>CM077163.1:161878865-162443657 GCA_039583875.1 Platanthera guangdongensis | reverse complement strand
ATGAACAATATGTATTTATGGGAGTCTGCTCTCCATAGGTCATCCGCACCCAAGCATATGAGACACTTCACTACATATTGGGGATGATCTACAGACAAGAGTATCAATGAATATTACTTATTCGATCGCAGAAGCTAGCCCTAAAGCCTGTAGAAACAACTCTATCCACTGCTCAATTCTTCATTTAGTTTACGCACATACACGCACAAGCGTGATCTCCATATTTATCATTCTGAAGATGCCTATGAAGAATTCTGTTAAGTTAAAGAAGGCACAACAGCGATAATCTACGGTGATAGCTCGTCGGCAATCGCCTTAGCGAAAAACCCTGTTTTTCATAGCCGCAGCAAACATATCGAGATCTGATATCACTATATAAGAAAAATATAGAAAGAGAGATCAAGCTAGAATACTTATCTGCAGAGGCGTAGTAATGGATTTATTTACAAAACCTCTTCCAAGATCTCGATTTGAAGTTCTGAGCGCAAAGATCAGCATATACCTCTCGAGCTTTAAGGGGTGTTTGAGATAAGGCAAGAAGCAGTAAGCTCAAGAGGTGCTTATGTATACAACAAAGGCAAGATGCAGTGGCCTAATCCTGAAGCAAGAGGAACCAAGTGGCCTAATCCTGAAGCAAGAGGAACCAGCGCCGGAGCCAATCACCTATAAGAAGAAAGCGGCGCATAAAAAAAAGAAATGAGTTTTCTTATTATAAAGAGTTGTGTTTTTATTATTATAAATAAATGGCTATTATACGTCCCATTGTGGACATGATATATTATATTGTGTGACGCAAGACTTGCCGTATTCCTACTATAGTTACCATTGTTGATGTTAAAAAGTTTTTTTCATTCCTCTGCTCCAGCAGGTAAAGCTTCTAAATTTGCAACTCTTACTGCATTCACTCTCCTTTCCTTCTTAATCAAATGCCACGATCTCAACAGCGACATAGACTCACCTTTTTTTGACTCCCCAAGACCCATTCCGCCAAAACCCGCATTCTGCCACCCCAACTTACAGCTGGTCCTCCTATTCAACGGCTCCAACGGGTAAATGTTCCTATTTTAATTGAATTATCTGTGTTTTGAGATGAAATTTCTGCAGAAAACTTCACTGACATTGATTTTTAATGGTGCTAATTTATGTTTTCACTTCAAGTTTTAGTTATTCAGTATTCTATAGCAATCAATCAGTTGATTTTCATTGCAAGAGTAACATGGTCACAGTGTCAACGAGCCAAATCAAATGATCAAGATATTGTGTGATTTCTGTTTTGACTGCAAGTTTTAGTTATTCAGTAATTTTTGTTGTGAGTCTCTGTAACTCTTCTCATTTTGCTAAAACAGCTCGGCAGATATTTCCTATTCCTACTCGATTTTTTTTCTATTATTAGAAGGCTCGAAGGTACATTAAGCAGTCAATATCACCCCACTATCGAAAAGGCAATAGCGATTACGGTCCACATAGAAAAAAACAAAGATTTCTTATTTTAATGTGCCAGTGATATGTTCATTTCATTTATATCTTTTTTTAGTTCTCCCAATTTTTTTAATCAAAAAATTAAATAAGCATGCGCGGCGGGCGAAACACGTCGGGGCGGGCGAAGCGCGCCGGGGGGGGGGGCGAAGCGCGCCGGGGTCGGCGAAGCACACCGGGGAGAGGGTACTATCACGCGGGGCACGGGAGGAGACCCCATTCACTGTCACTCATGTATGTGTGTGTCTATATATATATTCGGCCGCTGCTGGTGCGAAAAGAAATTTACAAAGCGGTGGCGAGATGAAATTTGGATTTGCCGACGATGCACTGCAGTTCCGGCGGCGACCACGGGTGTGGTCTCCGCCTAAAGGCCGACCGTCGACGCTCCTCAGATGTCGTAGGTCTCGCCGCCGACCATCCCTGCGGGCACTCGTCGCTGCCTTGTTGAAATTTGTGAAGTGAAAGTGGGTGATAGATCGGGTCGGGCGGTCTGAGCGGCGGTCTGAGTCCGCGGCCTGGGCGGACTGCTGGTTGCAGCCTGAGTGACATGGCTTGGCTTGGACTTGGTGGCTTGGTTGTTCTTGAGGAGCGGCTTGTGCGGCCTGGTGTGCGGCCTGGGCGGGATGCTAGTTGCGGCCTGGTTGGTGTATGGCCAAGGAAGTCCTAGTGACATGGGCATCTAGCGGAGCGGCCTGGGCGGACTGCGGTTCGTGGTCTGTTGGCAGTGCTCAGCGTGATCTGCGGTCTTGCAGTTAGCCAGCTCTTGTGGCTACCAGGCGGATTGGAAGTTGTATTCACGGTGTGTTGGCGGACTTGTCTTTTCGCGTCAGCGGAGTCCGCTTTTGTGGATTGGTTTTGGAGATGGGCTTTTGTTCTTGCTGAGCTCTCCATGGTGCAATGGATGTTTCCATCCTTATGGCGGACTGTCCTGCTGATTGGAGGTCTGGGTCTTCTGAGTCCGTCGTGCTCGCGCATGTTGCTTGTTGGGTTGCTGTACTTGGTCACACTCTGTGACAAGTTCATGGTGTTCGCAGAGTCCGCAGACTCCGTTGTTGACCGGGCGGACTGCCTGTTGGTCGTGGACTCGTGGCGGGCGGTGGCGTTGTTGTCGAGCTGTGCGGATTGCCTATTTGTCCGCATACAGTGTGCGGACTGATGCAACATGTGTTGTGGTTATGTATGCGTGCTGTGTTGAGTTGCGGACTGGTGCAACATGAGTTGCGGGTGTGTCCACATGCTGTGTTGAGTAGCGGTCTGACGTTATGCTTGCGTTGGGCGGGCTGACGCTGTGCCTATGTTGTGTGGGCTGGCATTGTGTCCGCAAAATGGTGGACTGTCTTTGACCTGGCGCCTGGAGGATTGAAGTCTAGCCAAGTCCTTGCGGACTTGGCGGACTGGTTTGTGTTAGAGCGCAAGCTGGGGCGGTGACTCTATTCACTAGGGTGGTGACCACACTCCACACCTCACCTATAAATAGACCCCACCCGGCACGTACAGTAATTGATTGAGTGAACAGTAAGTGAGGGCGTGGTTAATTGCTGCGGTCTGTTTTTTGCTGTCCGCGCGGACTGAACAGAGTTAACTATGTGATGTTTGCAGGTTGCGCGACTAACACTGAGGAGCTAGGACTTTGGATTTGACTGTGGTCAGCATCAGTGAAGTTTGCGGTTTCAATCAGCAGTTTCAACAGGTCGCGTGGGAGGCTTGTCAGTTTTCTCTGCTTCATCGTTTCCAAGTTCAATAACATGTCCGTCGAACTAGGCAGTCTAGGCGGTCTGTTCCTCAGTTCAACAGAGACTTGTAGCAGTCAGCAAATAACGGTGTGTCCACGCGACCTCGCGGTCTCGGCGGACTCCGTGTTCTATTCATCTTCTAGAAGCAGCAACAGCAGTTCGGGTGGCCTCGGTGAATTGGCGGACTAGGCAGTCTTGGCGGTCTCCAGTTCTGTCCGCTCGAATTGTTTTGACTTGTGTTTTTCTTGTATTCATGTGTACTGGCGAAATCATGTCTCTCCATGTATACCTCGCCTTGTAAAGAAGAAAAAAGAAATATATGATCTGCTTGCCCCTGTGGTTGCATTTGGTTGATTGAGCTTGCTTTCCTGGTTTCCGCACGATCAAGGTGTGATCTTGATAGTTCTGAGGGTATTAATTTGGCATTAGGCTATCTTGTTGACCACTTTGAGAAAATTCAACATGGTATCAGAGCCAGGTTCAGTTGCTTGAGCGGTGATCAACTTGTGTTGTTGCTCTGTGCTTCTGTTTAGCTTAACCAAAGTTTGCTGCAATGGAAGGGAACTATGCAAGTGGTCTGGGTATTGAACTCTTGACCACGACTAACTTCAAGAAGTGGAAGTCGTGCATGAAGAGTTTTCTTCTTGGCGAGGAGCTATGGGAGGTCGTCGGTGGTGATGACAGGCAGGAAGTTACTGCTACTTTTGGGACTGCTGAGCAGGTGAGGCTCTGGAGAAAAACAAATGCAAAGGAGGAGTTTGTTCTCAAGAGGGCTGTTTCACCAGAGCTATTTGATCACATCATTGGATGTGAGTCAGCTACTGATATCTGGACAAACATTGATGAGTTGTTCAACAGGAAGAATGTAGCAAGGCTACAGTTCTTGGAGAATGAGTTCGCCAAGACAACTCAAGAAGACCTGACTATCTCTAAGTTTTTCTTGAAGATGAAGAGTCTGTGTGCAGAGATATCAACGCTTGATCATGATGAGCCGATCTCTGAGGCCAAGTTGAAGAGACACATTATCTGCGGCTTGCGGAAGGAGTATGTTGCTTTTATAACCTCGGTGCAAGGCTGGGCTACTCAGCCATCTCTGCTGGAGCTTGAGAACCTACTTGCTTCGCAGGAAAGTTTGGCAAGACAGATGGCAGGAGTGACTATCTCTGAAGGAGGTAGTGAAGCGCTGTTCACAGGCAAGAAGAAGAAGAGAAGGGAATGGAAGAAGAAGAATCCTGCTGCTGAAAATGAGCCTTTAACTTCTTATCAGCCGGAGAGGAGCGCTGCTCCTAAGAAGTATTGGAAGAAGAACTTGAAGTGCTACAAGTGTCATCAGCGAGGATACTTGAAGAGTGACTGCAAGGTTAAACTGCAACATGGGCATGCTGCAGGCAAGGAGGAAGCTTGCTTGAGCACTGAAGAAGCTGGATGGGGCAGAGCTTTCATGACGGGCACTTGTGTCCGTGCTTTGCTGTCGCTGTCGACTTCAACGACGAGTGGATCGTGGACTCCGGGTGTAGTCATCACCTCATCGGAGACAAGTCGAAGTTCTCTTCTCTACAAGCTTACTCGGGTAATGAAGTTATCATCACTGCTGATAATATTGTTTATGCAGTAGAGAAGGAGGGAGTTGTGTCTTTGGGTAGTGATAAGGCGCCACTCACGTTAAGGAGTGTGTGTCACATACCGGACATGAAGAAGAACCTCTTCTCTGTGACCAATGCGGTCGACGCGGGTTATCGCGTTCTGTTTGGGCCAATAGAAGTGAAGTTCCTTCGCAACATATCAGTGGTAAAGGCTAATGTTGCTCATGTTGGGAGGAGAGTAAAGAACTTGTTTGTTCTTGCAACAAACTCTTATGTTGATCGGATGAGGGCAAACGATAGCGTTGCTATATGGTACGAGAGGCTGAGACATGTGGGAATGGATAAGTTGAAATCTATGGCAAACAGGAGCCTTGTAAGAGGCTTGACTAAGCTATCTTCCTTTGGTGACGGTCACATTTGCGCGGGGTGTCAATACGGCAAGGCTCATCGCCTTCCGTTTGATAAGTCACAAACGAGGAGCAAGAGACCATTGGAGTGTATCCATGGAGACTTGATGGGACCAACCGTCACTGCTAGCCTTGGTGGGAGCAGATATATGCTTGTGTTATTAAGTCATCATCTCGGTACTGTGATGGGAATGCAGTCAGTTTTGTCTCCTGCTTCTTTGCAGGTCCTCTGGATGAGCGAGAGTCTGCAAACTTAAATGATCCCACTGGAGTCAAGTGGAATGATGCCATAAAAAAAGAGATTGCTGCTCTCAATAAGAATGAAAACCTGGATCTTGTGCCCAAAGTTGATGACATTACTCCAGTGACTTGCAAGTGAGTGTTCAAGTTGAAGAAGAAGGCTGATGGAGCATTGATGGATACAAGGCTCGCATGGTTGCTCGAGGATTCTCACAGCAGTATGGAGAAGACTATGAGGAGACATTTAGTCCAGTTGCAAAGATGACTTCGGTTCGGGTGGTGATCGTCTTGGCTGCTTGCAAGGGATGGAGAATGTGGCAGCTTGATGTGAAGAATGCGTTCTTTACAGAGAGATTGATAAGGACATCTTCATGGATCAACCACTTGGCTTTGTTTCTGAAGTTCATCCGGACTATGTCTGTAAACTCAGAAAGGCTCTCTACGGGTTGAAGCAAGCTCCTAGAGCTTGGTATGGAAGATAGCAGAGTTTCTTCAATTCTGCGGTTATCTTGCTTCCAACTCGGATTACAGCTTGTTTATCAAGAAGAAGGGGGTGCTTCAAGTCTTGGTCCTGCTGTATGTGGATGATAGGATCATCACAGGGAATTCTGAAGAGGAGGTAGCTAGGCTTAGGGCTGAGCTTACTATTCGCTTCAAGATGAAAGACTTGGGGGAGCTTCATCATTTCCTTTGTCTTGAAGTGGAGAGGAAGGAGAGCAGGATACTCATTTGCCAGAAAGGATATGCGGATCACATTGTGAGTCGATTTGGCATGGGCAAAGGGAAGAGTTGCTCTATTCCTCTGGATCTTGGTCTGAAGCTTCGACGAGATGAAGGAATGATTCTTCCTAATCCCTTGGTGTTCAGAGCTCTAGTGGGGATCTTGATCTACTTAACGATTACAAGGCCAGACATTGCTTACGTTGTTGGCCGAGTAAGTCGGTTTATGGCTGAACCAAGGAAGTCTCATCTTGTAGCGGCAAAAAATATCTTGAAGTATGTCAAGGCGACTTTTGATATGGGACTCATCTATAGTAGAGACACAATGTTTTCTTTGCTTGGATACACGGATGCTGATTATGGTGGTGACTCAGATGATCGAAGATCAACTTCGGGTTATGTGTTCACTTGTGGATCAACTTGCATCTCATGGTGTAGCAAGAAGAAAGACTTAGTGTCTGTGTCTACTACGGAAGCCGAGTATAAGGCTTCGGCCTTGGCTGCTCGGGAAGCCATCTGGTTGATGAGGCTTATAGAGGATGTTCATGAGGAAGTGCAAGGGTCTACTTTACTCCGGGGTGACAATGAGAGTGCTCTCAAACTGGTGAACAATCCAGTGTGTCATGCAAGGACCAAGCATATTGAGATCGAGCACCACTTCATAAGGGAGAAGTTTTGGAGGGATCTCTTGTGATCGGGCATGTTCGGAGTGATGATAATCTTGCTGACATTTTCACGAAGCCGCTATCAAAGGGGACATTTCAACGGCTACGAGGTTTGCTGGGCTTGATCACCACTTCTCACTTCAAGGGGGAGTGTTGAAATTTGTGAAGTGAAAGTGGGTGATAGGGCAGGCGGGCGGGCGGTCTAAGCGGTCATAGTCCGCGGCCTGGGCGGACTGCTGGTTGCGGCCTAGGTGACCTGGCTTGGCTTGGACTTGGTGGATTGGCTGTTCTTGAGGAGCGTCCTGTGCGGCCTGGTGTGCGACCTGGGTGGGCTGCTGGTTGCGGCCTGGTTGGTGTATGGCCAAGGAAGTCCTAGTGACTTGGGCATCTAGCGTAGCAGCCTGGGCGGACTGCGGTTCATGGTCTGTTGGCAGTGCTCAGCGTGATCTGCGGTCGTGCAGTTAGCCAGCTCTTGTGGTTACCAGGTGGATTGTAAGTTGTATTTGCAGTGTGTTGGCGGACTTGTCTTTTCGCGTCCGCGGAGTCCGCTTTTGTGGATTGGTTTTGGAGATGGTCTTTTGTTCTTGCCGAGCTCTCCATGGTGCAATGGATGTTTCGATCCTTGTGGGGGACTGTCCTGCTAATTGGAGGTCTGGGTCTTCTGAGTCCGCTGTGCTCGCGCTTGTTTCTTGTTGGGATGCTGGACTTGGTCACACTCTATGACAAGTCCATGGTGTCCGCAGAGTCCACAGAGTCTGCTGTTGACCGGGCGAACTGCCTGTTGGTCGTGGACTCGTGGCGGGCGGTGGCGTTGTTGTCGAGCTGTGCAGAGTGCCAATTTGTCTGCGTACAGTGTGCAGACTGATGAAGCATGTGTTGTGGTTGTGTCTGCGTGCTGTGTTGAGTTGCGGACTGGTGCAGCATGAGTTGCGGGTGTGTCCGCATGCTGTGTTAAGTGGCGGTCTGACGCTATGCATGCGTTGGGCGGGCTGGCGCTGTGCCGATATTGTGCGGGCTGGCATTGTGTCCGCATAATGGCTGACTGTCTTTGACCTGGCGCCTGGAGGATTGAAGTCTGGCAAAGTCCTTGCGGACTTGGCGGACTGGTTTGTGTTAGCGCGCAAGCTGGGGCGGTGACTCTATTCACTAGGGTGGCGACCACACTCCACACCTCACATATAAATAGACCCCATCGGCACATCTACAGTAACTCAGTGAACAGTAAGTGAGGGCTTGCTTAATTGCTGCAGTCTGTTTTTTACTGTCCGTGCGGACTGAGCAGAGTTAACTGTGTGCTGTTTGCAGGTTGCGTGACTAACACTGAGGAGCCATGAGTTTGACTTTGACTGCGGTCAGCATCAGTGAAGTTTGCGGTTTCAATCAACGATTTCAGTAGGTCGCCTGGGCGGCTTATCAGTTTTCTCTGCTTCATCGTTTCCAAGTTCAATAACCTGTCCGCCGAACTCGGCGGTCTGTTCCTCAGTTCAGCAGCGGCTTGTAGCAGTCAGCGAATAACGGTGTCCGCGCGACCTCGCGGTCTCGGAGGACTCTGTGTTCTATTCGTCTTCTAGCAGCAGCAGCAGTTCGGGCGGCCTCGGCGACTGGCGGACTGGGCGGTCTCGGCGGTCTCCAGTTTTGCCCGCTCGAATTGTTTTGACTTGTGTTTTTCCTGTATTCCTGTGTACTGGCGAAATCATGTCTCGCCATGTATACCTTGCCTTATAAAGAAGAAATAAGAAATATATGATCTGCTTGCCCCCGTGGTTGCATTTGTTTGATTGAGCTTGCTTTCCTGGTTTCCGCACGATCAAGGTGTGATATTGATAGTTTTGAGGATATTAATTTAGCATTAGGCTATCTTGTTGACCACTTTGAGAAAATTCAACACTCCGCTGGATTTGGAATCAGTTCTCCAGATTTGTCTTCGCATGTTCCCGCAGGAAGGTTCTGTGCACATGTCGCCGCCTAGAGGCCGACCGTCGATGCCCCTCAGATGTCGCAGGTCTCGCCACCAGCCGCCCCGACGGGCTCTCGCCGCCGCCACCGCTAGAATTGTAATCAGCGCTCCAGATTTTTCTTCGCATGTTCACACATGAAGGTTCTATGCCCCTGATTCTGAACCTATAAATATAGTACGTGTTGAAATTAATTCATTGTTCTCATTAACCACTACCATCATAACGCCTTTCTTTGGTGCGACTTTCGCAGGGCTAACATATGGGCTATCAGAAATCTGGCACATAATTCACTCATCTAACACCTTTATTACTTCAGCCTTTCATGTTGGGATTAAGTCGTAGATGACGCTTGACAGTGCTGCGAGAATTATCTTCTAGTAATATTTTGTATGTGAAGAAAGAGAGGCTTATCTGTTGGAACTAGTGGCCAACCTTAGAGGGGGTGTGAATAAGGCTTATCAATTGAAAAATTCAAATTATTCTAGTCCAGAAAACAAGTACTGGAAGGTACCACGGGGCGTTAGGTAGCTAACGTGTGGCGGTAAGTTACAGAACTCGTTTTCCTGGACAAATCACCCTTTGGAGAACTACACACACTAGAGAGAATTTGATCGTACACCACACAGAAGAATAGAAACATAGAAACTAACTTTATTAAAATAGAATCAACACTAAGTTCTTAACAATTACAAAAACGTGATCCCCGTGACGCCGGATATCGAAGGCGGTGAGAAAGAAACACTTTTTTGTTTTCTATACCGACCCGCTCCACTGACTGGTTGGCTCTCTCCCTTTCCCTCCAAGAAAGGTCTTTGAGCCGGTCGTTCACCTCCACGTAAGGAAGGGTCTTAGAGCCCCGCTAGATCACCCGATCTAGACTACCCAACCCCTGGACGATTTCCCATAGAATCCTTCCCGGATTCCGACGGCCTTCACCAGTCTATTTTCCTTGTCGCAAGAATGAACAGAAAAGAAGATTACAAAAAGACAAGGTTTAAAGAATCTAAGATTAAAGTCTCCCTCTTGATGATTTCTCCGTAGAGCGGTCCATGGTTTGTGCTTGAGATCTCCGTGTGCTTGACACCGGTCGTTTCTTCGTAATCGATGTAGTCCTTGGATCGCAAGAGTTCTTTGCTCATGAACGGGAGTGAGGCGGAGTTCTTTTCCTTCAGCGAAGACGATTGGAACGGAACGCAGCGAGGCGGCCGAACCCTGGAATACACGAACTTGTCCTTTTTCTTCTTAGGTTATGAGCACAGAAATCAAGGCGGCTTTATATACGTCTTCGTGAAAATAAGTTACCGCTGACAGTAAGACTACCGCCCGACGGTAGGTTCGCGCGCTTGCTGGGTCAGCTCTCCTCCAAATTTGGAATAATATTCGAAAACAAATATTTTTCCTTTTCAAAGAGCTAGCGCCCCGCCGTAGGAGTTAGCGTCACGCGGTAGGTCAGTAACTCTATGAATCCGTCTCAATGATCATTGAGTGGCTAGCGCGGCGCGGTAACCACTATTGTCTGGCGGTAGTTTCTCAAGCATCTTGCTAAAATAATTCCTTGAGCTTGCGCGGGCGGTAGGACTAGCGCGGCGCGGTAGTTTCCCGAGCGCCTTGTCCAATTAATTTAGGCTACCGCCCGACGTTAGCTACTACCGCTCAGCGGTAGGTTCCTGAGGAGAGCTCCTTGAACTTCTTGCACCTGTAAACCTGCACACTCTACCAAACACAAGATATAATCAAATGCAACCTGGGATTTGATATTCTCAAACACAGGGAACGTGAAATATCGGTTCCAACAAACTCCCCATTTTGACAATATCAAATCCCGTTCATGAGAAATAGCCACTTCCCTACATAAAAAATAGCAAATCTCATCCATGATAATAGTGTGAGAATATATAAAAGATAATCATGAAAGTTCAGGTTTCAGGTTCTCTATATAGCTCCCTTACACACACACTCCACCTATCTACATGTCCTACACGATCCCACTATCTACGTGCACACATTGTAGCAAGCTCCCCCTACATGTTATCCTTCCTAACCTGTGACTCATACTCATGAACATTCTATTCTCCCCTTTAAATAGTATCAAAAGGGCGGGTCAGACCAAACAGATATGCGGGGTGAGTATAAATGATGAGCCTGATATAGACATTAGATAGTGCACACAATCAGTAAAGCAAGGAGTGAGAAATATAGGGGTGACCCAAAAATACGCACATCAGAGAATATGAAGAACATGGGTCACACAAAATAGCGGAGTACACGAACATAGAGGAAATCATTTTGCAGAGATTATACGGATTAGCAGCATAGAGTGGACTAAACATACAACGAGTAAGACTACAATGCTATGAGTGTTATAAATTTAATTACGTTGAAGCATTGTAAATGTCAAAAGCGTAAATCATGTGCTAGTACCTATGTGCTAAAAACATACAGTGCAGTTTCAGTCCAATACTTATGCATGAAAGCATTAAATAAGACAATGACAGGTGTACGCGTAGCAGCACAAGAGAGAAAAACACCAAGTAGAAATAAAATATTTTACATGTTTTATCTCGATCGTTTAAAATAGTAACACGGGATAAATAGAGTGAAAAATCACGTCACATGTCTATCTATGTCATACTAAGATTTGAACTAGGGGCACTAAGCTTAAGTTTGAGTCGATGCACAAGATCGAACTGACTCTTTGAATCAAGGTTCTCATCCTCACAATGCTCGTAAAGACTTGTCATGAGGAGTGAGTAGTTCTTGGGGGCTCCTTGACATGATATTTGATAGCTTGAATAGTTTCTTTCTTTAGGTTGCTTTGAGCTATCACTTTTCTATTTTTTTGTGTTCAAGGAGCCTCAAGTAAATCGAAATTTATCCACTTAGATAGATACACTTTAACTTGTATACATCAGACTTTAGCACTAGAGATTTGACCCAAAGTTTTAATCTTCATATAAGCACATATATGTCATGACATTGATTATTCAAAGTATTTCTAACGTGTTAAGATACAATGACATGAGTTATAACATGTAAGCCTAGTATTTGTACATGAGTGTTTCGTCTAGGGATGCGTGAATAGTGTGAAGTCACTCCCCTATCTAAATCCTCACACATATGTAGATGCGTAGTCAACATGCACTAACAAGTCTTGTCGCACTCAGTAGCTAAGCACCTATAGATTCGACACACCATGACCGGGGACAATGCGCACGGATTAACACTCTTACCTCAAACATTATATGTAGTCGTTATGTTCTAAGTTAACGTCACGTGTGTCCGAAGAAATGAATGATCCACAGTTTTTTTTGTTTTTATATCATTTTTTAAAACTGTTACACAACGTAAACATATTGAATAAAATAAGATAAACATGTTTTTATTGTTTTGAAGTTTTTAGTTTTCTTTTAATAAAAATACCAAGCAATAAACACAAAGAGATATATAAACTTTTTTGCTCTTTTAAAGTATTATTTTATATATATATATATATATATATATATATATATATATATATATATATATATATATATATATATATATATATTTAAAAAATACTGGTGTTTTTTCTAAAAACCTGAAGGCTCAATAAGATATATGATGCAAACACAAGATAGCATGATAGAATATTGTGCATGAATATAACATACATGATAATTGAAATAATGTTCATGCAGTGGATATGTGAATCCTAAGTATGCCCAATAATCCAGTACCTAAGCTATATGTCTACACCCTAGCCTAGTACTAAGTGACGGATATTCATGAGGAGTTGCATAAATGTCGTAGGGTGGGGTGTTAATCTCATGTGCACACAGAAGAACCCGCTCAACCTAACACTCTTTCCCCCAGCACCACATAAGGACCCACTGGAACCCTCCCCAGTTAAGGACAAGACGTGGTTTACAGGTTAGCGTTTCTAAAGCACACACACTTACGCCCCCGCTATTGTGAGACACACATAATGAGTGAATGATCGTAAGCATACTAAGAGAGCATGATAGAATTATGATAAAAGGTTAATTCCGGCCACTTAGCAATGATATGACTTTTATTCCAACTTATTTAGTTAGATTGATTTATCATTAATCTAAATATGGTAGTCATATAGCAGAAATATATCTAAGGTGTCCATGGCATGTTGGCTTAAGAAAAATACAAATGCAACAAACAGAAACAAAAACAAACAAAAAGAACATGAAAACAAAAAGATAATTAGGCACATCGTGAAGTAGACTAGTGAGTAATTTCGTTTGGATTAGCTTCCACTTCACGCAATATGATGATATTAATGGATAAGATACCACTTGTTGGATCTAGTGGTTAAGAGATTTAGGTATCCAAAGTGAGCCAGGGGTGACGGTTCCTTTGGGTACTCAAACATAGCATGATACACCTTGGAGAGATGATGGTGAATGGGCCCTTTTGAGTGGAATGAGTGCGCTATTTTGAATGATGGGTCTCCATTCAAACTTTGGTTTAATGTTATTTTTATGTTGCAAATTTCCTTTTAAATTTCTAGGAGTCCTTACTTGATGAATTTCAGTAGAACACAATTGTGTGGATGGTTTAACTGTATTGAAATTGTTCTCTGAGGTAAGATAGATGCACTTAGCTTACTTGTTGGGTCCATTGATCTCAATGTTTTAGATTTGTAAGAAGTCAAACAAGTCAATAATATATACATAGTTGTATTTGATGTATGTTTAAGTTCATGTATGCAGGTTGGTCTATGTCATATTGATTGGATAGGTGGTCCAAGTGACATTGACAGGTGGACTCAAAGAAGCTGACTGGAGACACAGAAATTTTGTCTAAGTCCACAGGCATTAAGTGAAGCATGCTCACTCAATGTCAGATGCCTTAAGAGAGGAAGCTGGACAGTGAAATTCCACGAAGTCCACAGGCGTTGAGTGAAACAAGCTCAGTCAATGTTAGAAGTCAAAGACAGATAATGACAAAGGCAGAAAAGCAGCTAAGTCCATAGGTGTTGAGTGAAGTCTGTTCACTCAATGTCATACAACTAACAACGCTGAGAAAGGGCAGGAAGTCAAAGCTTTAAGTGTTGTCGTGTTGGCAAGGCAGAAAATTTACTAAGTCCACAAGCATTGAGTGATGTCAACTAACTTAAAGCCATGCAATCATAATTCGTCGAGTAAAGCTTCCACAGTCAAAGCCCCAAAGTTTTGGCAAAACAATATATACTAAGTCCAAAAGCATTGAGTGAAGCTTGGTCACTCAACGCCATGCAGTGTCTGTCAAAGCCACAGTAAATCTGTCAAAGAAATTCGACTAAGTTCAGAAGCATTGAGTGAAGCCAACTCGCTCAACGTCATATAGCCTGAAGCATTGAGTGAAGCTTGATTTCTCAATGCCATGCTGTTTCTGTCAAAGCCAAAGGAAAAGGAAACAAAGAAATCAGTTAAGTCCAGAAGCGTTGAGTGAATCCAGTTCACTCAACGCCAAGATCAAAAAACTTTGAGTCAAGCTAAAGCAGTCAGCCTAGGAGGAAATAGAGAAATCGGCTAAGTCCAGAAGCGTTGAGTGAAGTCAGTTCACTCAACGCGCTCAACGCCAGATTTCAGGGGAAAATGTGGAAAGCGTTGAGTGAGGCCAGCTCACTCAATGCCTTTAGACAAAAGGAGATTTGACTAAGTATAAAAGCATTGAGTGAGGCCAGCTCACTCAACGCCTTCAGACAGAAGGAGATTTTCTAAGTATAAAAGCATTGAGTGAAGCTTATACACTCAACGCTCTCAATGCCTTCATGCAGAGCAAAATTATTCTAAATCCAGAATTGTTGAGTGAAGTTTATACACTCAACGCTCTCAACGCCATAGTTGCAGAAAGGGTTGAAGATCAAGCTAAGGCAAAAGGTGTTATGTGAAGCTTATACACTCAACACACTCAACGCCTGAGTAGTTTTCTGAAATTTTATAAGTACAGAATGGCTAACGTCAACAAAGTCAACAAAGTTCAAAATAATTAAGGAAGAGCTGTAATTCATTACTAACGCCGCTGTCAGTCTCATTCTATAAAAACTAAGGATATAATCAGCCGTTAAAGCAGTGACATATATCAATCAACTCGCTAGATGACGAGATTATAAATAGAAGATGAGATCTAGATCGTGACAAGTTTCTAAGAGGGATCAATTCATTATGAAAAAGAGGAGCGGGACTTCGTCTTCTTTCCTCGCCATTGTTGCAGAAACAAGAAGATTGTATCGATGATTCTGAAGGGTTTCTGAGTTAGCTGCGGAAATCAATATCTGCTACAGCAGGATTAGAGATATTCTCTGATGAAGAAGAAACAGCCAAGGCCAGCACTAGCTGTAATGACGTTTTGATCCAAGCTGAGCCTAATCTGAAGATCAATTTCAGGATCGGTGAAGAAGAAATCTGTTCAGGGTTTTCTCAGGACTGAAGGAGAGGCAGAGAAGTTCAATTTCTGCCAAAATAGGTTAGCTGATTCAAGATCATCTTTCTTGATCTTCCCTCTTCATCAGCACGTTCAAAATTCATTTTTGAGTCGATTCCAACACAAGCATCAGATTCTGGAAGATCTTTATCATTGTTGCTGAGAAGAAAATTGGGCTGAGATTCTCTCAGTTCAAGAAGCTGTAGACTCATAAAATCAATATCCGCAGTCTAATCTATATCAATATCAAATTCAATATCTGTAGGATCTGTTTAAGATCTGTGTTGTAAGCCTAAATTATAAAGGCTGCGTGGTATTATCCAGTCTTGGATCTGTGTATGATAGGGCTATTTTTCTTAGTCCGTGTTGTTGGAAATTGGTGCTTGTGGTAGGTGATCAGGTGATTACTAAGTGGTTGGGTTGTGTGTCTGTGTTGTAAGTCTCGATGGAGACTAAGTGATCATGTGGGATCATGTTGTAATCTCCGAGGAGCCAAGTTATTGGAGAAGTGCCTTGTCTAATATTATGTTAGAAAGGCGGGAGGGACAGTGAATGTACACATATACTGAGGAACCACTATAAAATTGTGGTGTACTGTGTGTGAATATCTTGAAAGCTGAACTAACCAATCACAACATGGCCTAAATCAGTTAATGGTCAAAAGAATATAAAAAACCTTATGTAACATCTTCATCCGTTCATATAGCATATAATAGAAGGTCCGGTCGGAGCCCCACACCATATGCCACAAAACAGGCGGCGAAGTCACGGGTTGATATCAGAGATGCGCATCCTAACTCATAGCATTCTAGCGGAAGCTTTTAACATAAATACTGAACTCCAACCATGAATGTCCACTGATATAAATACCCACATTTTCAGGTCTTCGAGTCGGACGGACATAACGCAGGTATAGATCAACCACCCACCGTTGCTCAAGTCACCTTGCCATCACCGAATACCAACGTACTCGAGGCTACATATAAGGCGCGGGTTGGTTTCACCTTTTCTGTCGGCACGAGGCCTTTTCAAGAGCTCATTAAGCTCACAATAGCCACAATGTCCACCACGAACTGGCTTTACACTAGCCATAATGTCCACCACGGGACGGGCTTCACAATCAACAAGGGGAGTTCATGCTAGCGTCTCTCACGACCAACTAGTGGGTTCCGCAGTACTCACTTTCTACACCCAACTCCGCCCAAACCCTGTAATATCCTGCAGTGCCAGAAAACTGGTCTTGCCATAGCACACAACACAAGCATCATAAGGGTATTTTCCTGGACTACCGCTCCAGTACTTCATGTTACTGCCCTTCACAGGTCCAACCCTTCGACCCCACAAAGTATGCGTTTAACCGCGGAGTCTTCTCCGGTGCACAAAGAAAACATCACCAATCCAGACCAACCTGTCCAGATGAGCTTCACACAGCATGCCTATTCCATACTACACATTTCCAGATCTATATGCAAGACTATTGGGGATTCCAAGAATCAATCTAAGGAAATCCCTTCGCAATCCGCTCTCTGGTGGGGGAAATCCATGCACATGCCAAAAAGAAAGGACTTCACATGTACAGGAAGGAAGATCGTTACCCTTGACGACCTATTTGGAGCCATGGAATTCTAGCCAGCTAGAAAGCACCGCAGCGGTCTTGCCTCCACAATGCTGGCCTCGGATCTCGAAATGGAACTCAGCATCTCCACCAGTCGACGGCTCCTCTCTCCTCCTCCTCCTCCTTGCTCTCTCTTCTCTCTAGCTTCTTTAGAAAGAGGAAAGCCCAAGGCAAAATGAGAATCTCTTTCTCATTCATGGCTATTAACTAGCAGGGAGAAGTCTGGGCCATCGGATCCCAGATGAAGAAAATGGACGACCACAAATTTTCCTGAAAACTCTATTTTTTGGCTGACACGCCCTGTGACACGCCCGTGTGACTTAAGCGGCACACAAACGACTCATCTAGAACAGTACACGACTATGTGACACGCCCGTGTCACAGGCTATGTGACCTAACATGCCTTCAGACACACCCGTGTCTGCGTCAGTGTATCTCAGGCGGCACACAACCAACTTACCCCGAACAGGACACGGCCCTATGACACGCCCGTGTCACAGGCCGTGTACCCAGAGACACACCCGTGTCCTGCCCGTGTTCACCAGGCCTCACTGCCTGGACAAATCCAGAGAAGTACACGGCCATGTGACACGCCCGTGTACCTTTACACGGCATCAGACACGCCTCCAGCGTGTGGAGTTCATCGACTAGAGGAGGACACACCCTCTGACACGCCCATGTCGCAGGGTGTGTTCCCTTTCGAGAACTTGTCGAGTGCAGTTCGTCAAGCACTCGACTGGATGCTCAGCCATACAGAGCAGGACACGCCCTGGGACACGCCCGTGTCCCAGGTCATGTTGCCCAGCCAACCCAACAATGGGATTTAGGGTGTTACAACCCTCCCCTCCTTACAATAAATTTTGTCCCGAAATTTGCACACTGTAAGGAAATCTGTAGTCACAATGTTATAACTTTAAACATGTCTATTACAACAAGAGATACACTATACAACAGTTTACACAAAAAGCTCGGGAAATTCAGCCCGCATAGTCTGCTCTCGATCCCATGTTAGCTCCTCACGGCCACAGTTGTCCCACCGGACTTTGATCATCCCAATTGTCTTGTTCCGCAACTGTTTATCGGCTCAATCCTCGATCCAAATGTTCAAGCATAACTACTCGAGTATATGCAACACTACTCGAGTAGGTAGAAGGGACTACTCGAGTATATCAGAAACTTACTCGAGACAAACACTTGGAGAAATTCTGGAGCAGGAAAAATTGAACTATTCGAGTATGTAACATGGACTACTCGAGACATAATGATCTACTCGAGTATATAACATGAACTACTCGAGTATATCACTTAGTGAAATTTTCTGGAATAGGATTCTGGATTACACGAGTAAAAGCATTTGACTACTCGAGTAGTAGTTGAACTACTCGAGGATATGAGTTAGACTACTCGAGGAACTAGAAACTACACGAGAGTCAGAATACCATTAACTCGAGATAGAAGATAGAACTACTCGAGTATATATAATACTACTCGAGCATTTCACTTAGACAAATTTGAGAAGAGAGAATCTGGAAACTCGAGAGAATAGAGGAAATTACTCGAGTATACAAGATGAATTACTCGTGAGCCATAATTGGAAGACTCGAGTACATCTTAACTACTCAAGTAAGTGATTTACTACTCGAGTATAAACTCAGTAACTTACTCGAGTAAATGAGAAGGTACTCGAGTACTTTACTTAGGAAAAAAATTTTCTGACAGATTTTCTTCTTCTAAGGGAAATCAGCACCAAGTATTTTCTCATAGTCCTAGAGCTTGAATATGAAGTGTATCGCAATAGAGAGGCTACACATGAGTCAACACTTTGGAACACACAATGAGGGATTACATTGTATGGTCCTGTGTTTGGTGACCCATTGTAGACTGACATTGGTCTACACTTCCCATTAGAATCCTGCAAACACATAACTCAAATCAAGCATCAAATACAACTTAATTCATCTTAGTTCAAGTGTGGCTTCATCAAATCTGGGTTAGTGTGGATACAATACCCAACAATCTCCCCCTATTTTTAGAAGTCAGAACCTTTTACACTAAGGTGAATTATAGACATAAAAATAATGCTAAGTAATCAAGTAGTGTAAGCAAACAAGGAACTATGAAAAAGATAATAAGATCAAAAACTTTGAATTATATAAATATGATTATCCAGAAATATCACAAATAACTAAAATCCATTTCCATAGCTCATGAGTCTATTGGGCTAGCTCTGATGATGTTGCTTGTCTTGTTTCTCTTGATGTCTTCTCTGATAGCTGTAGGGTTTAGGATAATATTTGGGTGGTCTGGGAGGAGCAGCTGAATTATTTCTTCCATATTCTCTGTCATAGATTCTTCTTTTGGTCATGGACTTCTCATACAACTCGCATTCATGGGAACTGTAGTGAATGTTTCTGCTTTCATGGAAGTCCAGAACTAACTTGAGAGTTTCCAAGATGAGAGACTTGGAAGTAGGAGACCAGACTTCAGCATGTTCAGGAGCTTTAGCAGGAACAGACTTGCTAGCAGAAGGACCTTCACCATATTTCCTTTTCTTCTTGTAAGTCAGTATCTCAGGAGGGGCTTTGAGAAAGATATCAGCAGGATCATCTTCCCAATCCTGAGCATAATAATCTGGAGGAGCAACAGAATCACCAGGCCTTGGAGAGAATGTGGGTTGCAGAGGAGGAGCAGGAGCAGGAACAGGAGCATCAGCAGCAGCTAGTGGATTTAGGTGATGAGAAATAATGGTAGGATCAGCAGCAAATTCTGGCAGAATCTGGTTGTGCATCCAAACAGCAGTATCATAAGTGTGGAATTTGACACTCTGTATCTGAGCTAGAACATCATCATGAATCTCTTTAACTTTGGCTTCCCATACTTCTTTCTAGATGGCATCAGATTTTTCTAAATATCCTTTTACCAACTTCTCCCCCTTTCTGACTTCAACAGATAGCAGGGAGATGGCATCATCTTTGAAAATTCCAACTTCTTCACATATCTTCATCTTTGTTGTTTCAGCCCTTTTGTCCAGTTCCATTTGATTGTTGGCAAGAGTCAGCCCTTGCTCCATAACTTGTCCAACACTGGTGATGCTGTGGTCTAAGGCTTTGCCACCAATCTAGAAGAGATGTTTGAGCTGATCAGTGTTGTGCTGGATCTCAGCAAATCCTCTGCTCATCTCAGTTTCTAGAGCAGTAACTTTGTTTGTGACAGTCTTGATACAAGTATCAAAGTATGTTTTCTGGTTTTGAAGAATAAGTACAATCTGATTCATCAAGTCTGTGGGGGCAGGAGCTGGAGCAGCATGAGGAGCAGAAGTTGATGGAGCAAGAGGGAATGGGAGGAGCCACCCATGGAACTATTTCAGAAAGAGTGACTGAGCTCTGAGCTCTTATAGTGGGTATCATGGCATCCTCTTCATTCATAATCTGAGGGATAGTAAAATCCAAAGTTCTGAGAGGAGCTTCAGCTGGCTCAGGTGAGGGCTCATCAGAAATGAGAATTGTTTCTTGCTGTTCTTTGGGGGCATCAGGAGATTTTGATGTTGTCCTTGCTGGAGAATTATCTGGAGATTGTCCAGGAGTTGGGTCCCTGTGAATTTCAGTGGATGAAGCTGGAGGAGATAGAGGAGGAGGAGGTACATCTGCAGTTAACTCTTCTATCATTTCATTTATAGCAGCATCAGTAGAATGGAGTGCTTCTTGAACCTGTTTATTTGAGAGGATATCTTCTGAAGTGACTGGAGGAGGAGTAGGTGGCCTGGCCTGAACAGTAGGAGCAGGCTCCCCCTCAATAGGTGCACCAGAGGAGCTGGGGACCTGAGATGGAGAAGGAGATGGGGTCCTGTCCTCTGTATATGCAACTTCAGTAATTTTGGTATCTTGAGAGGGATTTTGCAACTTCAACTCCCATCTCTGGATGGAGGATATGGAGACCTTCTTCATGTGGTGAATGATACTTCCTTTGGAGAAACTAAAAACCTCTGGATTGGTCTCATGGAGAAGCAGAGAAATTATCCTTGCATAGTTTGGGGACTTTATACTCTCCTTAATCTTAGTCAGAATTAACAAGCCAAACTGAAATGCTTTTCTACAGACTATAGCTTGCATCAATTCAAAGAAATAAAGGGGTATGGCCCCTGATGGAGTTGGTTCTGCATAGAAGAATCTTACCAATAACATCAACCAGGAATTTCCCTTCAGCATGCATATCAGACCTATTGATGTGTCTAGCATCAACAGAAAGTCCACATAATGAACAAGTTCTGGAATAGTCTTCATCACTCAGAAAATCGTCTGCATCTGGAGCTGGCCGTCGGAGAAGTCGAGAGACAGAGGTTGCAGTGAGTTTAATGGTGATACCTTTGACTAAAGACTTCAAGACTGTTCCATGGTGCTTGACTTTGATATTCCTGAAAAACTCTGCAACTTCGAGGAAGAGGATATGACATGGTTCTTGGAGAACAAATGTTAAGCCGGCGGTGTCGAGCAAAATCAGAAGATTATGGAAATCGGCGGATAGGTCTGCAATCCCTGCGGCGACTAATTCCGAACCAACACCAATCTTAGATGAGGCGGCCATGATTCAGAAGTCTTGGAGACGGTGAAACCCTAGAGAATGTCGACGGGGAGACGGGAAGAGGCGCGACTCTACAACTGAAGGAGGAAGGCGAAGTGGCAGCCGGGTACTCGAGAGACGGAAAAGATTTCGTGTAGATGAAATTTCCGGATTTTCTTATTTATATAACCCTAGGTTTAGGTCTAATTATTTGAAAATTAAAGCTGAAGGAAACCATAGAATAAGCGGCATAAGCCTTTGGTTTGCGCATAAGAAAATTTGAATAAGAGATGACTCGGGATATACACGAGTGAGGAGAATATCTTGAGTAGATAAGTCTGGGGTACTCGGGTAAGAATACAGAAGTACTCGAGTAGATGTATGGAAGTACTCGAGTAGGTCAATGAGGTACTCGAGTAAGTGAAGTTGACTACTCGAGTATGTCAGTTTGCTACTCGAGCAGGTCAAGTCGACTACTTGAGTTTATCATTCCACTACTCGAGTAGGTCAAGTCAAGTACTCGAGTATATCATTCTACTACTTGAGTAGGTCATATACTTACTCAAGTATGTTGTTACTTACTCGAGTCAAATACTTGAACTTTTGGAAAAATCCAACTTTTGACTAGCCTTCTTGAAAGTCCAGCCTCTTCTAGTCTTCCTTGTTGAGCATCATAAGTTCTATTTTGAAGAACGAGAACTTGGTCTCGTCCAGCAGCTTCATGAAAATATCTGCAATTTGCCTATCTGTAGGGACATATTGAAGGTCTATGTCCCCATGCTCCACATGCTCCCGGATGAAATGATACCTTAGCTCTATATGCTTTGTCCGGCTGTGCGAGACTGGGTTGTTGGCTATTGCTATTGCGCTGGAGGAGTCGCAAAACAGTGGAATCTTTGCAAACTTCATGTTGTAGTCTTCTAACTGATTCTTTATCCAAAGTAACTGTGCACAACAACTGCCTGTAGAGATGTACTCTGACTCGGCCGTTGAGGTTGCCACACAGTTTTGCTTCTTGCTACTGCAGGAGATAAGCCTTCTTCCAAAGAATTGGCAAGTCCTTGAAGTGATTTTCCTGTCGTCTTTGCTACCTGCAAAATCTGCATCTGAAAAACCTATCAGTTCGCTATCATTACTTCTTGGATACCATAAGCCAAGATTTGGTGTAAGTTTAAGGTATCTCAAAATCCGCTTCGCAGCAGCGTAGTGAGATTCCTTAGAGTTCACCTGAAATCTAGCACAGACACATGTTGAGAACATTATGTCAGGTCTACTTGCAGTAAGGTAGAGCAAGGATCCAATAATGCTTCTGTACTTGGTTTCATCAAAAGATTTCCCTTTTTCATCCTTGTCCAGAGACATTGTTGAACCCATTGGAGTCCTCATCGAGGTTGTGTTCTCCATTCCGAATTTCTTAATCAGCACTTTGGTAAACTTAGTCTGCGAGATGAAAATTCCATCTTCTGACTGTTTTACCTGAAGCCCTAAGAAATACTTCAGCTCGCTCATACTGCTCATTTCAAACTTCCCTTGCATAAGTTTTGAAAACTTCTTGCAGAGGTTGTCATCAGTAGAGCAAAAAATAATGTCGTCGACATAGATTTGCACTAGCAAAATCTTGCCCTTAATTTCCCTAAGAAATAATGTCTTGTCTATCTTTCCCCTTGTGAACTTGTTCTCAAGTAGAAAGCTAGACAGCGTCTCATACCAAGCTCGAGGAGCTTGTTTCAGACCATATAATGCTTTATGCAGTAAATAAACGTAATCAGGAAAGTTAGGATCAACGAAACCTGGAGGTTGTTCCACATACACCTCTTCCTTTATGTCACCATTAAGGAAGACAGACTTCACGTCCGTCTGGTAGACAGTGAATCCTTTAAGTGCAATATATGCTAGGAATAACCTTATAGCCTCCAGTCTTGCCACTGGAGCGTACGTCTGGTCGAAGTCGATTCCTTCTTCTTGACAATAGCCTTTGGTGACAAGTCTGGCCATGTTCTTTACTATAGTTCCATCCTCGTCCATCTTGTTCCTATAGACATATTTTGTCCCAATGACGTTCTTACATTTGGGTCTTGGAACAAGATTCCATACTCCATAGTGCTTGAACTGGTTCAGTTCTTCTTCCATTGCCATTATCCATGATGCATCTGAGTTTGCTTCCTCAAACTTCTTTGGTTCAACCTGCGAGAGAAAACTTAAATATAGATTCTCATTAGTTTTACCTCTGCGAGTTCTGACACCATCTCGGGGATCTCCTATGATCTGGTCCATGGGATGATCCTTCAAATGTTTGAGCTCTAGATTCCTTGCATCTGGATTGTCTTCTATCACCGGAGTGACTTCTTCATCTTGGATGACTTCTTCATCTTGATCATCAGCCTCTCCAATAGGGGTTGGAGTGGTGATCTTGATGAACTTTTCTCCTTTGTCTTCGGACGGTTCATCCAAGCTAATTTCTTTCAGCTTTGCACCTGCATCTTCAATAAGCACACTAAAAGAGTTGCTTTGCAGCAAACTAGTCTCATCAACTACAACATGTATCGATTCTTCTACTACCAGGGTTTTTCTATTAAAAATCCTATATGCCTTACTATGGCTACTATAACCTACAGAAATACCTTCAAAACTCTTTTCACTAAACTTAGTAGTGTGATACTTGTCATTGTTTAGCACGAAGCATTTACAGCCAAAAATTCTAAAATATGAGATTGTTGGTTTCCTGCCTTTCAGAAGTTCGTAAGGTGTCTTATCGTGGTTTTTGTTTATGAGGGCTCGATTTTGCACGTGGCATGCAGTGTTGACGGCTTCAGCCCAAAAATATTCCGGAAGTGAAGCATCACTCAACAAGGTCCTGCAGGCCTCTATGAGCGTTCTATTCCTTCTCTCGGCCACTCCGTTTTGTTGAGGAGTGCGAGGAGAGGAAAACTCATGAAAGATACCTAAGCTTTCACAAAATTCTGTCATGGCCCCAGACTTGAACTCTGTTCCATTGTCACTTCTGATTTTGACTATGGAGCAGTTGTACTCATTCTGGACTTGCCTGACAAAATTAGTAAAGATGTCGAAGGTATCTGACTTGTGTTTCAGAAAGAACACCCACGCAAAGCGCGAGTAATCATCAACAATTACCAACGTATAATCCTTACCTCCCAAACTTCTAATTTGCATGGGACCAAACAAGTCCATGTGTAGTAGATGAAAACATCTATTAGAATCTTTGCCAATAACGCTTTTAAAGGTAGCCCTTGTTTGCTTGCCTTTTACATATGCATGACAAGGTCTATCTTTGACGTACTTGACATTTGGGGCATCACAAACTAAGTGCATTGAAAATAATTTGTTTATAGTTTTGGAATTAATATGTACTAATCTCTTGTGCAATTGGTCACCAAGAGACGCACTATCTTTTGCTAAAAGGCACACTGGTGTCGAAGAATCTATACAAATGAAATTCAAACAGAAAATGTTTCTGCTTCGAGTGCCGGATAGAATCGTTTCCATATTGTCAATAGATTTTATACAACACTTGTCAGCGTGAAACTCAACTACGTATCCTTTATCGCAGAGTTGGCTTATGCTTATAAGGTTATGTTCCAAACCTTCAACGTAAGCCACATCTGTGAAGGATACATTGTCGTTAGTAATCATACCATAGCATCTAGTAATTCCACAGTTTGAACCTCCAAAGATGACCTTCGGTCCGTTCACAACTGAAGTAAAGTTCTGAATAAGGCTTCTTGTCCCGGTCATATGCCGAGAGCATCCACTGTCCAAATACCAGATTGGCGTTTTGTTGGCCTTTGGACATTCCTGCAATCACAATCAGTTAGCCTTAGGAACCCAAATACGTTTGGGTCCTTGGTCTTGGGTTAGAACACTCCCCCTACGAATATTAGCATTAGGAGTGGTCTTCCTCATATTGCCAACATGTGGGGTTGCAGCATTTCTAGGATTAAACCAAAATCAATGGCAAAGTGACCAATTCTGCCACAATACCAACAGTCAAATCTGTTGTATCTTCGCCTTAAGTTCTCCTGCTTGACCTTTTGGAATTGTGGTCTAGCAGGGGCAGCATTCTTGGAGGAAGATGCCTCATGATGATGGCAATCACATGACTTCTTCTCCTTCACAGGCTTTTCTACAACAGGCTTTGTCTTTGGTGCCTTCTTGAAGTTATGCCCATGATTGAAAGGGCCATAGCTCTGAAGAATAACTTCTTCATAAGGTGCCTTAAAGACACTTTCGCCAAAGTTTCTGGGTCGAGTCCATCCTTGATAACGGGACTTTGGCTCTACATATGTAGGCCTAGCAAAATGCCCGTAGGATGAGTCAAAATTAAACTCATTTGAAGGAAATATAACATTCTTGAACGTGGTCTGATCTTAAGGGGCTTTCCCTTTCTCTTTGGCTAAGGCCTTTTTGGCGGCCTTATTTTTCCGTTGAGCCTTATTTCTCCTAGAGGATTTACTAGGAGTTTTTTCATGGCCTAATCCAGCACCCGTGGCCTTGGCTGAGAATTCAGCAACGAATGGAAGAACTGTCTTGGGCTTCGAGAAACTTTCAACTAGTTTCTTTTTAGCTGCAAGTTGGGCTTCCGATTCCTTGATGATTTTCTCTTTGAGGTCAAGGTGCTCAAGAGGCTTGTTATATTCTTCAATAGCATTATTGAAGTTTTTTTCGAGGAAGTCAGTCTTTGCAACTTTCTCTCTCATGATGCTCTCTTCAGCTTTGAGAGATTTTATCTCCTTAGCCTGAGTTTTCATGACTCGGCGACATTTGTCGTAAGCCATGATTAACTCCTTATATTGGGTCATGAGTTCTGACTCATCGTAAGAAGAGCTATCCTCACAATCATGTTCAGAAACTTCAGAATCAGAGAGAGGAGTGTGAGAGTTTACCTTCCCAGTGAACTGGGGATCTTGTTCATCATCAGTCTGAGCCATGAGTCCAAAATAGGCTTCTTCTTCTTCACTCGACTCAGATAAGTCAGAGTCACTAAGAGTCTTGCCCTGTTTTGCCATCAAGCTCTTCTCTGTCCTCTTCTTGCTATACGAGGACTTCTTTTCCTCTCTTCTACCACCCTCCTTCTTCTTGTGAGGGCAGTCAGCGATGACGTGTCCTGGCTTATTACAATAGTAGCAAATAATGTCAGTCGAAATATGTTTGTTCTGTTTAGTATTATACCTGTCATGGCTGCTTGAGCCTTTTATTTGCCGATCACCATCGCGTCGTGATCTTCTATAAGAGGCATTCTTGTCTTTCCATTGCTTCTTCTTGTTCAAGAATTTCTTGAACTGCCGAGAGAGTAGTGAGAACTCTCCTTCTGATAGTTCAAAGCTTGAGGTGCTTGGCTCTGAGGTTTCTTCTTCACTAACTTCTGGTGCTGGAGTAGGAGGAACAACCTTGGACTTCTTAGAAGTGTCTGCCTTTAAAATGATAGACTTCTCTTTGAATGCAGACCTGTTTTTCTCTTCTTCAGTCTTCCTGGTGTTGAGTTGGAGCTCATAGGACATCAGCTTCCCGAAGAGATTCTGAGGATCTGTCTCGGCCAGTTTTCCAAACTCCCTGATAGCACAGACCTTGTTAGCCCAGTCCTTAGTCATGGATCTTAAGAACTTATCATTCAGCTCTCCATTAGTGAAGACTCTGTCGTATACCCTTAGCCCATTCACTATCTTGAAGAAGTTCTCAAATGTGTCAACATTGGTTTCTTTGTTTCCTTGTCGGAAAGCCTCATACTTCTGATTAAGTAGGGATCTTCTATCATCCCTCACTTCCTCGGTACCTTCCATCAAGGTAACTAATGACTGCCACATCTTCTTTGCAGACTGGCAGTGAATCAGATTTTACAGCATTGAATCATCGTCTGCACTTACTATGATATTTTTCGCCTTTTTGTCCAATGAGACAAGTGCAATCTCATCCTTGTCTAGATCCATAAGTTTCTTGGGGACTTTCTTAGTAGGATCTATAGTGGAGACGGTCATGGGAATATAAGGACCTTCTTCAACTATCATGAAGATCCTTGGATCCACAGCTTCCATGAAGAACTTGATTCTTTCTTTCCACATAGAGAAATTATTTTTGTTGCACAAATGAAGCTTGGCAAAATCTTTAGCCTTGTCCATTTGGTAGATCTCAAATGACAACTATTTAAGGATCTGATCAAGGTGTTAACTTTTAACGATCAAACTCCCTCTGATACCAATTGAAAGATAATAATTGTCAACCTAAATCACCTAGAGGGGGGTGAATAGGTGAGTTGTGCGTCTTTTTGCGGAATAAAAAAATCTCAACCAAATCACAGAACTATTTACCAAACAAGCAAACACAGACGAGGCAAGATTTATAGTGGTTCCCCAACCTTGGGTACATCCACTTTCCCTCACCGATCTAGCAATATAGTAGACTCGGCTACTCCACTATCTTGGATTGGAAAATAATCCGACCCTCAGAACAAGATTCCTACAAACTCGATCCACAAACAGATCTACACTCGGAAGACCAAACTTCCTATAATCTCGGAGTTGAACACTCCTACACTCGGAGAAATCTTCTCCTACAATACAGCAGTACAGAAATACAAATAGTGAATATCTGGTTCAGATCTACAACAGAAAATCAGAAAATCCTTCTTCTAGGCGTGCGGCTTTATCAGAATATTGAAGAAGAATTTCGGCAAGATCAGATCTAGAACTTCTCGACTTTACACGATCGAAAGAGTAGATGAATAATTGAGCGAAGATCTCGATCTGTAGAGTCTTCTTAATCTGAATCCTCTAAAAAGAAGAAACCCCAGCCGGTCGGAAATTAGAGATGGCGGCGATGGCGAGTTTCTGGATCTTGCAGAGAGAGAGGAGACAGAATTCTTTTTGGAAAGAGACGGCTGCAAAACTTAGAATAATTTCTTTTTTTTTGGAAAACTTAGGGTTTGTCGGTTTGACAAGACCTTTTATAGGAGACAATAAGATTAGACTTAAATGATTCATAAAGAGAAAGACACGAGGACAAATCAGGTCAGAGTTTAAGAATAAGACCGTTAGGTCTGGACTTAAGGAATTTCTGAAAATAGTCAAAGTAAGTTACTCGAGTTAAGCAGAACTACTCGAGTATATGCAGCACTACTCGAGTAGGTAGAAGGGACTACTCGAGTATATCAGAAACTTACTCGAGACAAACACTTAGAGAAATTCTGGAGCAGGAAAAATTGAACTACTCGAGTATGTAACATGGACTACTCGAGACAGAATGATCTACTCAAGTATATAACATGAACTACTCGAGTAAATCACTTAGTGAAATTTTCTGGAATAGGATTCTGGATTACACGAGTAAAAGCATTTGACTACTCGAGTAGTAGATGAACTACTCAAGGATATGAGTTAGACTACTCGAGTAACTAGAAACTACACGAGAGTCAGAATACCATTAACTCGAGATAGAAGATAGAACTACTCGAGTATATATAATACTACTCGAGTATTTCACTTAGACAAATTTGAAAAGAGAGAATCTGGAAACTCGAGAGATAAGAGGAAATTACTCGAGTATACAAGATGAATTACTCGTGAGCTATAATTGGAAGACTCGAGTACATCTTAACTACTCGAGTAAGTGATTTACTACTCGAGTATAAACTCAGTAACTTACTCGAGTAAATGAGAAGGTACTCGAGTACTTTACTTAGGAAAACATTTTCTGACAGATTTTCTTCTTCTAAGGGAAATCAGCACCAAGTCTTTTCTCATAGTCCTAGTGCTTGAATATGAAGTGTATCCCAATAGAGAGGCTACACATGAGTCAACACTTTGGAACACACAATGAGGGATTACATTGTATGGTCCTATGTTTGGTGACCCATTGTAGACTGACATTGGTCTACACTTCCCATTAGAATCCTACAAACACATAACTCAAACCAAGCATCAAATACAACTTAATTCATCTTAGTTCAAGGGTGACTTCATCAAATCTGGGTTAGTGTGGATACAATACCCAACATTTGTGCTCCCAGGGTGAATTGAGTATTTTGTAAAGTGCGCTTCATACATCAATTCTTCTCTCAACTTAGCCATACTCGGGACGCACAACCGGCACTCTTTCCGCAAACGACCGTCCTCCCAGGAGAATTGTCCATCCGGCCCATCTTTTGCATAGCGTTGGAGACTTTCATCCAGCTTTGTTGCTCATCAAATCCTGCCTGCAAGGTCATATTGTACCTCCATCCAGTTTAAGCAGACATCGGCTGTGGCATTCTTGTCAATACAAGAAATCTCTAACGCTTCCAACTCCTGGATCAGACGCTCATCATGCATCTACAACCAATTTGCCCTTAACGGAGTCCTCCGACTCAAGGCATCAGTGACCACTTTTCCCTTTCCGGGAGTATAATGAATATAAAAGGTGTAGTCTCCAAGGAACTCCATCCACCTTCGTTGTCGCATATTCAGATCCTTCTGATCCAATAAGTACTTTAGGCTCTTATGGTCCGTAAAGATATCCACTTTTACGTCATAAAGATAATGCTACCATAACTTGATTGCAAAGATCACCGCCGCCAACTCTAAGTCGTGGACAAGATAATTTCGCTCATGCACTTTCAACTGGCGTGAGCCATAAGCAATCACCTTTCCAAACTGCAGAAGAATGCAGCCTAAGCTGCTCCCTGAAGCATCACTATAGATCTCATATTCGTCGGTACCACATGGAGATGTCAACACAGGCGCCGTGGTCGACCAAATCTTGAGCTTTTCAAATGCTCGTGCGCACTCTGGAGTCCAAACGAACTTCTGATCCTTCCTCTTCAGTGTGGTCAGAGGCAAAGCGATCCACGAGAAGTTTTCTACAAAATGTCTATAGTTGCATGCCAGTCCAAGGAAACTCCTAACTTCGGCCACTGAAGACAACACCGACCACTCCTATATGGCTTTTATCTTTGACGGATCCACTGCTATGCCCTCCCCACTTACCACATGGCCAAGAAAAGCCACCGACGACAACCAAAACTCACACTTTGAGAACTTGGCATAGAGCTTATTCCTTCGTAAGGTATGCAACACGAACCGCAAGTGGTTAGCATGATCAGCTTCCGATTGAGAGTATACCAAAATATCATCAATGAATAGAATCACAAACAAGTCCAAGTACTCTCAGAACGTTCGGTGTATTAGGTCCATGAACACCGATGGCACATTACATAGCCCAAACGACATATCATAATGACTTTAACGTGTTCCAAATGCAATCTTGGGAATGTCACCTTCCCGAATCCGCAACTGATAATATCCAGATTTCAAATCCAATTTGGAATAGACGGTTGATCCCACTAGCTGATCGAACAATTCATCTATCCGTGGAATTAGATACTTGTTCTTCTCGGTCGGCTTATTCAATTCACGATAGTCAATACATAACCGCAAACCACCGTATTTCTTTTTCACAAACAGAACAGGTGCGCTCCAAGGTGACATACTTGGGCATATATATCCCTGCTCCAGCAACTCTTGTAATTGGACTTTCAATTCAGCCATTTCCTTTGGCGCAACGCGATATGGAGAGCGGGCCACAGGTTTCGCACCTGACAGCAACTCAATAGTGAAGTCGATCTCCCGCTGGGGTGGTAGCCCAGGAAGATCCTTAGGAAACACATCCGCAAACTCCGATACAATCGGAACATCACTCACATTGGCCTTTGGTTCAACAACCTGAATCAGCATGCAGAATAACTTTGCGCCCTTCCGAACAGCATTGACGACTTGGAGTACAGACATCAAGGTCCCGCTCACTCCTCGCATACCAATAAACTTAGTCTCAAGCTCGGTATTCTGGCCGAGTGTGATCTCTTTTGATTTGCAATCAATATAGGTATGCTGCTCCGCGAGCCAGTCCATACCAAAAATCACATCAAATTCCGATATCGGTAGCACAGCTGCATTCAAACAGAAATCTCGACTTCCAATTTGCACTGCCACATCGCAAGCTCTCTCCGCAAGCATTAAACAACCATTCGGTAATAACACCTTTACGTTAACTGTCTTCACATGACTAGGTACTCCAATGCGAGCTACAAAGTCCTTAGACAGAAATGAATACGAAGCACCCGTATCAAATAGTGCTATCGCCAGCGTGTTCCGAATCATAACAAAGCCTATGACAACCACATCACACACAAGCCACACACAAAGCATGCAATACGAAAAACATTCAATAACTTAAATCGTACCTGTGATGACGTCACTTTGCTTTTATGGCCTCCTTTTATCCAAGGTTATAGACTAGGGGCTGCGCTTGGGATGCACAGGACTCCACCACTGCCTTTCCCTTCTCAGCATAAGACGCTCCCGTCTTCTTTTCAACCTTTGGTGGAGCAGCCCAATAGTCACGAGCTATATGCCCCACTCTTCCACAAGTAAAGCAGGTACGAGTCTCCGGCCTCGAAGTGGCCCTCGACAAAACTATTGAAGGGGCTTGCACAGAAGGCTTAGACCTCTTGCCCCATTTCTTTGAATAGTAAGATTTCCCAGGCCGGGGCACTTTGAACTCCGGCTTTGTCACAGCCAAGGCCCTTTTTCCTTGCACCCGTTTCATGTCTTTCTCCAGCGCACACGCAGTATCAACCAACGCCTTAAACCCTTGGTTCACGGAACTCGAGAGCAGGAAGCGCAACTCATCCCGCAATCCTTCGTAGAACCTATTGATTTTCTGATGCTCGTCGGCGAAGATGGAGCCCGCATACCATCCCAACCGTGTGAACTCATGCAGGTACGTCTCCACACTACCTTATCCTTGCATTATCCGTTGGAACTCATTTTCCATGGCAATGCGTTGGGCCGCTGGTAGGTGCTTTGCCAGGAAGAGTCGCGAGAACTCCTCAATCGAAACTTGTGTTAACTGCCTACCCGCTAAGTGGATAACTCGATCTCGTCCCACCATAGTCGAGCCTCTCCTTCCAATAAGAAGGTGGCCAAGGTGACCTTCTGATCTTCCTCCGTCTTGATCGCCGTCAAGATACGCTTGACGCGCGACAACCAATCCTCCGCCTGCGTAGGGGATCCCACACCCGTAAACGTAGGGGGATTGAAGCTCATGAACTGCTTCAACTGTCGTTCAGATGCTCGCACATCAACAGCCGCAAAAGGTTCTGGCCTCGCCGCAACCTGGTCTAACACCACTGCAGGCTGTGCTTGCCCACCAGGTCGTGCTTGAAACATTGTAAATTGTATCCTGCAGTGCCAGAAAGCTGGTCTTGCCATAACATACAGCACAAGCATCACAAGGGTATTTTCCTGGACTACTGCTCCAGGACTTCCTGCTACTTCCCTTCACAGGTACAACCCTTCGACCCCACAAACTACACAAATGAAACATCACCAATCCAGACCAACCTGTCCAGATGGCCTTCACACAACATGCATATTCCGTACTACACAGTTCCGGATCTATATGCAAGACTATTGGGGATTCCAAGAATCAACCCAAGGAAATCCCTTCGCAATCCACCCTCTGGTGGGGGAAATCCATGCACATGCCAAAAAGAAAGGACTTCACATGTCCAAGAAAGAAGATCGTTACCCCTGACGACCTCTTTGGAGCCATTAAATTCTAGCCGGTTGGAAAGCACCGCAGCGGCCTTGCCTCCACAACACTGGCCTCGGATCTCGAATCGAAACTCAGCAGCTCCACCGGTGGGTGGCTCCTCTCTCCTCCTCCTCCTTGTTCTCTCTTCTCTGTAGCTTCTTTAGAAAGAGGATAGCCCAAGTCAAAATGAGAATCTCTTTCTCATTCCTGGCTATTAACCAGAAGGGAGAAGTCTGGGCCATCAGATCGCAGATGAAGAAAGTGGACGGCCACAAATTTTCATGAAAACTCTATTTTTTGGCTGACATGCCATGTGACACGCCCATGTCACAAGCCGTGTACCTTAAGCGGCACACCACCGACTCATCCAGAACAGTACACGGCTACGTGACACGCCCGTGTCACAGGCCGTTTAACCTGACATGCCTTCGGACACGCCCGTGTCTACGGCCGTGTATCTCTGGCGACACACATACAACTTACCCCGAACAGGACACGGCTCTGTGACACGCCCGTGTCACAGGCCATGTGCCCAGAGACATACCCATGTCCTGCCCGTGTTCACCAGGCCTCACTACCTGGCCAAATCCAGAGAAGTACACGGCCATGTGACACGCCCGTGTCACAGGCCGTGTACCATTACACGGCATCAGACATGCCTCCATCGTGTGGAGTTCGTCGACTAGAGGAGGACATGCCCTCTGACATACCTGTGTCGCAGGGCGTGTTCCCTCTCGAGAACTCATCGAGTGCAGTTCGTCGAGCACTCGACTGGCTGCTCAGCCATACAGAGCAGGACACGCCCTGGGACACGCCCGTGTCCCACGGCCTGTCGCCTAGCCTGAACCCAACTATGGGATTTGGGATGCTACACCTTAATAACCTATTAACCCCCATCCCCATCTAGGTGATTAGCTACCCTTGAATTCAATGACTTTTCGTACTGACTCATCATGTAACAATTATTTGAAGGATATTTACATTCATTTGATTTTATAAATGGAGTAGTTGATTTTTGCGAGTGAGGATGATTTTTCTGTGTTGGAATTTCATATATACCTGCTTGACGTGTTCTACTCCCTTAGATTAACTCAACCTTTGGATGGTGGTTCATATTCAACATGTTGTTGGGTTTTAGGTGCAGCTTGGGAATTGGGCTTTGCAAGTTTTTGAGCATTATTTTCTTAAGCATGTTGATTTTTATACTTAGTTCTTCGTTCTTCAGTTTGAGGTTATTTCTAGCACTATTGTAGGCGATCGTGCTATTTTTGTGAGTGGAGACAACAGATTCGATGTGAGCTTTATACTTACTCCTAAATTCATCGAATGTCTCAATCATCTCTTCATTTCAACTTTATATTTTTTCACTCAGCACACTCACTCTTCAGTGATGAGTTTTCTAGACATAATTTTTCGTTTTGCTCTTTTGCAGAGTGGCACTCTTTTTCAAGAAGCTTATGTTTTTCTTCCAGTCCATTATGATCTATACTCGGTGTATTGAGGTTATCTAAAGAGCACACAGGATAACTAGGCACGACAACGGTAGATTTTACATTAACATTTTTCTTAAACAATTATTTTCTAACCGTAGTTTTGAGTTAATGTTTTTTAGTTTCTTCGTTCGACGTCTAACATTTTCTAGCGTACATAATGTAGAGATAGAGTTACACGCATTAAAGGAGTTTGACTTCCTTATAGTGCTTTTGGTCACGACATGATTTGAACACGAGGTTCCTTTGTCATCGTCCTCTTGGCTTGATGTGTTTGAGGTGCCCTTGTCCAAGAGTAAATCTTCGTTTGATCCTTCACTTGGATCCATAAGAAATTGCTCTATTTCATTGCCTATAGAAGGAGAACTATATGTTAGCTCAAGAAATTTCCAGATATCATGTGTAGTTGGCAGCCTATAGATTAGTTTGAAAATGTTTTGACCATGCCCACAGAATAGACTATTCATTGCTTTGACATTCAGATAACATACGTGCTTGTTTAAGCTATTTGGGGGCTTGACACAAGTCATGTTCCAAACTTCTACATCTAATTATATAAGAAATTTTCTCATTAGTATTCCCCATTCGTTTTTGTTTGATCCTGTAAATAAAGGCAGTGCTAATGAATTTTTTGTGTACACTTTTTCATCCATCCTAGTCGATTCGAGATCGATGTTGGTCATTATTCCCGGTGGTGAAATCATTTTGGAATAACCTCCATCTGATACCACTTGTTGTATCTAGTAGCCAACCGTAGAGGGGGGGTGAATAAGGTTTGCATATCAACTGAAAAAATTCAAATTATTCTAGCACAGAAAACAAGTACTAGAAGCTACCGCGGGGCGTTAAGCAGCTAATGCGTGGCGGTAAGTTACATAACTCATTTTCCTGGGCAAATCACCCTTTGGAGAAATACGCACACTAGAGAGAACTTGATCTTACACCACACAGAAGAATAGAAACACAAAAACTAACTTTATTAAAATAGAATCAACACTAAGTTCTTAACAATTAAAAAAACGTGATCCCCGTGGCCCCGGAGATCGATGGCGGGGAGAAAGAAAAACTCTTTTGTTTTCTATACCGACCCGCTCCACGGACCAGTTGACTCTCTCCCTTTCCCTCTGAGAAAGGTTTTCGAGCCGGCACTTCACCTCCATGTAAGGAAGGGTCTTAGAGCCCCGCTAGATCACCCGATCTAGACGTCCCAACCCCGAGACGATTTCCCACAGAATCCTTCCCGGATTCCGACGACCTTCAACAGTCTATTTTCCTCACCACAAGAATGAACAGAAAAGAAGATTACAAAAAGACAAGGTTTAAAGAATCTAAGATTAAAGTCTCCCTCTTGATGATTTCTTCGTAGAGCGATCCGCGGCCGGTGCTTAAGATCTCTGTGTGCTTGCGATCGGTCGTGTCTTCGTAATCGATGTAGTTCTTGGATCGTCGGAGTTCTTTGTTCACGAACGGGAGGGAGGCAGAGTTCTTTTCCTTCGACGAAGATGATTGGAACGGAACGCAGAAAGGAGGCAAACCCTGAAATACACGAACTTGTCCTTTTTTTGTCTTAGGTTATGAGCACAAAAACCGACGTGGCTTTATATATGTCTTCGTGAAAATAAGCTACTGCTGGCGATAAGACTAGCGCCTGGCAGTAGGTTCACGTGCTTGCTGTGCTAGCTGTCCTCAAAATTTGAATAATATTCGAAAACGAATATTTTCCCTTTTCATAGAGCTAGCGCCCCGCGGTAGGAGTTAGCGCCACACGGTAGGTTAGTAACTCGACGAATCCGTCTCGATAATCATTGAGTTGCTAGCGCGGCGCAGTAACCACTATCTCCTGGCGGTAGTTTCCCAAGCATCTGGCTAAAATAATTCCTTGAGCTAGCGCGGGGGGTAGGACTAGCGTGGTACGGTAGTTTCCCGAGCGCCTTGTCCTATTAATTCAAGCTACCGCCCGACATTAGCTACTACCGCTCACCGGTATGTTCCTGAGGAGAGCTTCTTGAAGTCTTTGCAACCTGTAAACCTGCACACTTTACCAAACACAAGATATAATCAAATACAACTTGATATTTGATATTCTCAAACACAGAGAACATGAAACATCGGTTCCAACATTATCCTCTTAATATCAGTTATTTGCCAAGCTATGACGATTCTGAAGGTTTTCTGAGTTAGCTGCGGTGATCAACATCTACTGTAGCAAGATCAAAGACATTCTCTGAGGAAGAAGAAACAGCCAAGGCCAACCCTAGGTGTAGTGACTTCTCGATCCAAGCAGAGCCTAATCTGAAGATCAATTTCAGGATCGGTGAAGAAGAAATCATTTCAGGGTTTTCTCAGGACAAAAGGAGAGGCAGAGCAGTTCAATTTCTGCCAAAATAGGTTAGCTGATTGAAGAACATCTTTCTTGATCTTCCCTCTTCATCAACACAATCAGAATTCATTTTTGAGTCGATTCTAGCATAAGCATCAGATTCTGGAAGATCTTCATCCTTGTTGCTGAGAAGAAAATTGAGCTGAGATTCTCTCAATTCAAGAAGATGTAGACTCAGCAAATCAGTCTCTGGAGTCTGATCTATATCAATATCAAATTCAATTTCTATAGGATATGTTTAAGATCTGTATTGTGAGCCTAAATTATAAATGTTGAGTGGTAGGATCCAGTCTTGGATCTGTGTGTGTTAGGGCTATTTTTCTCAGTCTGTGTTGTTGTGCATTTGTGTCTGTGGTAGGTGATCAGGTGATTGCTAAGTGGTTGGGCTGTGTTCCTATGTTGTAAGTCTCGGTGGAGACTGAGTGATCATGTGAGATCGTGTTGTAATCTCTGAGGAGCCAAGTTATTGGAGAAGTACCTTGTCTAACATTCTGTTAGAAAGGCGAGAGGGATAGTGGATGTACCCATATACTGGAGAACCACTATAAAACTGTGGTGTACTATGTGTGAATATCTTGAAAGCTGAACTAACCCATCACAATAGGGCCTAAATTAGTTAAAGGTCAAAAGAATATAAAAAGACCTTAATAACTTATTCACCCCCCCCCCCTCTAGGTTATTAGGTACCCTTGAATTCAAAGACTTTCAAGTGGTATCAGAGGGAGGTTACTCAAGAAAGGCTTAACAGTCTGAGTAGATCTCGAAGGATAACTGAGAAAATATAAGTATGAGTTCAGGAGAGAAACATAAGGAACTAGGTTCTATGAAGCTTCCTCTATGCATGAAAGAAAATTTTAGAATTAGGAAAGAAAGGGTCAGATTGTTTATGAAAGCATGAGACCATAGGATTTATGTTATAGTACAAGAATGATCATTCGTCCCATCGAAGATGTCTGTTCTTGATTCAAATGTCAAGACTCCTAAGAGTTATGCATAAATGACTAAAGATGAAATCATCTTGGCTGCAATGGATAAGAGGGAACATAATATTATAGTTAGTGTCATAGATGACTCCACTTTTCAAAACCTGGTGCACTGCAAGACCTCAAAGGAAATGTGGGACACTCTAGTGATATACATGGAGAGTACTGAAGAAGTTAGAGATGATAGGAAGTCTATGCTCAATCAAGAGTATGAGGCTTTCAGACACATCAAGGAGGAGACAATAGCTAGCTACTATGAAATGTTTTTCAGAACTGTAAATGAGTTAAGGACCTATGACCGGGACTTTAGTAACTATGAGCTAAATGATAAGTTTCTTAGGTATCTTACTAGAGACTGAGACACTAAGATATGTGTCATTAGAGAAGTGAAAAAGTTGGCAGATACTCCACCAACCACTTTGTTTGGGAAGCTGCTGTCATATGAAATACAGCTGACTGCAAGAAAGGAGGAAGAGAAGACTAGCAAAGCTCAGACAAAAGAATCAACCGTGGCCTTCAAGGCAGATAGTTCCAAGCGGAGCAAAGAGAATAATCCTTCTCTCCCAAGAAGGCCAGCTGAGTCTGAAGATTCAGATCATGATATATTAGAGTGGAATATGTCCGATGAGGAATTTGCTGCTTTCTCAAGGCAGTTCATGAAGCTGATGAAAAAGAAGGGGTGGAGGAGCAGAACTTTTTCTTCCTTACAAAATAAGGAGGACTAATACAGAACCAAGAAGAAACCTTCCAAGGAAGGCAGGTGTGACTCAAAATGTAGTAAACATGTTACTAATAAGATTATCTATTTTTGCTGTAGCAAGCTAGGGCATGTTGTGGCTGAATGTCCTGTGAAGAAGAAGCAGGCTGGTGAGAAAAATCATCACCATAAGAAGGGAAAGAAGGAGAAAACCTTCATTGCTAAGAAGGAGAAAAGCTGGACTGACTCATCCTCCTTAGAGTCAGATGATGAAGATGAAGCTTACATTGAGCTGATGGCTAGATTAGATGAGGAATCTTGTCAGGATCATCCTGGTCAATCTAAGGTACATTCTCCATTCATCTCTTCATCTAAGTCAAGTTATAAGACTGGTCACAGTTCAGAAGCATCCACATCCAGGAATAAAAGTGATTCTGAGTCTGGCGAAGACATCAATCAAGTGATTGATAAGCATGGTGAACTTCTGGAAGTATTCAAAAGAAGTAAGCAACTGACTAAAAAGCAGGCTCAAGAGATTGCAACTCTACAGCTTGCTGCTTCCCAGCACTCTGAGACAACAATCATGCTGGGATAGAAAATTAGGGAAGTCAGTCAGTTGAAGACAATTACTATTATACAGATAGGTACCATAAAGTATAAGAATGATCTAATTCGGGATCTAGAAGAAAAGCTCCAAAGGGAGAAGAGAATTGTGGCAAGTTTTTCTAAGCCCAATTCAGTGTTGCCCATTATTGACTCCTTCACCTCTCAGAGAAACAAGAGAGGAGTTGGATTCAAGGGAAACACCAGAGCTGCCTCTTTCAATGGAAAAGGGAAAAGCTCCAGCTAAGCCACCCATTCCTTTTAAAAGGGTAATACTCCCTACTAACAGGTATGAACAGGACTCCATGTATGGTCACTAGAAGAATGAGAATTCTTTCTGGAAGGATACTAATGTATCTTCCAATGTAAGGAGAAGAGGAATGGGGATGAGTGCCTTCAAGGCTGCTCATGAAGAAATATAAATGGCCCATTTAGGACCATTTATCTTTGGTGTTCCAGCTCCAACTCTTAAGAATAGGGTAGTGATCAAACTTCAGACTCAATCAGCTAAGAATCAGATTAAAGGCCAATCTTATAGCAACCCTGATTTGGGTGTTTCTGATGCTATCAGGAGCATGATTTCTGCAAAGAAAACTGTTGCTGGTGACACTTAGAAAAAGCTAAATAAAGTTGTTAAAAGACTTTCCTTCAACCAGATAATTGCTGAAAGAAATCTGAAGAAGACTACTGTTGTTCCTTCTGGAAAGGCTGCTGCCATTAACACAGTCACTAGACCAGCTCAGAAAAGAAGGCATAACCTTCATGAGTGCTGGTGCTATGACAAGATATGACATTTTACCATTGATTGTTGGTATAATTCTAGTGTGCCCGGAGCTAAAGTAAGTCTACCAGGCAGAAAAACTGCTGGTAGACATATTCATTTTGAGACTAACAAGCACCTAGGACAGTGGTTATTCCAAGCACATGACTGGAACAAAGAGTAATTTGAAGGAGTTTATTCCAGTGAAGGATGGACCAAAGGTGATCTTTGGTGGATCAGACAAATGGGTGACCAGAGGCTATTGTAAGATCTCAAATGGCTTAGTCACTTTCACAAAAGTAGCTTATATGGAAGGGTTGCAACATAACCTTATAAGCATAAGCCAACTTTGTGATCTTGACTATGACATTTCATTCCACAAGGATGAGTGCCACATAAAGAAGTCAAGTGACTAAGAGGTCATCTTGACAGACACTTGAAGTGGGAATATGTATTGTTTAAATTTTCTTTGTGTAAATTTAGACTCTCCCATATGCCTAGTTATAAATGAGAAAGTCTCATACTATGTCAAATGGCACAAGAGACTAGCTCATTTGAACTATAAGACCATAGGCAAGCTTTTCAGTACAGAGCAAGTTAAAAATGATCCTAAAATGATATGCACTAAGGAAGGCATTTGCTCTGCATGACAAAAGGGAAAGCAGACCAAAGCTTCTTTTAAAAGTATTGGGACAAAAGACTCTGTGATGTGTTTATATCTCCTGCATATGCACTTGTTTGATCTTATGTCAGTTCACAGTCTTGATAGAAAAGTCTATGTGATTTTTGATGACTTTTCCAGATTTACTTGGTTTTTTCTTTTTAAGGAAAAAAATCTAAATCTATGATTGTTGGGCACATTGGAAAATGTGTACCAGATTTGGAGAAGCCTCACTTAGATCAATGATATTTATCAAGGTGTATTTGATGTTGTTTTGAGTTTATATGTGCAGGTTAAGAATATGCAGGAAAAGTTTCTAAGTCCATGAGTCGACACCAGAAGAAGCTGTGTCGACACTTGTGAAGACTTGTGTCGACACTTGAGAAAAGCTGTGTCGACACCTGGAGTCAATTGTGTTGACACTTGGAGAAGCTGTGTCGACACACAGAAAGTTCAGTCGACACATAGAAAGTTCAGTCGACATCAACTGTGTCGACACACAGGACTTGTGTCGACACACAGAAAGTTCAGTCGACATCAACTGTGTCGACACACAGGACTTGTGTCGACACACAGAAAGTTCAGTCGACATCAACTTTGTCGACACACAGGACTTGTGTCGATGCACAGAAAATTCAGTAGACATCAACTGTGTCGACACACAGGACTCGTGTCGACACACACACCAGAATTTCTTCTAAGTCAATTGTGTCAAGACAAGAAGTGACTGTGTCGACACACAGGACTTGTGTCGATACATTCTTACAGAAGTTATGTCAAGAAGCAGTGTCGACACCATGAGAGTTGTGTCGACACCGCCAAGGATTATGTCGACACTTAGTCTACTTGTGTCGACACATGTGAAGTTCAGACTCGACATTTTGCTGACAGAGACAGAGTTTCAAGAAGTGACTGGAAGACTTGACAGCTGCCATAAGCAACAAGTCTACTGCAACTGTCAGATTTGTCAGAAGTTGGTTAGCAACCGGATCAGCCGGTAACCTTGTATGAAGTCTATATAAAGACAGATTTTATCAACAAAGGAGAACAAGGAAGAAGAACGGAAAAAACGTAGTACACAAATCATAATTACAACAGAAGATCCAACATACACAAGGAAATCCAGTCAGAGATTTCGTGTGGATCTAAGTGAAGAATTTCAACATATCTTCAGAAGAATTTGTAGAGAGAGAGAGCTCCAACAATTCAAGTGAAGAAAGAGACTATCAACAACTAGTCTCTTAAGAGCAGATCCTGAACTAATCTGCAAAAAAGAATTCAGATTAATTTCTGGATTTTAAGAAGGAAGCTGATTGAAGATCATATTCAAGAAATTCAACCTTATTGTTTTCAGATTCAAGAAGCTTTGAAGAAAGCTAAAGACAGGTTGATTTCTGAGTAATCAGATTTTTCAAGAACTGATCAAGAAATCTTTCTACCCATTCTCTCTCAACTTGGGTGGAAGATACAACGTATTGTTTTATCATTTTTCTGTAAGATTATTATTGATCTGAGTTGTAAGCCTAATTTATAAAGGCTGAGGTAGGGCTGAGTGCCTGAGGTAGGAGATTTACATCTCTGAGTTGTAGGCCTTGGGAAGACTGAGGTAGTGCTGTGTGCCTGAGGTAGGAGATTTGATTCTCTGAGTTGTAGGCCTGCATGAAGGCTGAGGTAGGGCTTAATTGCCTGAGTTGTAGGAGTGTGGAGTCACTCTGAGTTATAGGAACCTTGACTGGGTTTTAAGCTGTAAGATCTGTAGATCTGAGAAGGAAGAAAGAAGTTAGGCCGAATCTAGCACACTGTTAGATAGGCGAAGGGTGAAAGTGGATGTACCCATCATTTGGGGAACCACTATAAAACTGTGTGTCATCTGTGATTGTGTGTGATTGTGTGATTTCTGTGATATGGTAGCAATAGATCTGTTTGATTCTATTTGATTAAATGAATTAATATTCTGCCTTAGAGTAAAAAGGAATTGTACCTATTCACCCCCCCTCTAGGTGTTTAGGTTATCTTGAAACCAATTCTTTCAAGTGGTATCAGAGACAGGTTTCTCAAAGATAGACTTAACAGTCTGAGTAAGATCTGTGAGGCAGAATAAATTAGAATAGATGAGTTCAGGAAAAAATCATAAGGAACTTGGTTGCATGAAGTTGCCCATATGCAGGAAAGAAATCTTTGGAATATGGAAAGAAAGGGTCAGATTGTTTATGGAAGCATCTGATCCAAGAATATATATAACTGTTAAGGAATGGCCTTATATTCCAATGAAAGTCTCAGTTCTTGATGTTAATCATAGAACACCAAAAGACTTTTCAGAAATGACTAAGGATGAGATTATCTTGGCTACTATGGACAAAAGAGCTCAGAATATTATAGTGAGTGTCATAGATGACTCAACATTCCAAAATCTGATTCACTGTAAAACCTCCAAGGAGATGTGGGACACATTGATAGTCTACATAGAGGGATCAGAAGAAGTTAGACAAGATAGAAAGTCAATGCTTAATCAGGAATATGAGAGCTTCAGACAAAACAAATCAGACAGCATCACTGAATATTACAAGAAGTTCTTCAGAATTGTGAATGAACTAATGTCATATGGAAGGGTTTTTAGTACATATGAGTTGAATGATAAATTCCTTAGATCTTTGACTAAGGATTGGGACACCAAGATCTGTGCCATCAGGGAAGTGACCAGACTGGCAGAAATCTCTCCTCCAACACTATTTGGCAAATTGCTTTCTTATGAAATGCAACTCATGGCCAGAAAGGAGGAAGATAAAAGTACTAAAGTTGACCATAGAGAAAATTCAGTGGCCTTTAAGGCAGAAGCCACAAGAAAGGACATGAGGATGTCTCTATCTCCTCCTAAGAAAGCTGTAGAAGTGATCTCTGAAAGTTCTGATAGTCACACCTCAGACAGCAATCATTCTGATGAGGATTTTGCTGTCTTCACAAGACAGTTTCAGAGATTTTTGATGAAGAAGTAGTGGAGAACTAAGCAATCCTCCTCTCTGTCCAAGAATGAATATTATCAGAAAAGAAATTCATCTAGAAAGGACAAGAGTAGGTCAAAACCTAGCAAATCAACAACTACAAAGATTGTGTGTTATTGCTGCAACAGACCTGGACATGTAGTAGCTGATTGTCCAGACAAAAGAAAGGAATCTGTAGATAAGAAGAAGTCTCAGTATAAGAACAAGAAGGAGAAATCCCTTGTAGCAAAGAAAGAGAAAAGCTGGACAGATCCATCATCTTCAGATTCTGAATCTGTTGCTGAAGCTTATATTGGTCTGTTTGTAACAGAAGAAGAGACTGAGTTCTTTCAATTGCTAGACTCAATAAATGGAACTGAAGATCATCAGTGCAAAGGGCTGATGGCCCTAACTGATGAAGATCACTGCCAGGATCAGCCTGGTCCAAGTATGGTAAAAAGCTTATCTGAAGATTCTGATTATTTCACTAGCTCAGAATCAGAAGCATCTACATCAAGAGATGTGGATGGATCTGAATCTGAAGGAGATATTCATCAACTTATAGATGAATATGGTGATTTGCTGCAGGCATTTAAGAGATGCAAAAACCTGACTAAAATTCAGGCTAAGGAAATTACAGCTCTTAAGTTGGCTGCATCTGATTCAGAAAAGCTGCTGGATCAGAAGATGAATGAGATTGCTAAGCTGAAAAACATAACTGTTATTCAGATGGGAACAATCACATTCAAGAGTGATCAAATCAAAAGTCTAGAAGTCAGACTTCAGAAGGAAAAAGATCTAGTGGATAATTTCTCTAAGCCAAAATCTGTACTACCCTTAATTGATGACTTTGTGTCTCAAAAGAATAAGGCAGGATTGGGTTTTAAGGGAAATACTAGGGCAGCTAATTTCAAAAGAAAAAGGAAAGCCCCAGTTAAGCCACTTGTCTTCAATCCCCCTATTGCTCTCAGAAAAATGCAACAGCCTACTAATAGTAATGATCATGATATCATACATGGTCATGGTAAGCCTGACATTCTGAATGATAAGTGGTATCCAACACTCAAGCAAAGAAACATTGTACCTACAGCATTAAGAACAGCTGACAGCAAAGCTGTTAAAACTATACCTAAAAAGAGGTATAATAGATATGAGTGCTGGTTTTGTGGCAAAGTGGGACACTTTGCCATTGACTGTTGGCATAACACTAGTGTCAGGATGAATGCCAGCTTACCTGGAAGAAGGGCTGCTACAAATTATGCTAAATTTCAGTCTAATATGAACCAAGGACCCAATAATAATTTGGGTTCTAAGGTTAAGTGATTATTTGTTGCAGATAAGTCCAAGTGGTCATGCCCCTTTATGGTTCTTGGACAGTGGATGTTCCAGATATATGACTGGAATAAGAGGATTGCTGAAGGACTACTCACCCATATTGCATGGACCTAAAGTAATCTTTGGTGGTTCTGAAAAAGGAGTCATCAAAGGGTTTGGTAACATTTCTAACATCTCAATTACTATCACTCAAGTGGCTTATGTGAAGGGTTTGAAACATAACTTGATAAGCATAAGTCAACTGAGTGATCTTGGATATGACATTTCATTCATTAAGAATGATTGTCATATTAAAAGGTCAAGTGATCAGAAGATCATATTGACTGGCTGTAGGAAAGGAAATGTGTATTGCCTAAACTTTGTGAGTGAGAATAAAGATTCTCCTATTTGTCTGGTAGCTGATGAGAAAGCCTCTCATTGTGTCAAATGACACAAGAGGCTAGCTTATCTAAACTACAAGACTATTGGTCAACTCTTTAATAAAGAGTTAGTGAGGAATGATCCTCAAGTTAAGTGCATTAAGGATGGAATATGCTCAGCTTGTCAAAAAGGCAAGCATACCAGATCCTCCTTTCATAGCCTTGAAACCAAAGACTCAGTGAGGTGTTTATACCTCTTGCATATGGATTTATTTGGTCTAATGCCAGTTCAGAGTCAAGGTAGGAAAGTCTACACATTTGTGGTTGTAGATGACTATTCTAGATTTTCATGGGTTTTCTTTCTGAGACAAAAATCTGAAACCCCAACTGTTTTCTGCAACTTTGTTAAGAAAATTCAGAATGAACTGAATAATTCAGTGGTCAAAATCAGAAGTGACCATGAAACTGAATTTCAATCTGAAAGTATGACAAAGTTGTGTGAAGATTTTGGGATTCATCAGGAATTCTCCTCGCCTAGAACTCCTCAGCAAAATGGAATTGCTGAAAGAAAGAATAGGACTCTCATTGAGGCTGGTAGAACTCTATTGAGTGACACTTCTCTCCCAGAATATTTCTAGGCTGAGGCAGTAAACACTGCATGTCATGTGCTCAATAGGTATTCCATCACTAAGAGCCACAAAAAGACACCATATGAGGTAATGAAAGGCAGAAAACCAAACTTATCCTATTTCAGGATCTTTGGTTGCAAGTGCTATGTGTTTAACAATGACAAGTCTTACCTAACAAAGTTTGCTGCCAAATCCCAGGATGAGATATTTGTTGGGTACAGCAACAATAGTAAGGCATATAGAGTCTATAACTTGACAACTCAAGTTGGAGAAGAATATGTTCATGTTATATTTGATGAATCTAGTGTTAAATTTTCTCAACGTGGTCAGCAAGATAGCCCAAACGCCAAATTAATATCTTCGGAACTACCCAGTTCGCACGCTGAACCTGCGGAAAACCCAAGGACTAGAGGTTGCACCCAACAAAATAATGGAAGCACAAGAAAGTCTTATTATGCATTCACTTCTTTACAATCCGAGGCATACATAGCGAGACATGATTTCGCTAGTATTACAGCTGTAAACAGAAAGAACCAAAAACCAAGCCGGGCGGACAGCACTCCAGTCCGCCGAGACCGCGAGGTCGCCGATACCGCCGAGGCCGCTGAGCTCGCCCAAGCTATGCTGCAATCCGCCGAATACCACGGAGTTCGCCGAGACCGCGAGGCCGCGCGGACAGACCATTATTCGCCTCCTGCTGAACCCGAACTGAGGAACTCCCCTACCCGCCTGAAACCGGCGGACAGGTTATTGAAGCTGGCAAAGATGAAACAGAACTGACAAGCCGCAGAGCGACCTCCTGCTGAGTCCACAAAGACCGCACACTTCCAAGCACTGACCGAAGTCACAGCCAAACTCCTGGCTCCTTGAAGTTATCCGCGCGACCTGCACACAGCAAACCGTCAGCCTGAAACAAACCGCGCGGACTGGAAAACACAGACCGCAGCACTCGCCCAACCCAATTTACTGTTCACTCACGTTACTCAGGTTACTGTAGATGTGCCAGGGGGGTCCTATTTATAGGTAAGGTGAGGAGTGTGGTCACCGCCCAAGAGACAGCGACACCACCCTCAGTCCGCGCGAATACAACCACCGTCCGCTGAGTACGCATGGACTTAGCCGGATACCAAGGAAACCGCCAGGAGCACGGCAACCGTTGACGAACCCTCTCCAGTCCGCCCAAGCTAAGCGGACAAGGCACCGGCCCGCAAAGCTCCAACTGCTTCAGGACAGCAAACCCCCTTCAATGGCTGTCCCCACCAACCCGAGGCAGTCTGCAAGACTCACACCTCAATCCGCCACAAGTCCACGACCAAAGGCAAACAGCAACAGTCCGCCCGGTCACAGCGGACTTGGCGGATACGGCGGACACCATGAACTTGGCACAATGTGTGATCAAGTCCAAGACCATCAAGGGCCAGTGCGAGCATGGCGGACACAAAGTCCCGTCCGCCAAACACCCTAGCACAGACCGCAACCAGTCCGCGAGCTCCTCGCACTTGTCCAACACAGCAGCTTTCTCCCGGACTCCAACACCAGTCCGCCAACCGGTCTCCACAGCAAGACCTGCTGTAACACCTGAGCTCGACAAGGCCTCAGCCAAGCTCAAGGCCCAGTCCGCAACAGCCCAAACCGCGGACACACCAGTCCGCAAGGCTTCCCGCGAACTCGAACCAACCCGCCTACAGCGCAAGCTTGCACCCGCGGCCTCTGAGCAATGCACCAGTCCGCAAGCCTCTCTATCCGCAGATACCAGGCCGCACCAAACCGCGGACTCCATGCAACAACCCGCTCAGAACACAGCCGGCTTCCACCAAACTTTTCACCAAGCCGCAAACCTCAGTCCGCCCAGTCCGCCCAGTCCGCCAAAGCTGTCCGCCACAGGCCGCGCGGCCTGTCCCGTCACCCACTTCCACTTCACAAATTTCAACATCAAGACTTATTAACAGTGAGTTGCCAAGTAGTTATTGTAGCTCTACTGGTATAAAAGAGAAGATGGACATGCTGACTATCAAAGAAGATCAAACTGCAAGGCGGGAAGAGGAAAATGATGATTGTTGTCCAAGGGGGGTACAAGACTCACAAGATGCTGATGAAGACCATGAAGTACAGTAGAATGAAGAAAATGGAGAAAGTCAAACTGTAGACAGACTTCCTCCAGCAGTTAGACATTTAAAGGATCATCATGTACACCAGGTTATTGGTGATCTTAGACAAGGAGTTCAAACAAGAAGCAGGAGCTTGAACACTGTACTATGCTCAAGCTTCTTGTCTCAACAAGAACCTAAAAGATTTGAAGAAGCTATACAAGATCCACACTGGATTGATGCTATGTAGGAGGAGTTAAATCAATTCAGGAGATGCAAGGTCTGGAAGTTACTTCCTAAACCAAAAGACCACAATGTCATAGGGACTAAGTGGATCTACAGGAACAAGATAGATGAGAGTCGGATCATAATTAAGAACAAGGCAAGGCTTGTTTCCAAAGGATACAGGCAGGAAGAGGGCATAGACTTTGATCAAACATTTTCCCCTGTGGCAAGGTTGGAAGCAATAAGGATATTCGTAGCCTATACAGCCTATCAGGGTTTAAAAGTGTTCCAAATGGATGTTAAGTCAGCCTTCCTGAATGGAGACTTAAAGGAGGAAGTCTATGTAGAACAGCCATCAGGTTTTATTGATCCACTCTATCCTAATTATGTGTATAGGCTTAGGAAATCCCTATATGGTTTGAAACAAGCCCCAAGGGCTTGGTATGAAACCTTGTGTACTTTTCTCATTGAGAACAAATTCTCAAGGGGAAAAATAGACAAAACTATATTCCTTAGGGAATCCAAAGGGAAGATAATCCTAGTCCAGATATATGTTGATGACATAATATTTGGTTCTACTAAAAATAACTTTTGTAGGAAGTTTGCTAAACTTATGCAAGGGAAGTTTGAGATGAGCAGTATGTGAGAACTTAAGTTCTTCTTAGGACTCCAAGTAAGACAGACTGATGATGGCCTGTACATATCCCAGTCTAAGTTCACGCATGAGTTAATTAAGAAGTATGGTATGGAGTCATCCACTACCATGAGAACTCCAATGGGGACAAGTATGCCTTTAAGCAAAGATGATGCAGAAAACTTATAGATGAGTGTTTGTATAGAGGGATAGTTGGCTCCCTCATTTATCTGACTACTAGTAGACCTGACATCATGTATGCTACATGTGTCTGTGCTAGGTACCAATCCTGCCCAAAAGAATCTCATTATACTGCTGTTAAGAGGATTCTGAGATATCTTAAGGGCACACCTAATCTAGGCCTTTGGTACCCTAAGAATAGAGATTTTCTACTGACTGGATATTCAGATGCAGACTTTGCAGGATGCAAAGAAGATAGTGTTGGGTATTGTATCCACAACGTACCTGATTTGAAGAAGCCCCTGAACAAGCTAAGGTAAATAGGCAATGTTTTTGACAAATTATTTCAAGTTGTGCTTGCAGTTATTCCACGCTAAGTGCACACCAATGTCAGGGTGCAGTAGGTCAATATACACGGGTCTGCACGACGTAATCCCTCGTTGAGCAGATCAGTGCGTTGGCCTACGTGTACTCTCTCTATTGGAGTGCACTTACTTTCAAGTACAGGGCTGTAATCTTGCAAGAGCAGACAAGGAGCAAGGATGGGTCAAGGAGCTCATCATGGGTGGAAAGACGAAAATTCGTTTAAGTGAAAATCGACGAGAATCGCCAAGTGATTCTCGCGATTCTCGCCGAATCGTCGAGAATCAGTGGCTGATTCTCGCCGACTCAATCCAACTACACTTCAAAGCAAGCAACTCTGATTCTAAGTAAGAATCGACGAGAATCACCAAGTGATTCTCGCCGATTCGGCGAGAATCACTAGTAATTCTCGCCGAATCGTCGAGAATCACTGGCTGATTCTCGCCGTCTCGACCCGGGCTGAATCAGTGCGTGCAGCCAAGTCAACTTCGACGAGAATCATCCTTGATTCTCGCCGAATCGTCGAGAATCACCTTTGATTCTCGACGATTCGACGAGACTCACTTTTGATTCTCGCCGATTTTTACTTGGGCATTTTTCTGGAACTCCCTGAACCGGATTCTGCCGCTGGCGTTATCTTGAACCGGATTTTGGGTTTCTATTTATGGGACCCACAACGGTCATATTGAGTTGTCTACAGTATAAATACAAGATTATTTTTGAACAGTAGGATCACAGAATAAAATACACAGAAAGAAGCCGAGCACGAGCTAACCCTAAAATCGCGAAACTGCTCCGCCGCCGCCGCCGTCGCCGCTCGCGCTAGTTGGTCGCCGCTGTTGATCGCGATTCTTCCTGATTCCCCGTCGACAGAAGCTTAGCCAAGCTTAGAGTCTCACGTGTCTATCCAGAGATCCCTTGTCTCTCGATTTGTTGATCGGGAAAAACTTCCCCGTCCAAATCGATCGAGACGACCGATCCTCGTGTGACCGTTGGTAGACCTAGCTAGCTTCGCTACGAAGTTTGGATCTCCAAAGTACAGCAGCCGCACATCATCGTCGCCGCCGAACCCGTGAACCGTGCCGCCGCCCATCTTGCCGCCGCCGGCTCCGGGGAGATCCTCTCCAAGAGAGATCTAGGGTTGTGTACTCTTTGTGGACTTCAAGAACACGTCGTCAACAAAGAGGGACACCCTTGTCTCCAAACGTAGTTTGTATCTCTTGTACATTCTATTTTATTTTTGTTCTAAAGGAACGGTGGTTCCGTGTTGTAAGGGTTGGGTGCAACCCGTGTTGTGGGAGTGTTGACTCCTACGTGTGGAAGGGTTCCTTCCGATAGTGCAAGGATTGGATTTCAATCCTGTTGGTGAAGAGACCGAGTCGTCCCTTGTTGGGAGATAGGTCGAAGGGGGAAAGTGGATGTACCCAAGTCGGGGAACCACTATAAATAGCTTGTGTACTCTGTTGTGCTGTGTTGTTTTATTTTCGTGTGCAGGTACAATTTAAATTCCGCAAAAACGCTGCACGTCACCTATGCCCCCCCCATAGGTGAAGATAGTTGACACTAGGTGGACTTTCAAGTGGTATCAAAGCCAGGTTACTCATCAAAAAGGTTAACACCTTGAGTTGAATCCTGCCACTAGTGTCAAGAAGAAGACAAACATCTACTATGGACGGGCTCAAGTACACAGGCAAGATCCCAGTGTGCACCAGGCTCAACTTTCCTATCTGGAAGGAAAGGATCAGGTTCTTCATGGAAGCAGTTGATCCTCGACTCTTCATGATCGTGGAGGAGGGACCTTATATCCCCACTAAGGCATCCACCATTGATCCTACCCAGAAAGTGCCAAAGAAACTTTCTGAAATGGATAAGGACGAGATGGTGCTAGTAGGACTTGACAAGAAGGCGCGAAACATTCTGGTCAGCGCGGTTGATGACTCAATGATGCAAAAATTCAGCAACTGCAGGACAGCACAGGAGATCTGGCAGTGTCTGATCATCCTAATGGAGGGCACGGATGAAGTGAGGGATGATCGGAGATCCCTCCTGAACCAGAAATATGAGGCCTTCAGACAAGGGCCTAAGGAAGAGATCGGAGTCACCTACGAGAACTTACTCAAGATTGTCAATGCCCTCAAAGGATACGGAAGAGTGTTCACTAATGGTGAACTCAATGATAAATTCCTTAGGTCTCTTACGAAGGAATGAGAAACAAAGATCTGTGCCATCCGAGAGTTTGGCAGACTAGCTGAAACAGACCCGCAAATTCTGTTTGGGAAGCTGATGTCCTATGAGCTTCAGCTGAATACCAGGAAAGCAGAAGAAGAAGCAGAGAAGGCTGCAGCCAAAGAAAAGACTGTGGCTCTAAAAGCCAGTCACTCCAGAAAAGGCAAGGGTGCGGTTTCATACCATGCCAGGAAAAAGGATGAGGAGGAGGACTCCAAGCCATGCTCCTCCAGCTCAGAGCTGTCGGAGGAGGATTTCTCCCTCATCACCAGAGAGTTCAAGAAGTTCCTCAAGATGAGGAATCAAAGAAGGAGAGACGGCTCCTCCTCCAGGCATCAGAAGAAAAATTATTCTTCTGACAGGTATGCTTCCAAACCGAACAAACATCGCTCCTCTGACATTATTTGCTTTGGATGCAATAAGCCAGGACACGTCGTGACCGACTGCTATCAAGGCAAGAGAGAAAAAGGGAAAGAAGAGGAGCACAAATCTTCGAGAGATAAGAAGAAAGAGCGGAGCTACATCACCAAAAGGCCAAATACACTGAGCGAGTCTGATTCCTCAGACTCCAGTGATGATGAGGAAGCCTACTTCGGGCTGGTGGGTCGCTTCGACTCAGAAGGAGAATGTCCCCCATTTACTGGGAAGGTAAAAGCTCACACCCCTCTCTCCGACTTTGACTCTGATCCTGAGTCTCGGGATGATGAACCTGAGGATAGCCCTTCTGCTCGTGAAGCGGAGCTCCTCGAGAAGTATGAGCTTCTGCTCAACACTTTTGAGGAGTGCCATAAGAGACTGAAGGCTGAGAAAAAGGAAGTGAAATTCCTTAAGGGTGAGTGTGTATCCCTAAGGGAAGAGGTCACTAGTTTGATTTCTCTCCGACAGGAGAACCTTGACCTGACTTCTAAGCATTCAGAGTCTCTTAAACTCCTTGATCTTAAGCAGGAGGAAGTCAACAAGTTGGAAGAACTACTTGCGGCAGAAAGGAAGATCGTCAAGAGCTTCTCTATGCCAAAAACTGTTCTTCCAGTGGTTGATACCTTCTCTGCTCAGGCCAAAGGAGCTGGCTTGGGGCATGTAGGGGTATCTGGTTCCTCATCCAGGAGAAACAGGAACCAGAGGAAGAATAAGGCCGCCAAGAAGGCCTCTGCTGATGACAAGGGAAAGGCTCCGCTCAGTCCTGTTGCGTTCAGAAAGCCTAGCTTTCCTTGCAACCAACATGACTTTGAGTCAACCTTTGGTCATCATTTCCGGCCCTCGGTTGCAAAGCCAAAGAGCCGATATGATGATTGGACCTTTCCCCGGAACTTCGGTGAGAGTGCCCTCAAGGCACCTTATGAGGAAATCCACATGGGAAATTATGGTCAATTCTCTAGCGGCCATAATGGAAAGCAGGCACCAAAAGCCAAGCCTGTTATACAGAAGGTGATGAAGTCATGTGACTGCTGTCACCATGAGGCCTCCACCTCCAGATCCAAGGCCCCAGCTGTACCCACCGTCCCCAGGGTTAGGCAGGAGCCTAGGAAGAGGTACAATAGATTCGACTGTTGGTGCTGTGGCAAAGTCGGTCACTTTGCCGTGGATTGTTGGTTTAATCCAAGGTATGATGAGACTCCCTATGTTAGCAATGCGAGGCCGACCACTCGTAGGGTTAACCAACCGAGGGGGAGTGTTCTAACCAGGACTCTAGGACCCAAGTTCGATTGGGTTCCTAAGGCAAATTAATTTTTTTTTGCAGGAATGTCCAAAGGCCACCAAAATGCCGATCTGGTATTTGGACAGTGGATGCTCCCGGCATATGACTGGGACAAGAAGCCTGCTGCGTGATTACACTCCAGTCGAGAATGGACCCAAAGTCATCTTTGGAGGGTCAGATCGAGGAGTCACCAGAGGTTACGGTATGATTTCCAACGGTATAATCTCTATCACCGACGTGGCTTATGTTGAAGGGTTAAACCATAACCTGATCAGTGTAAGTTAGTTATGTGACAAAGGTTATGACGTTAAGTTCTGCAAGGATAAATGTCTGATAATTTCACGTACCTCTTCTGAGACGGTATTATCAGGCATTAGGAGCAGAAATATCTTCTGCTTAGATTTTCTCAGCTTAGATTCATCTACCCCCGTATGCCTTCTGGCAAGAGGCAGTGCATCTCTTTGTGATCAATGACACAAGAGATTGGCTCATATTAATTTCAAGACAATTAGTATGCTGTTTTCTAAGAACTTAGTAAGGGACGCTCCCATTATCAAGTGCATCAAAGAAAGCCCCTGTCCTGCATGCCAGATGGGCAAACAGACTCGGGCTACCTTTAAGAGCATCGCAGACAAAGACTCTTCCCGATGTCTTTACCTTTTACATATGGACTGGTTGGTCCAATGCAAGTTCATAGCTTGGGAGGCAAGTCCTATACGCTAGTGATAGTTGATGATCATTCTCGGTTTACATGAGTGTTATTTTTGAAACGAAAGTCAGATACGTTTGACATCTTCACTAGTTTTGTCAAGCAGGTTCAGAACGAATTTAACTGCTCAGTGGTCAAAATCAGAAGTGACCATGGAACAGAATTCGAATCTGGTGCTATGTCAGAATTTTGTGAAGAACAAGGTATCTTTCATGAGTTTTCCTCCCCGCGCACTCCTCAGCAAAATGGAGTTGCGGAGAGGAGAAATAGAACTCTCATTGAAGCCTGCACGACAATGTTGAAAGACGCTTCTCTCCCGGAATACTTCTGGGCAGAGGCTGTCAATACAGCTTGTCATGTACAAAACCGAGCATTGATCAACGAGCATCATCGTAAGACGCCTTACGAGCTACTGAAATGCAGGAAACCAACCATGTCCTACTTGAGGATTTTTGGTTGCAGATGCTATGTACTGAATAATGGGAAGTACCCACGTACTAAATTTGGTGAAAAATGCTTCGAAGGCATATTCATGGGCTATAGTTCCCACAGTCGGGCATATATGGTCTTCAATAAGAAAACCCTAGTGGTAGAAGAATCAATAAATGTTGTATTTGATGAAGGAATTTTGCTTAACAGCAATTCTTCCAGTGGTATTCTTGAAGATGCAGGTGCATGACTTGAACAGCTGAGTCTGGATGAGACCGCTAAAGATGACACTCCTAAGTTTGTCAAAGTTTCCACCTCCACGTCATCTGAAAATGTTGAAGATCAAAATGGAACAAATCTCTTAGAAGAAGGAGAAGCCCAAGAAGTAGTCGAATCTCCAGACGCCAGACTTCTAGAGCTCCGGCACGTGAGGGATCATCCTAGAGATCAGATCATCGGAGATCCTCGTGTCGGTGTCAGAACTCGAAGAGGTACTATTAACGAAGTATTGCATCTTAGCTTCCTGTCACAGGTTGAGCCAAAGAAGTTCGATGAGGCGAACAAAGATGCGACATGGATTCTGGCCATGCAAGATGAACTACATCAATTTGAACGTTGCAACGTTTGGACGCTAGTTCCCAGACCATACAAGCAAAATGTGATTGGCACCAAGTGGATCTTCAGAAACAAGCTGGATGAACATGGTGTCATCATAAAGAACAAGGCAAGGCTGGTGGCTCAAGGTTACAGACAGGAGGAGGGGATTGACTTCGACCATACCTTCGCACCAGTAGCAAGGATCGAGGCAATCAGATTGTTCCTGGCGTATGCTTCGCACAAAGGATTCACAGTTTATCAAATGGATGTGAAATCAGCATTCCTGAACGGAGACCTGAAAGAGGAAGTATACGTCGCTCAACCCCCAGGTTTTGTCGATCCTACTTATCCCAATCATGTCTATTTTCTCAATAAAGCTTTATATGGGTTAAAACAAGCTCCACGAGCTTGGTATGAGACTTTATCTAGTTTTTTTCTTGAGAACAAGTTCTCTAGAGGTAAAATAGATAAAACATTGTTTCTCAGGGAAGTCAAAGACAAGATTTTGCTGGTGCAAATCTATGTCGATGACATAATGATAAGTTAATTTATATAGTTATTTTAGTTTAGTTTTTTTTATAAATAAATAGTATAATTTATTTGGATTTATATTAATATATATAATAATTCATTTATTTTTATATTTCAGGTCAATATGGGCTCCAAATATCATTTTCAAGTCCATGGCAAAGATCCGAAAACATTTTGAGAAAATTAACATTTTTGGCCACGGATAGCTGAAATTCAAATGACCATAACTTTCAAACCAAGAAGAGTTACGGGACGTGCAACCAGTCAACGGAAAGAGGACGACGTCCTCTACAAATCTGGAGAATTTCACAAGTACACGCCCCAAGGACATGTGCGTGACCAGGGTGTGAACACGGGCGTGACTAGTTCAAGAAAAAAAATAATTTTCTACAGAAATCTTCCCGGGGCAATTCTGGAACATTTTCTAAGTACACGCCCCCCTGTAACGGGCGTGACCTAGGGCGTGACTAACCCGAAACTGCCAAATTGATGCCAGAATGCGCCGTTTCCAGTCGTTTGCTGACCCGGTCAGTACACGCCCTAGGTCACGGGCGTGACCTAGGGGCGTGACACTTCAGGAACTGCCAGAATTTACTCCCGCCGTTTTCAGCTTCCCGCGGTTTTCCAGAAACTGAAGTGACACGCCCTAGGTCACGGGCGTGACCTAGGGGCGTGACCCTCCATTTAACAGATTTTGGCGGTTTCTCCTCCAACGTTCCCCGGCTTTCAAGACGGCGGTTCCGAGCCTGACACGCCCTACGTCACGGGCGTGACCTAGGGCGTGATCTTCCAGAAAAATTTCTATAAATTCCAGATCGAGCCAGAAGCTTGAGGAGGAGCCAGGAGGCCAATCTAGGAGTAGCTTCAGTAGATTATTTTCATGTTTTTATGCATTTTGCTTATGTACTTTTCAATTTCAAAGTTTAGCCTTTAATTCTAGTCCTTTTTTATTTTCTTTCTATGTATCCCTATTTTCATTTCCACTTGATCATGATAAGCTTTTCATTATAATAAAATAGTTCTTTTTGTCAAATTCTTTTCTTATCGTTTCGAGTTAGCTTTGATTTATTAGCTTTGATTCCGATCTAAGATCCGTATCCTAAATGACCGAGAGATTGCGGATACGGGGAGATCACTCAAAGATAAAAAGAGTTGATTGCAATCCTTGAGAGAGGACGACATGACTCTTCCGGATTGGAGTGAAATCCAATAGAGGGGTTCACCTCCTAAAGCAGGCTTAGGGGTTTCGACTGGCCGAGAGGTCTTAATCGATCAACCTAAGTTTAGTCGAGAGCGTATTCTCGAGAGAGGCGTTTTCGTATTTTAGGAACCTCCACGGTCGAAGCGGATAATCTAGAAGTTTGTCTTTAAGATAAGTTTATTTCAATTCAAAGTAAGTCTAGATCAAGTGCTTCCTTTTATTTTATTTTCTAATAATAGTTTTAATTCACTCCTTTTATTTGCCGATAAAATAATATTAATTTGCGTGAGTAGGAGTACTCAACAGGCCCCGAGTCTAATACGACATTTCTTATACTATATTTCGATAGGTACACTTGCCTATTTCGAGATTATAGTTTGGATATAATTTTTAAAACTATAAAATTCTTCATCAAATTTTTGGCGCCGTTGCCGGGGACATTTTGTTGATATTTTGAAGGCGCAAATTGTATTACTTTTATCACTCTCTTTCTCTAACCCCAATTCTCTTTTTCATTTTTTTTAAATTCCTTTCTATTAGGTACGGGTTGTGTTTATTTTCCTTTATTAAAAACTATGTTATCTCAATTGGCTGCTAAAATTGCCCAGCTTCAAAATCAATTCGATATTTTGAAAGCCGCAAAAAAGCGCCAATCTGTTTGTTTTTATTGTCATGGTTCTCATCCAAGTGAGTTTTGTTATCATTATAATTATTATAAAAATCATTCTTATGAAAATAATTTTGATAGTAATTATGATAATAATTCTTCTCACTTTTATGATAATTCAAATTTTTATGAAAATAATTTTTCTAATTTTTCCTATTTTCATGAAAATAATTTTTCAAGTGATAATGCGAATAATTATTTTGATGTAAATAATTATTCTTCCAACTCGGATGAAAACTTCTCTTGGTCGCAAGATCAACCGGAAGGTTTCCCGAGTTATGAGAATAATTATTTGGATCCAAATTTTTGTTGTTCTTCTTCCGCACCGCAAGCTTTCTCTCTTAATTTTGGGGAATCCTCTCATTTGCAATATGATTCTTCCCCCCAAAATTTGGATGAAAATTTTTTTACGTTTAGTGATTCTTCTCCTTCGGATACTGTTGCTAATGAGGAACATGACTTCTCATGTACCCCAGTAGTTGTTTATACCGAAGAAGAACTACAAATTTTATTTCAAGAGCTCGTTAGGTGTATGGATGCGCTGGACGGAGTAGATGAAGAATATGTTTCTCCTCCTACTACTCCCCATTTTCCTCCTATTAATGAATCTCCTTGCACAATTTATGATTTTCTAGCAGCGCAAATTTATGAACATGATGCTTCCGATGATTTTATTTTAAATAAATTTTCGGACAAAAAATTAATTTTAGAAAATAAACAACCCGAGCCTAATCTTATAACTTCGCAAGAGTCTCCTCCTTGCGAAGATTTTTCTGACGCACTTCTTTTTGATTATTCTTTCCCTAACAAGTTTCAGGAAGAAGATGAGTCGTTGCAATCAAATGTTGTCCCCGACCCATTTGCCGCTTATCTAGAAAGATTCAAATCACCTCAGTTATGCATAGGTGATTTGAATCTAAATTTTCAAGTCAACTGCAAGAAGGAAAATCAAGAAGCAAGCAGAGGAGTAGCTGGGCAAGCGACTTTGGCATCTTCGCCAAAGCGAGAATTAAGGGAGTTACCCGTTCATTTCAATTTTTATTTTCTTTTCTCCTAACCCGAACCGTCTAGCTTAAAGACGGGAAAAAGAAAAACGCTCTTGGGAGACACCCCTTGTTTATCTTTAATATTTTTTTAAAAAAAATCTAATTTTTTTTATTTTATTTCTTCTTGTTTCTCCCCTCTTACTTGACTTATAAACATTGGGGACAATGTTTATTTTTAAGTATGAGGGTGGATTCATCTTTATTGTTTTTATCTAAAAATATAAAAGAAATGAAAAAATCTTTAAAATTTTAAAAAAATATAAAAATCTTAAAAAATTACAAAATTTTGTTTTTTATTTTTATTTTATAAAAAAATACAAAAAATTAGGAAAAAAAGAAAATCCAAAAAATATAATAAACCCTTATTTAATATTTTGTGACTTTTCAGAAATTTATTTTGAGTTTATTTATAAGAATTTTTATAATTTTTGATTTTCTAATCTTTTATTTCATCAAAGTTAGTTAAATTTAATTTTTAGGTGATTTGATTTTAAGAAATAAATTTATGAAGCAAATTTGTTTGAAGAAATCTATTTAGCCCTTTTTTCTCTTTTATTGTAATTAGTTTCAACTTTGTGGTATTTAGATTAACAATTCTTAGATTTTAATTATATTCACTTTATGCTTTAAAATTTTTAGGAAAACTTAAATCACTATAGTTGCTCTCTTAGTTTTTTAATTTAATCTAAAATTTGTTAAGTCTTTCCCCTTGTTTTTAATTTTCTTGTTAGATCATATGTCATGGGGATAAGATGATAAAATTCATTATCCCTTGGTACACATATGCAATTTTTCATTTTTGGTTAGATCATATGTCATGGGAATTAAATATTCCTTGGTACACATATGCAACCCCCAAAAAAAAGGAGTAAGAGGATAAAATTCATTACTCCTAAACAATTTTGTTTGAAGAGAAAAAAAGAAGAAAAAAAAAACATCAAAAAAGAAAAAAAAAATTTGTGCGGGGTGAGAGGATAAAATTCATCACCCCCAATCTAAGATCTCTTCAATCTTCCTTTTTTCCAAACCCAAAACCCAATATAATTGCTTAGATTTAAATTAAATTTGTAAGAGATCATAAGTAGTAGTTTGATTTTCCTTGAAGTCTCTTTTTAGTGGAAAAAGTGTTTATAATTTTTAATCTAATTTTGTTTGTTAAATACTTAATTTTGAGTTCTAATTATTTTATTAGAGAAAACTTTGCTAAATATTTAGCTCTTCACTTTTTACTTTCATATTTTAGGACTTAAAAATTTGAATCCCTAAAATTAATTTTTAACTCTCTTTTGATTTGATAATTTTTTAGTTTGATTAAAAAATTATATTATTTTCTTATAAATACTTTTCATAGTTTTGCTCTGGAATAGCAAAAGATTAAGTGTGGGGGTATTTGATAAGTTAATTTATATAGTTATTTTAGTTTAGTTTTTTTATAAATAAATAGTATAATTTATTTGGATTTATATTAATATATATAATAATTCAATTATTTTTATATTTCAGGTCAATATGGGCTCCAAATATCATTTTCAAGTCCATGGCAAAGATCCGAAAACATTTTGAGAAAATTAACATTTTTGGCCACGGATAGCTGAAATTCAAATGACCATAACTTTCAAACCAGGAAGAGTTACGGGACGTGCAACCAGTCAACGGAAAGAGGACGACGTCCTCTACAAATCTGGAGAATTTCACAAGTACACGCCCCAAGGACATGTGCGTGACCAGGGTGTGAACTCGGGCGTGACTAGTTCAAGAAAATAATTTTCTACAGAAATCTTCCCGGGGCAATTCTGGAACATTTTCTAAGTACACGCCCCCCTGTCACGGGAGTGACCTAGGGCGTGACTAACCCGAAACTGCCGAATTGATGCCAGAATGCGCCGTTTCCAGTCGTTTGCTTACCCGGTCAGTACACTCCCTAGGTCACGGGCGTGACCTAGGGGCGTGACACTTCAGGAACTGCCAGAATTTACTCCCGCCGTTTTCAGCTTCCCGCGGTTTTCCAGAAACTGAAGTGACACGCCCTAGGTCACGGGCGTGACCTAGGGGCGTGACCCGCCATTTAACAGATTTTGGCGGTTTCTCCTCCAACGTTCCCGGGCTTTCAAGACGGCGGTTCCGAGCCTGACACGCCCTACGTCACGGGCGTGACCTAGGGCGTGATCTTCCAGAAAAATTTCTATAAATTCCAGATCGAGCCAGAAGCTTGAGGAGGAGCCAGGAGGCCAATCTAGGAGTAGCTTCAGTAGATTATTTTCATGTTTTTATGCATTTTGCTTATGTACTTTTCAATTTCATAGTTTAGCCTTTAATTCTAGCCCTTTTTTATTTTCTTTCTATGTATCTCTATTTTCATTTCCACTTGATCATGTTAAGCTTTTCATTATAATAAAATATTTCTTTTTGTCAAACTCTTTTCTTATCGTTTCGAGTTAGCTTTGATTTATTAGCTTTGATTCCGATCTAAGATCCGTATCCTAAATGACCGAGAGGTTGCGGATACGGGGAGATCACTCAAAGATAAAAGGAGTTGATTGCAATCCTCGAGAGAGGACGACATGACTTCCGGATTGGAGTGAAATCCAATAGAGGGGTTCACCTCCTAAAGCAGGCTTAGGGGTTTCGACTGGCCGAGAGGTCTTAATCGATCAACCTAAGTTTAGTCGAGAGCGTATTCTCGAGAGAGGCGTTTTTGTATTTTAGGAACCTCCACGGTCGAAGCGGATAATCTAGAAGTTTGTCTTTAAGATAAGTTTATTTCAATTCAAAGTAAGTCTAGATCAAGTGCTTCCTTTTATTTTATTTTCTAATAATAGTTTTAATTCACTCCTTTTATTTGCCGATAAAATAATATTAATTTGCGTGAGTAGGAGTACTCAACAGGCCCCGAGTCTAATACGACATTTCTTATACTATATTTCGATAGGTACACTTGCCTATTTCGAGATTATAGTTTGGATATAATTTTTAAAACTATAAAATTCTTCATCACATAATATTCGGCTCAACGGACAACAATCTTTGCAAAAGGTTTTCTAAACTTATGCAAGGAAAGTTTGAAATGAGCAGTATGGGAGAGCTCAAGTATTTCTTGGGACTTCAAGTGAAACAGTCTGAGGATGGAATCTTCATCTCTCAGACGAAGTTCACAAATGAACTCCTTAAGAAATTCGGTATGGAGAGTGCAACCTCTATGAGGACTCCAATGGGATCCACTATGTCTCTGGATAAGGATGAGAAAGGTAAACCTTTCGATGAAACCAAATACAGAAGCATCATTGGATCCCTGCTCTATCTTACTGCCAGTAGACCGGATATCATATTCTCCACATGTGTCTGTGCCAGATATCAGGTGAACACTAAGGAATCTCACTATGTCGCTGCAAAGCGAATTCTAAGATACCTTAAAGGTACTCCCAATCTTGGCTTGTGGTACCCGAGAAACAATGATGTCGAGCTAATAGGTTTTTCAGATGCTGATTTTGCAGGGAGTAGGGATGACAGGAAAAGCACATCCGGGACGTGTCAATTCCTCGGACGAAGGCTTGTCTTATGGAATAGCAAGAAACAGAATTGTGTTGCAACCTCCACAGCAGAGTCTGAGTACATCTCGGCGGGCAGCTGTTGCGCACAACTCCTATGGATCAGAAACCAGTTAGCCGACTACGACCTTCAGTTCAAGGAAGTTTCCATGTACTGCGACTCCTCCAGTGCGATTGCAATTGCCAACAACCCGGTATCGCACAACAGAACAAAGCACATTGAAGTGCGATACCACTTCATTCGGGAGCACGTGGAGAACAAGGACATTTCTCTCTGTTATGTCCCTACGGACAATCAGATTGCAGTTATATTCACAAAGCCCTTAGACGAAGCCAAGTTCAGTCTCTTCAAAACTGAATTGGGAATGCTAAATTATGAGGAATGAAGACTACAGAAGCTCCAGGATCATGCATCTAGAGGGAGCCTCTGCAAGGTACTCAAGTTGAGCCCAGGCGCAAGAACTGAGGGGGAGCAAGGTACTCAAGTATGAGCACAGGTGCAAGAACTGAGGGGGAGCAAGGGGACAAATGCTACAGACCCCGATTTGCAAAAGCCGAAAAGGGGTAGATTACCCTCTCGGCTAAGGCTATAGTGGCTCCAAGCTTGCTCCCAAGAAATTGGTATTGGTAATGAATAACTCACTCACCTCAATTTCAAGTTTATGATTTTCATTCCTATATGCTTTATTCACCTTAGCTTGTAGGGTTTAGGCTTCTTCAAATAGGGGGAGATTGTTGGGTATTGTATCCACAATGTACCTGATTTGAAGAAGCCCCTGAACAAGCTAAGGTAAATAGGCAATGTTTTTGACAAATTATTTCAAGTTGTGCTTGCAGTTATTCCACGCTAAGTGCACACCAATGTCAGGGTGCAGTAGGTCAATATACATGGGTCTGCACGACGTAATCCCTCGTTGAGCAGATCAGTGTGTTGGCCTACGTGTACTCTCTCTATTGGAGTGCACTTACTTTCAAGTACAGGGCTGTAATCTTGCAAGAGCAGACAAGGAGCAAGGATGGGTCAAGGAGCTCATCATGGGTGGAAAGACGAAAATTCGTCTAAGTGAAAATCGACGAGAATCGCCAAGTTATTCTCGCCGATTCGACAAGAATCACAAGTGATTCTCGCCGAATCGTTGAGAATCAGTGGCTGATTCTCCCCGACTCGATCCAACCACACTTCAAAGCAAGCAACTCTGATTCTAAGTAAGAATCGACGAGAATCACCAAGTGATTCTCGCCGATTCGAGAATCCGATTCGGTCGAGAATCACTGGCTGATTCTCGCCGTCTCGACCCGGGCTGAATCAGTGCGTGCAGCCAAGTCAACTTAGACGAGAATCATCCTTGATTCTCGCCGAATCGTCGAGAATCACCTTTGATTCTCGACGATTTGACGAAACTCACTTTTTATTCTCGCCGATTTTTACTTGGGCATTTTTCTGGAACTCCCTGAACCGAATTCTGCCGCTGGCGTTATCTTGAACCGGATTTTGGGTTTCTATTTATGGGACCCACAACGGTCATATTGAGTTGTCTACAGTATAAATACAAGATTATTTTTGAACAGTAGGATCACGGAATAAAATACACAAAAAGAAGCCGAGCATGAGCTAACCCTAAAATCGCGAAACTGCTCTGCCGCCGCCGCCGTCGCCGCTCGCGCTAGTTAGTCGCCGCTGTTGATCGCGATTCTTCCTGATTCCCCGGCGACAGAAGCTTAGCCAAGCTTAGAGTCTCACACGTCTATCCAGAGATCCCTTGTCTCTCGATTTGTTGATCGGGAAAAACTTCCCCATCCGAATCGATCGAGACGACCGATCCTCGTGTGACCGTTGGTAGACCTAGCTAGCTTCGCTATGAAGTTTGGATCTCCAAAGTACAGCAGCCGCACATCGTCGTCGCCGCCGAACCCGTGAACCGTGCCGCCGCCCATCTTGCCGCCACCGGCTCCGGGGAGATCCTCTCCAAGAGAGATCTAGGGTTGTGTACTCTTTGTGGACTTCAAGAACACGTCGTCAACAAAGAGGGACACCCTTGTCTCCAAACGTAGTTTGTATCTCTTGTACATTCTATTTTATTTTTGTTGTAAAGGAACGGTGGTTCCGTGTTGTAAGGGTTGGGTGCAACCCGTGTTGTGGGAGTGTTGACTCCTACGTGTGGAAGGTTCCTTCCGATAGTGCAAGGATTGGATTTCAATCCTGTTGGTGAAGAGACCGAGTCGTCCCTTATTGGGAGATAGGTCGAAGGGGGAAAGTGGATGTACCCAAGTCGGGGAACCACTATAAATAGCTTGTGTACTCTATTGTGCTGTGTTGTTTTATTTTCGTGTGCAGGTACAATTTAAATTTCGCAAAAACGCTGCACGTCACCTATTCTCCCCCCCATAGGTGAAGATAGTTGACACTAGGTGGACTTTCAGATAGGAAAAGCACAACTGTCACCTGTCAATTTCTAGGAGGAAAATTGGTGTCATGGAGTTGTAAGAAGCAGACTAGTGTGGCAATCTCCACAGTTGAGTCTGAGTATGTAGTTGCAGGGAGCTGCTGTGCATAGCTGTTGTGGATACAACATCAGCTTCAAGATTATGGTATCTAGGTAAGTAGAACCCCTTTATTCTGTGATTCTACAAGTGCTATTTCTATTGCTAATAATCCTATTTCTTATAGTAGAACAAAGCATATAGAACTAAGATATCATTTTCTTAGGGATCATGTAGAAAAAGAGGATATATGTTTAGAATTTGTCAATACAAGTTTTCAAATTGCTGATATGTTCACTAAGCTATTGGATGAAACTAAATTCAATAATTTTAAAATTGAATTAGGTATGCTGAACATAGAATAGATTGACAAATTTGTCTAAGTAATTTTGTGTCGACACAAAAAGAGGTCTATGTCGACACAGAGAAGTTGTGTCGTCACATCTAGAAAATTGGTGTCGACACTTCAGAGAAGTTGTGTCGACACATCTAGAAAATTAGTGTCGACACTTCAGAGAAGTTGTGTCGACACATCCAGAAGTTGTGTCGACACTTAGAATTAGAGTCGACACAGAATTTCTGTTGAATTAATAAGTATGTCTATGTCGACACATCATCAATTGGTGTCGACACATAGTAGTCAACACTTCTGTCGAGATATTAACAGTCTTTGTCGACACCATCTCAACAGTGTCGACACACTAAGTAAATTTTGTCGCGCCTTTTGACCTTCAATGTTTAGACACATATAAATAGGTCAAGCACAAACCCTGTTGACACGCTCTCCAGATTTTTGAGACTATATTATTGTGTCGACAAACTCTCTCTTCTCCATTCAAGATTTATCACCATCCCAATGGCGCTGAAACTTGACGAAAACGTGAACGAGGGATATGAACTGGTACGGAATGCCTTTGACGATGCTGAACCAGCGATTAAAGCTATGATAGCTCTAATTGCAGAAAATGGCTTGGAGTATTTGACATCAGAACCTACAAAGATATGGAAGAAGGAAATCCTTGAGTTCTATGGAGCTGCCACTCAGGATTCAACTGGACTAAAAATTAGGTCTTCAATCCAGGGTACTAAAATCGAACTCACCATGAAAAGCATACGAAAAACTCTTCATCTGCCCAAACCTCAAGAAGACGAAGAAGTTATATCTTCCAAGACCAGGGAAGCACTCTAGTGATGTGGATTAGATCCCACCATGAAAATTTTATCATCCATGCATAGAAAAGGAATGAATGTACAAGGAAAATTCCTTTCTGAAGTAGTTGGCAAAGTCATCTTATGCAAACCAGGTGGACATGATAGGGTCTCATCTTACATGTTTAGCCTCATGAACAGGATCATCTACAAAATCAATACCAAATGGTCTGCAGTCATATATAAAAAGATTAGAGAAAGCATCAAGAAACCTAATCTGGGAAGGATATTAAGTTTATACTTGGCTGAAGCAATTCCAGAAGTGATGCAACAGGCTGCTGGATCCAAGTTCAATCACATGAGGAGAATGGATCTAAGGATAATCTCTAGATGGGATAGAGTGCTGATAAAAGACATGGCTGATGAAGAGAGGCCAATGAATACTGAGAAATCACCTGCTCAAGACATTAGACATGATGATCAGATGCAGGGGGAGCCTCATCTTGAGGAAGAGCCAACACACTTAGAAAGTGGAATGGCTACTCAAACTATTCTTGAGGTAATCCAAGAAGTTAATCAAATAATTTTCATTAATGACGATGAAACACTAACTGTGCCCTTGATTGATGTTGACCAGACCACTCAACTCAACAATCAAGCACAGGATGTTATCATGGAGGATACATCTACAGCTACTGATGCTCCAGAGTTAAGAGTGCCTCCAGTCCAAACTCAATAAGAGTTTACCCTTGAAGAGTTGTTCCCTGATATAGAGATACGAAGAACTGAGGGGGAGCAAGCTGGAATTGAGGGGGAGCAAACTAGAACTGAAAAGGAACTGCCTCCTAGTCCTCAGGAAAGAGTTGATATAGCAAGTACCTCAGCTTCTGAAGATGAAGCAGAAACTCAAGCAAAGAAGAGAAAGCTGGTGGTTTTCAAAAGAAGAAGTCAAAGCTATAAAAAGGCATTATAAACTGCTCCACAACCAGTTCCTGCACAAGATTATATCTCCTTACTGGTATCTTTGCAAGTAAAATTAGATGAACAAAGAATAGCCATGGAGAAATATATGGATGAAACTCATAAATATTTGCAATTCTCATTGGCTCAAGATAAAAAATCAATTAGATTTGAGGTAAACCAGAATAAAAAGGAGATTACAGATTGCTTCCATAAAGGAGGTAATGCTGTGGTTTTCCTAGCAAAACAACAAGAAGGAATAAAGACTAAAGTTGTTGATATAGTGGTCAAGCAAGGCTATGTCCTGGAAAATCAACTAAAGATGAATGATAATCTTACTGAATCACATAATGTGATTGTTACAGAATTAAAGAATACTGCAACTGCACTGACAGAGGCACGGGCTAACATGAAATCAGAGTTTGATATGAAACTTCAAGAGGATTTAGCCACTTTCCAATCTACAATTCAAGCCTCTCAGAAGCTTATATCTTCTCAGCTCCAAAAGTTTAAAGCTTATTATACAGAGGGAACCAATTATCTGGCTAATCAAATCAAGTTCCAAAAAAATGATCTCAGGAATCATATTGAAAGAGAAGTCATAAAGGGGGAGAGGTTAATAGTCAATGCTAGCTTAGAGCATGCCAAATGGATAACAAATGCTGTTAGAGCAACTCTAGGATATCCACCCCTCTGTGATGATGACAATACAGCTGAATCAGGAATTCAAGCTGCAGGAATTGAAGGGGGTCAGCAGGAAGTAGCTCAAATCATATATCCGCCTTCTAACTTTGAGTAAATTCAACACCTGATTGATCAGATGTACAACCCTCCAGAGGCTACTAAGAATGTTATCATTGAGAAAGTAGAAATGTCAGAAGCAGCTTTGCATAAAGAGCAAGAAGCTCAGCTTTCAAAGAAAAGGTTTAGATAACAGACAGAGTTGAAACCTGATTTTGAGCAATGGATTCCTACTTCCAGGAACATTATCTTGACTGCCTGGAAAGATGTGAAGGACAAGCCCATGAAAGGGGAAAACGGTACATTGAGCAAGAATGGAACAAGTATGAAGCCAGGCAGGAAGCCATTCTTCAATACAGAAGGAAAACAAAAGCTGGGAAATTACCTGCTAATGCTCTGGAGCCTAGAAAGTACTTCCCAAATCCTTTTCATTATTTTGAAAGGCAAAAGATAAGGGCTGAAGAACAGAAAAGGAAAGATCTGAAAGGGAAGAAACCTGCTGATGATGCTGAACCTACTGTGCAGGCTCAGGTCAAACCAGGAAAAGGCATAGTCATCAAGGAGCCAGATCAGCCTTAGAATAGATTAACTAGATTTTACAAGAATGTAATCTTTAGTTGTTATAAAAATCTATGTAAACTGATTGTTGAAAAACTTTTGATAGTTTAAACAAAACAATGATTCATGCTCACTGTGTGTGCATCATTCTGTAATGACAAATTATACATATTTTGTTTATATGTTAGCTTGTTATGTAATGTTTATATACATCATAATGTGTGTTTATTATAAATGGTGTATATCATTGACTAAGAGTTCTGACTTCTCCAAATAGGGGGAGATTGTTGGGTACATTGGAAAATGTGTACCAGATTTGGAGAAGCCTCACTTAGCTCAATGATATTCATCAAGGTGTATTTGATGTTGTTTTGAGTTTATATGTGCAAGTTAAGAATATGCAGGAAAAGTTTCTAAGTCCATGAGTCGATACCAGAAGAAGCTATGTCGACACTTATGAAGACTTGTGTCGATACTTAAGAAAAGTTGTGTCGACACTTGAGAAAAGTTGTGTCGACAACTTGAGTCAATTGTGTCGACACTTGGAGAAGCTGTGTCGACACACAGAAAGTTCAGTCGGCACACAGAAAGTTCAGTCGACATCAACTGTGTCGACACACAGGACTTGTGTAGACACACAGAAAGTTCAGTCTACATCAACTGTGTCGACACACAGGACTTGTGTCGACACACCGAAATTTCAGTCGATATCAACTGTGTCGACACACATGACTTGTGTCGATACACAGGATTTGTGTCGACACACAAAAAGTTCAGTCGACATCAACTGTGTCGACACACAGGACTTGTGTCGACACACACACCAGAATTTCTTCTAAGTCAATTGTGTCAAGACAAGAAGTGACTGTGTCGACACACAGGACTTGTGTCGACACATTCTTATAGAAGCTATGTCAAGAAGCAGTGTCGACACCATGAGAGCTATGTTGACACCACCAAGGATTATGTCGACACTTAGTCTACTTGTGTCGACACATGTGAAGTTCAGACTCGACATTTTGCTGACAGAGACAGAGTTTCAAGAAGTGACTGGAAGACTTGACAGCTGCCATAACCAACAAGTCTACTACAACTGTCAGATCTGTCAGAAGTTGGTTAGCAACCAGATCAGCCGGTACCCTTGGATGAAGTCTGTATAAAGACTGATTCTATCAACAAAGGAGAACAAGAAAGAAGAACAGAAAAAACATAGTACACAAATCACAATTACAACAGAAGATCCAACATACACAAGGAAATCCAGTCAGAGATTTCGTGTGGATCTAAGTGAAGAATTTCAACATATCTTCAGAAGAATTTGTAGAGAGAGCTCCAACAATTCAAGTGAAGAAAGAGACTATCAAAAACTAGTCTCTTAAGAGCAGACCCTGAACTAATCTGCAAAGAAGAATTCAGATTTATTTTTGGATTTTAAGAAGGAAACTGATTGAAGATCATCTCCAAGAAATTCAACCTTATTGTGTTCAAATTCAAGAAGCTTTGAAGAAAGCCAAAGACAGGTTGATTTCTGAGTAATCAGATTTTTCAAGAACTGATCAAGAAATCTTTCTACCCATTCTCTCTCAACTTGGGTGGAAGATACAACATATTGTTTTATCATTTTTTTGTAAGATCATTATTGATCTGTGTTGTAAGCCTAATTTATAAAGGCTGAGGTAGGGCTGAGTGCCTGAGGTAGGAGATTTACATCTCTGAGTTGTAGGCCTTGGGAAGGCTGAGGTAGGGTTGTGTTCCTGAGGTAGGAGATTTGATTCTCTGAGTTGTAGGCCTGGGTGAAGGCTGAGGTAGGGCTTAATTGCCTGAGTTGTAGGAGTGTGGACTCACTCTGAGTTATAGGAACCTTGACTGGGTTCTGAGCTGTAAGATCTGTAGATCTGAGAAGGAAGGAAGAAGTTAGGCCGAATCTAGCACACTGCTAGATAGGCGAAGGGGGAAAGTGGATGTACCCATCATTTGGGGAACCACTATAAAACTGTGTGCCATCTGTGATTGTGTGTGATTGTGTGATTTCTGTAGCAGTAGATCTGTTTGATTCTATTTGATTAAATGAATTAATATTCTGCCTTAGAGTAAAAAGGAATTATACCTATTCACCCCCCCCCCTCTAGGTGTTTAGGTTATCTTGAAACCAATTCTTTCAATGATGTCTTCAGGACATTTGTCAAACAAATACAGAATGAATTGAACAGTTCTGTGGTCAGAATCAAAAATGATCATGGAACTGAGTTTCAATCTGAATGCATGACAAAATTTTGTGAAGAACTTGAGATTCATCAAGAGTTTTCCTCTCCAAAAACACCCCAGCAAAATGGGATTGCTGAGAGAAAGAATAGGACTCTCATAGAAGATGTAAGGACATTACTAAATGACATATCTCTCCCAGAATATTGCTGGGCTGAGGCAGTAAACACTGCTTGTCATGTCATCAACAGGGCTTTTATCACCAAGAGTCATAAAAAGACTCCTTATAAGATATTGAAGGGCAGAAAACCAAATCTTGCATATCTCAGAATTTTTGGGAGCAAATGTTATGTTCTTAACAATGGAAAATACTATATAACTAAGTTTGCTGCCAAGTCCTATAAAGGGATCTTTGTTGGGTACAACAATCGTAGTAAGGCTTATAGGATCTATAACTTGACAAGTCAAGTTGTAGAGGAGTCAGTTAATTTAGTGTTTGATAAGTCAAATATGATTAACAATGAGTTGTCAAGCTCCTCTTCTAGTCCTACAGGCACAAAAGTGATGATGGATAAGCTGACTATTAAGGAAGCTGAACCTATAGTTCAAGACAAAGATGAAAGTGTGTGCATTCCAGAGGAAGAACAAGGCACACGGGAAGTGGATGATGTTCAACTAGATGGAGACTTTGAAGCACAGAATGCTGAAGGAAGACTTCCTCCAATAGTCAGGCATTTGAAGGATCATCCAGGCTACCAAATTATTGGTGATGGAAGTCAAAGTGTAGTGATAAGGAACAGATGTCTCAACACAGCAATGTACTCCAATTTCTTGTCACAAGTAGAGCCCAAAAAGTTTTAAGAGGAAAACATGGATCAGTTTTGGATTGTAACTATGTAAGAGGAACTGAACCAGTTTAAGAGGTGTAAGGTCTGGAAGTTGGTTCCCAGACCACAAGGACATAATGTCATTGGAACCAAGTGGATCTACAAGAACAAACTTGATGAAAATGACATTATAACCAAGAACAAAGCAAGGCCGGTTGCTCAGGGGTACATACAGGAAGAAGGTATTGACTTTGATCAAACCTTTGCACTTGTAACAAGACTAGATGCCATCAGACTGTTCCTTGCATATGCTGCATACCAAGGTTTCAGAGTATATTAGATGGATATGAAATCGGCCTTCCAGAATAGAGAATTTAAGGAAGAAGTCTATGTTGAACAACCTCAAGGTTTTGTTGTTCCTAACAAATCAAATTTTGTTTATAGATGTAACGCCCCGAAACTTAAAAGAGCGACTGGAGGCATTTTATACCAAATTTAGAATTTGACCGGGGGTACACGACCTGGGTCACGAGCGTGTCCCAGGGCTTGTCGGGGTCGTTCGACTTTCTGGCAGCAAAGTCTCCGTTCGACAATTTAGCCAAAGTCTGCGTTCGACGATTTTCCAGCAATCTGCATTCGACGATTTAGCCAAAGTCTGCGTTCGACGATTTTCCAGCAATCTGCGTTCGACGATTTAGCTAAAGTCTGTGTTCGACGATTTTCCAGCAATCTGCATTCGACGATTTGCCAGGGATCTGCGTTCGACGATCTGGCTGCGTTCGACGATTTTTCCAGGGATCTGCATTCGACGATCTGACTGCGTTCGACGATTTTGCCATGGAACTCTGTTCGACGATTTGGCTGGTTCGACGAGTTGCTAGTGATTCTCCGTTCAACGATTCAGCAGCGGTCGACGATTTTGTTTCGATGATCGTCGAGCGGAGTTCATGACTGGTTGTCACGGGGTGTCCTTGATGGGATGCGGTGTTCGGCCCATTTCTAGGCTGGACTCGGATCACAGCCGTGCTTTTCTTTCTTGGGATCCGACGGCTGGTTGTCTTTCCGAATGGATTATACCCGAGGGTAGGGTTTAGAACCATTATTTCTGCCGCTGGTTCTCTGTCTACGTTTTAGAGAGAGGGGAGAGCTCGAGGAAGAAGAAGGATAGATCCGGCCATTGGAGGAGTTTCAGAGCTCCAAATCGCGAGCCGACTTCGGATCTACGAAGGCAAGGAGATTGCGGAGCTTTTCATCTGCGTATATTTCCATGGTACCGAGGAAGAACGCTAGGGTAACGATCCTCTACTTGAGCATGTGAAGCACTACTTCTTTTGCATAGGAAGCCCGCTTTCGCGAGTTTGCGGTGAGTTTGAGGCGTTCTTTCGGGTAGATATGTAAAGTCCCCATTGTGTAGAGTCTGTAGTCGAGAACGGACATAGGCATGATGTGTGAAGCCTACCCAGACATGTTGGTCTGGATCGATGATGTTGCATTGCATAAATGGCCGGAGAAGACTCCGTGCTAATGTTTGTTTTTCGGGTTTTTCTACAAGGTAGATTGCAACAGGGAGCCTTGGGGATTAACTCCAAGGTGCACCCGGAAAACTGGGCAGACGCGTGGTTCTGCCAACTTGGTGGCCTGGGAGCCAACTTGAACATAACCAGGTTATGTGAAGTGTGTGACGGAAACAGGACTCGGAGAAGTTTGACCTGCGCATATGGCTTAAATTGTCGTTGGGATGTGAGCACGGGTCAGATGGAACCATACCCGTTCTATGTCGTTCGGTTAGATCCGTTGGCATAGATGAGGGTCTTCGGCGGTCTATGGCTTAAATTGACGTGGCCCATGCCGGGAAGACAAAATGCTCATAGTTTGGTTGTCAAAGTGGCGGCGGTGAGATCGGAATGTCTATGGCTTAAATTGACGTGACATCGACCGGTTCACCAAGAATGTGCCCTGAGTGCACGGGGTGCGTGGCTGTATGAGCCTACGCCTGTAATGTAGTGACATTACTATACTGCTTGGTAATACTAATAAAGCGCAGGGAAGGAGCATCGTCGCCCCGATTTTGGGGGCGGGATCGTTATAATTTGGTCAGCATTGCTGACCGTTGCCTTTGTTTCCCACAGTGCGGTGGATTGTTGCTTGCAGGTGCTGCTGGACCGAGCGGTCAATAGAGGGCTAAAGCCCAAGATGCTGAGCCGGCCCTCGAAGGCCTAATTTTTGAGTGTTTTCTTTATTAATGTATGCCCGGCCTGCGTGCCGAGGTTTGAAAACATGTAATTTTGAAGGAAGCAATTTGTAAGGCCTAAAGGCCAGTACTTGTGTATTTGTACTTCATTTCTTTGGGTTTGTTTAGTGGACATTCATGCTATTGTTGCTGGGTTCTTTTATTTGCAACTCTTAAAACTGCTTCCGCTAGAATGACTCTGTGTAGGACGTTGGAATGGTTGGATGGTTTCCATGGAGTAACCACCCGGTATGTCTGTGATATATGGCTTCGGGCCCCGGCCAGACCTACTGATATATGGTATGCGATGGATAGGGGGTGTTACAATTTGGTATCAGACTACTGGTTTTGGTCGGTCTTAAAATGAATTTGTGGGCGAATTCTTTTTAAGGGGTGGTGAGCACATGTGTGTGTGTCATCGTTATAACAGCAAAAGAACCCATGAATGTCCACTTAGGAATGAAAATACATGTGTTTGAGGAACCTGCGTGTTCCTATAATTGCATTTTGCAATTTTGTTTGGTTGCTTAACGGTGTTTTGTACAACTATAGGTGGCCATGAGTGGTGCAAGACCATCAAAAAGTCCGGTTTTTGAGGATTATAGTGCACCCAATGAAGTGGTTGAGACCCATCCTTCATTTGAAACCATAAGAAAGATCGTTGAAGCGGTATTCGCTGTGTCTAATGCACAGTAGGGAAGCAATATGCAACCCTTTGTCCCTGAGATGGCTTCAATGTAGGGTGGTGTGTTGAATCAACTGGCATTGAGAAGGCCATCAGGTCAACAGTTGAATATGTCCTTGGTGTAGGGTACGCACTCAGTCGATGAGTACTGGCAGGCGTTTATTATGATAAGCCGCTACCCATGCTTTGAGTTGGAGAATGAGCAAGCTACAGTCGATAGATTTTATAATGGCATGCGCGCCGAGTTACGAGTTCTACTGCTAGGACCAAAGTTATTGGGATTCTGAGCCTTGGTGGAATCAGCTGGATCTTTGGAAGTAGATTTGGCAAAAGTCAATCGGACATCGAGCCCTGGGTACTAGACTCTTCAGATTCCGCAAAAATTTTAATACCGAAAGAGGAGGAACAAGAAGTCTAAAATGCCTACTGGTCAGGCTCCACATGTTTGTTTTAAGTGTGGCAAGGCGGGACACTTTGTCCGAGATTGTCGGAATGATGCTCAGGAGTTAAAGAAAGCCATGTTGGGAGCAGGTATAGGACAAAATGCCAGAGATCTGAATCAAATCCAAGGAAGCAGAGACTTGGATGTGCAGAAGACGGAGTTCAAAATGTTGAACTCCTCAAAGTCTGCGTACCGTAGGTAGTATAAGAAGGCTAGGACTTCGGGTCCAGCTCCTTCTTCTGGTGCTTCTGGGGCGACTACGAGTCGAACCCCAGGCACATGCTTTAGTTGTGGAAAGCCGGGGAATGTTGCCCGAGACTGCTGGAGCGGACGTCCCAAGTCCGAGAGGAAGCGCATTGTCGCGATGATAGGTACGGTTTAAAGTTATAGCAGTTTAGCTTTAAATACTTAATGCCCTTGTGCGTGTTAGCTTAGAATTGCTTGTGCTAAGCTTTGCGTTGATTTGTGAGTATCCGGCAAGAGCACTCTTTGATACGGGAGCTTCACACTCCTTCTTATCCGAAGGATTCATATCGCGCATCGGAGTACCTTCTTCGATGGCAAAAGACAAGTTGGATGTGTTGTTGCTGAATGGGTGTTCGATCCGCGCGGATAAAATCTGTGGCATGAAGATTCGTATTGGGAATCAGGAGTTCCATTTGCAAGCGTCGTTATTGCCGCTAGTGAAATTCGACGTTATATTTGGCATGGACTGGCTCTCGGAGCAGCGAGCCTATATTGATTGCGGTAGCAAGGAAGTCAAGCTGGGAGCAGGTCGTGAGACGACTTTTACGGGCTTGAAGGGTCGAGCAAGACGTTGATGTCTGCTCTTCAGGTGGTGAAGGCGGTTCATGCCGGTGCAGAACTGTTCTTTACACTAGTGGAGGTTGCAAAGCCTAAGCCCGCGTTGGACAGTATTTCAGTGGTATTGGAGTACCCTGATGTGTTCCCTAGCGATCTTCCTGGAGCCCCGCCGCAGCAAGAGATAGATTTCACGATAGAGCTAGTACTAGGTGCAAAGCCTGTGTCACGCTCTCCGTATCGGCTTGCACCTAAGGAGATGGCGGAGCTGAAGGTGCAACTTCAAGAGTTGTTCGAGCAAGGGTATGTGCGTCCAAGTTCTTCGCCTTGGAGCGCACCGGTCCTCTCTATTAAGAAGAAGGACGGAAGTATGAGGCTTTGTATTGATTATCGGGAGTTAAACAAGCTAACGGAAAAAAAAACAAGTACCCAATCCCAAGGATCGATGATCTTTTTGATCAGTTGGTCGGGACGACGGTGTACTCTAAGTTGGATCTCAAGTCTGGTTACTATCAGCTGAGGATACGGGAGAGTGATATCCCGAAGACAGCATTCAGTACGAGATACGGGTATTACGAGTTTACGATCATGCCGTTTGGGCTGACTAATGCGCATTCAATGTTCATGGATCTGATGAACAGCACCTTCAGGGAGTACTTGGACCATTTTGTGATCGTCTTCATCGACGATATATTGGTGTACTCGCAAAGTGAGGAAGATCACTTCAAGCATCTACACTTGGTGTTGGAGACGCTGAGGAGGAATCAACTATACGCCAAGTTCTCCAAATGCGAGTTTTGGTTGTCCTCAGTGGTGTTCCTTGGTCATATAGTGAGTGGAGAGGGTATTGCAGTGGATCCGGCGAAGACTGTTGTGATACGGGAGTGGCCTGTGCTTTCTACGGTATCGGAAATCTGGAGCTTTCTGGGGCTTGCCAGCTATTATAGGCGCTTCGTGGAGAACTTCTCGCGGATAGCGTTACCACTCACTACTTTAACGAGGAAGGAGCAGAAGTTCGTTTGGACGCCAGAGTGCGCGCATGCTTTTGAGGAGTTGAAGTGTCGGTTGACCATGGCGCTTGTGCTGAGTTCGCCGAGTGGGACCGAAGGTTTTGAGATTTATAGAGATGCTTCGGGCAACGGTTTGGGTTGTGTGCTGCTACAGCATGGAAGCATTATAGCGTATGGCTCGAGACAGCAGAAGGTGCACGAAAGGAACTATCTGGTCCATGACTTGGAGTTAGCGGCCATGATTTTTGCCTTGAAGCTGTGGAGACACTACTTGTATGGGGTAAAGGTCGATATTTATACCGACCATAAGAGCCTGAAGTATTTACTGGATCAGAAAGATCTGAATATACGGTAGCATGGATGGATGGAGTTCCTGGGGGACTATACATTCAAGATCCATCAAGTGCCGGGGAAAGGCAATGTGGTTGCGGACACGTTGAGTTGCAGGGCCCCAGCTCAAGCCAATTCGTTGTCAGTCCATGACGAGCGGTTGGTTCGAGAGTTGGAGGCGTTGGAGATCATTTGCGTAGACAAGCAGTTAAGTGCTGAAGCACTATTGAACTGGACTGAAATTCAGTATGACCTGGCTGACCGGGTTCGGCAGGCATTGGGCTGCTTTGGAAGGACGGTCATCATTTGTGCGTCCCAGAAGTGGGAAATTTTCGGGTGGAATTATTGTATGAGGCGCATCATACCAAGTACTCGGTTCACCCGGGGAGCACGAAGATGTACCGCGATGTTAAGAAATTGTTCTGGTGGCCGGGACTGAAGAAGGATGTGGCGCTCTACGTGGCGAAGTGCCAAACTTGCGCCTTGGTGAAGGCGGAATGCAAAAAGCCGGGAGGATTTTTGAAGTCCTTACCTATTCCGGAGTGGAAATTTGACGACATTACTTTGGACTTTGTGCACGGGTTGTCATGGTCGCAAAAGGGGAACAATGCCATTTGAGTGGTCATAGATCGGCTAACGAAGGTGTCGCATTTCATTCCGAATAGGAAGGATGATCCGGTTGTGAAATTGGCGAAGTTATATGTGGATAACATAGTACGGCTTCACGGTGTGCCCCACAGCATCGTGAGTGACCAAGATGGACGGTTCACGTCCAATGATTGGAGGTTGGTGCAGCAAATGTTGGGAACAAAGCTGAGTTTTAGCACAGCCTTTCATCCGCAGACTGATGGGCAGACCGAGAGGGTCAATAGGACAATGGAGGACATGCTTCGCATGTGTGTCCTGGACTTCGGGAAGCAATGGGAGGATCACCTTTATTTGGTGGAGTTCGCGTACAACAACAGCTACCAAGCGAGTATTCAAATGGCGCCCTTCGAGGCCCTTTATGGTAGGAGATGTCGCACGCTGTTGTCTTGGTTAGAAACGGGTGAGTCAAAGTTGTACAAGCGTCAAGTGGTGGAAGATGCTACTTTATTGGTGCGAATCATTCGGGAGAGGTTGCTAATCGCTCAGGACCGTCAGGCGAAGTACTATAATGCCAAGCACAGGAACGTGGAGTTCGCTGTAGGCGATTGAGTGTACTTAAAGATCAAGCCGTTCAAGGGTGTCTCGAGGGTGCGGCGCTTGAAAAAGCTAAGCCCTAGGTACCTTGGGCCGTTTGAGGTTCTGGAGCGGATTGGCGAAGCGTCTTATCGGTTGAAGTTATCGGTGGAGCTTAGTGGTTTACACGATGTATTCCACATATCGGTGCTTTGGAAGGCAGTGCTAGAGCCTTCGCAAGTGATCGCGGTTGATCAAGTGCCGGTGGATAGTGGGTAGACGACAAAGGTCAAGCCCGTGCAGATTGAGGACTCGGAGGTCAAGCGGTTACGCAATAAAGAGATCAGGATGGTCAAGGTCCGTTGGGACAATTTTGGCCGAGAAGAGCTCTCTTGGAAACGAGAGCAAACTATGCTTGACGAGTATCCGAAGTTGTTTCGCTTAGGTACAATTTAATTTTGTACTTATCTTTCCTTTATGAAATTTCGTGGACAAAATTCTTTTAAGAGGGAGAGAGCTGTAACGCCCCGAAACTCAAAAGAGCGACGGGAGGCATTTTGTACCAAATTTGGAATTTGGTCGGGGGTACACGGTCTGGGTCACGGGCGTGTCCCAGGGCGTGTCGGGGTCGTTCGACTTTCTGGCAGCAAAGTCTCCGTTCGACGATTTAGCCAAAGTCTGTGTTCGACGATTTTCCAGCAATCTGCGTTCGACGATTTAGCCAAAGTCTGCGTTCGACGATTTTCCAGCAATCTGCGTTCGACGATTTAGCCAAAGTCTGCGTTCGACGATTTTCCAGCAATCTGCGTTCGACGATTAGCCAGGGATCTGCGTTTGACGATCTGGCTGCATTCGACAATTTTGCCAGGGATCTGCGTTCGACGATCTGGCTGCATTCGTCGATTTTGTCAGGGAACTCTGTTCGACGATTTGGCTGGTTCGACGAGTTGCCAGTGATTCTCCGTTCGACTATTCGGCAGCGATCGACGATTTTGGTTCGATGATCGTCGAGCGGAGTTCATGACTGGTTGTCACGGGGTGTCCGTGACGGGATGCGGTGTCACAACCCGCATTTTCTCAATGGCGAAATCGTATCAGAGCAAGAGAAAACACGTGCCGTGATGCCACGTCGTGCAGGGGATAACTGCACGCGCTCATGCGAAACTCCAGACCTTTGTTTTTAAGGAAAAACGTTGAATTAATTATGGTAGAAAAACAGTTATGTTGAAAGGCCGTATCCCTCGGCACGGTGGATCAGCTAGTCCACAGATAACAGTATATTTATACGCAGCAGAAAATACTTTGGTTCAATTAAGTTGACACCCTAAACGAGCATAAGTGTCCCCGGGGGACGGCCCATGGTATGCACTACTCTAAGGTGAATATATTATACATAAAAAGGTAGTCTTTACGCTATAAGGAAAAATAGTGCTTTAGTTTTACAAACATGAAATGCATGAGTACATATAGTAACATTTTAGGGTTTAAAATAACTAGAATGCACCCTAGCATAAATCCTTCCCAGAAGAGCAAGAACCATCAGGTAAAAAGTAACAGTAGTGAGAGCAGCAAGCAGTCTAACACAGAAAAGCTAAAGTCTATGGGCGTCAACAACTGACACAAACCCATAGAAAGAAGAAAAACAGCCAAGTCTAAACAAGACAACTACCTCAAACTCAGAGGTGGAAACAAACAGCCACGGGAACCAGCAACACCAGAAGCCCAAGTCTGTCAGCTAAACCTGCTACAGCTCTGATCCTGAGGCATTCAAAATAAGAACACCTCAGAAGCAAGTCACAAGTAGAGCAAGAGTAAAAGCAGACTACACAAACCTCTAAGTAGAGGAGAATGAAAGAAAAGGTGACTGCAACAAAACGGTCAACAGAGTAAAAGATGAGCAACAGTAAAACTAGCCGAGCAAGAAATGCTAAGCATTATATATACAAAAAAAAGGAGCAAGCAACAGCAACCGAAGTCCAATCTTTCATTAGTAATTACCATTCCGAGGGAGGAACCCTAACGCGCACAGCCTATCCGAGTATAAAATACTATGCCGAGGGAGGACCTCAACGCGCATAGTTCATCTGAATATAAAACACTATGCCGAGGAAGGACCCCAACGCGCATAGTTCATCTGAATATAAAACACTATGCCGAGTGAGGACCCCAACGCGCATAGTTCATCTGAATTTCCTTAGTTACATAATTATACAAGCAGTGTTCATTTATGCTCATTCATCACCATAAGCTCAAGGATAGCCGACCAAGTGGGCTGCATAAGGGCGTTTCAAAGAACAGTAAGATTTTGAGATTTAAAACTTAAGGGACATCAAGTCACAAATTCCAGAAATAGAGGGGAAAACAAGTTAGGAGTTCAGAACAAGTATCTCTACCGTCGAAATATGATAAACTCAACAAGTGTAGAAACAAAAAGGAAGGTAGGAATTTAGAATCAAGAACAAAAGGGAGAGCGAGAACACTACTTGCCTCGATTTACCGGAAAAACTCTCCAAATCCCCACGCGTCGCGATAGGAGCCGAAATCTGGACGAAAGATGACTGGAGAAACGGTTAGGGCCGAAAACCCTAGCAAGAAAAACTCGAGGAACGGGGAAGAAATTACCCCGAGGGCGTAGCTCTCGACGAGAGCCTTCCAGATCCACGATCGGTGGGAAAAACCGAGCACCGGAGCTCCGTCGGTGATCTCCGGGAGAGGCACGGACGACAAACTTCTCCGCACACGCCGCTCTGGGACGGAAAGCAGGAGAAACCTAGGTCGGCTAAATATAAGAAGAAGCAGGGTATAAATACTAAACAGCCGTAAGGACCGGGTTCAACTACGCCGGCCCGGCGGTGCCGACACACTACAGAACAGCGGTGTCGACACCCCTGTGTCGACACCAGCCGGCAGTGTCGACACAGCAGTGTCGACACCAGCCGGCAGTGTCGACACAGCAGTGTCGACACCCGCCAGCCAGCGGTGTCGACACTCTGAGTCGACACCAGCCGGCAGTGTCGACACAGCATTGTCGACACTCGACAGCCAGCGGTGTCGACACACTGTATCGACACCGGCCGGCAGTGTCGACACAGCAGTGTCGACACCTGACAGCCAGCGGTGTCGACACATTGTGTCGACACCAGACGGCTCCACTCGATGACTCGTCGAGCTCAGCACGACAATCGTGGAGCTCGACGATCGTCGACCTCCAAACAACGACCAGAAAAACTAACAATCGTCGAGCGGAGTTCGACGATCGTCAAACCCAAATAGCGACCAGAAAGGAAAGCGATCGTCGAGCTCCGCTCGACGATCGTCGAACCCAGAGAATAAAATAAGATAAAATCAAACATAGCAAGGTTGGTTCGACGAACTGGACGAGCAAGACAAAAAAGATCAATCAATTAAGTTTTCCAAATGTGAAAATTTCCGTTTCTGCCAAAGATTCAAGAATTCAGCCGACTGAATCGAAGAGACGCGAAAGCGCACTAACGGCGACGCGCCACCAACTGAACGCTATAGTAACGCCCTTACGTCACAAAGATGCCAACCAGGGAGACAATAATGCCGAAAAAAGCAGGGGCGTTACAGTCACCCCTCCAAAAAGGAAGTTTCGTCCCGAAACTTGAAACACAAATGAATAAGAGGACAGAGAACGAGACAAGACAGAAGAATTCTTGAAACTAGAATACTAACCAGAGAGATTAAGAGAACAGCTGAGGATGAGATTCTCTCATCGCGGATTCCAATTCCCAAGTTGCACCTCTTGCATCCTGATTTCGCCAGAGAACCTTAACCATTGGAATTGTTTTCTTTCTTAGCACACAGTCTTGCGTCTCCAAAATACAGACAGGTTCTTCAACATACGAGAGATTAGGCTGCAACCGGGGTACTGATACAAGGACATGACGCTCACTGCGGACACACTTTCGCAACTGGCTCACGTGAAACACGTCGTGAACACCAGGGAAAGAATCAGGCAACTCTAGTCTATAGGCAGAAACTCCAATGCGCTCAAAAATCTGAAAAGGCCCCACATACCTGGGATCTAGCTTATGGTTTCTTCCAAATCTTTTAACACCCGGCATCGGGGAACCTTCAACAACACCATGTCCCCAACCGCAAACTCCAGGTCAACTCTGCGCTGGTTTGCATACTTCTCGTATCGCTCCTGAGCTAACCTCAGCTTTTCACGAATGTGCCTTACTGAAGTACTCATATCCTCCAGCACTTCTGGTCCGAGCAACGGCTTCTCGCCCACTTCTGTCCAAAACAGGGGAGTTCGATAACGCCTTCCATAAAGAGCTTCAAAGGGCGCCATCTGCAAACTTTCCTGATAACTATTATTGTATGCAAACTCCATTAATCCGAGGCGTTTATCCCAAGCTCCGCCATGGTCCAGGATATAGCATCTAAGCATATCCTCCAAGATCTGGTTCACTCTCTCTGTCTGACCATTTGTCTGCGGATGATAGGCAGTAGAATATCTAAGGTCAGTACCTAGAGCTCCCTGTAAGCTTTGCCAGAATCGAGACATGAATCGGGAGTCTCGGTCGGACACAATACTCGTCGTTACACCATGAAGTCTGATAACTTCATTCAGATAAAGCTCAGCTATCTTTTCCATGGAATAACTAATCTTGAAAGGCACAAAATGGGCACACTTAGTTAGCCTGTCCACAATGACCCACACTGCATCATGCCCTCGGGGAGATCTGGGCAAACCGGTTATGAAATCCATTGATACACTCTCCCATTTCCAACTCGGTACATCTAAGGGAGTTAACTTACCACCCGGCCTTCTGTGATCAGCTTTTACACGCTGACAGGTATGACATTCAGACACAAATCTTGCGATGTCATTCTTCATGCCCGACCACCAAACAATCTGCTTCAAATCTCTGTACATTTTCGTGGAGCCAGGATGATATGCAACACTGGAACCATGCGCTTCACTGCATATTTTTGATTGGATGTCCCTAACAGCAGGAATACAGTATCTGCCACGGTACTTTAAGGTACCCACGTCGTCAATTATAAAGTCGGGTAATTCCCTTCTCTCAGTCCTACTGCGGAGGTGCTGCAAGTCAGGATCGTCCTTCTGATGAAGCTTAGTGAGGGTAATCCACGAAGGCTCATCCACCTCTAGGCTACTCGGCAAAGCGCTATTCCCTACGGTTATGTCCATGAGCAAGAACTCTTCGACAAGGGATTGCACCGAGAGGTTAAAGATGTGTGCGGGCTTCCGGCTCAGCGCATCTGCTACTACATTAGCCTTGCCGGGATGAAAAAGGATATCCACTTTGTATTCCGCAACATACTCTAACCATCGGCGCTGGCGCAAATTCAGTTCCTTCTGAGTAAAGACATATTTCAAACTTTTGTGATCCGAATAAATTTTGCATGACACTCCATATAGAAGATGTCTCCACAATTTCAAGGCATAAATGACGACAGCAAATTCTAGATCGTGCGTAGGGTAATTCTTTTCATGCACCTTCAATTGTCTTGATCCATACGCAATCACCTTGTGGTCCTGCATCAGCACGCAACCGAGTCCAACTTGCGAGGCGTCCACATAAACAACATACTCCACTCCTTCCACTGGCAATACCAACACTGGAGCAGAACACAAACGCCTCTTGAGCTCTTGAAAAGCTCCCTCACAGGCATCGCTCCAAACAAAAGCTACGCTCTTTTGTGTAAGCCTGGTCAACGGCACAGAGAGGACAGAGAACCCTTCCACAAATCTTCTGTAGTAACCTGCCAACCCTAAGAAGCTCCTTATCTCCTTAGGCGATGCAGGTCTCTTCCAGTCCAAAACCGCAGCTATCTTTGCAGAATCCACTGAGATACCTTCTTTACTTACAATGTGCCCTAGGAAAGACACCTGAGATATCTAGAACTCACACTTGCTAAGCTTCGCATACAGCTTGTGCTCCCTCAAAGTAGACAAAACCAAGCGCAAGTGCAAGGCGTGCTCATCTGCATTCCTAGAATATACTAGGATATCGTCAATGAACACCACCACGAACTTATCCAGAAAATCTTTGAACATCCTGTTCATCATGTCCATAAAAGCTGACGGTGCATTCGTCAATCCAAAAGACATCACCAGAAATTCAAAGTGACCATAACGAGAACGAAAAGCAGTACGCGGAATGTCTGACTCCCGGATCCTCAACTGATGGTAACCTGAACGGAGGTCAATCTTCGAGAATACAGAGCTACCCCGCAACTGATCGAACAAATCATTGATCCTAGGTAACGAATATCTGTTCTTAATTGTTACCTTGTTTAGCTCTCGATAATCAATACATAGTCTCATCGTCCCGTCCTTTTTCTTCACGAAGAGCACTGGTGAACCCCAGGGGGAAGAACTGGGTCTAATAAAACTGCATTGCAATAACTCATCCAGCTGAGTACGCAGCTCCTCTAACTCACGCTGCGCCATGCGGTACGGTGCTTTGGCAATAGGGCGAGTGCCTGGCTCGAGGTCTATAAAAAACTCCATCTCTCTCTCAGGAGGAAGTCCAGGAAGGCTATCTGGAAAAACATCCGGAAACTCGCACACCACAGAAACATCCTCTACCCGTGGCTCAACCGGTGCAGCTCCCAGAACAGAAACAGAGACAAGAAAAGAATCACAGACAGACTCTAGAAATATACGAGCACGCACTGCAGAAATGATCGGAGACTCCAGACGCGGCAAACCATATACACTCATGGGCTGGCCATTGCTACCCTTGAAATCCAAGCGCTTGAGCTTGCACTTAATGATAGCATCATAGCTGGACAACCAGTCCATGCCCAAAATTACGTCAAAGTCCACCAGATCTAGCACCTTCAGATCCGCAATCGCCAGAAACCCGCCTAGGGAGATGGGGCACTTTTGGATACCCTGGCTTGACCTCACCAACTCTCCTGAAGGAAATTTGACATCTATGGAGGGGTCTAACTGGTCGAGAGCCCAACGATGAAGGTCCACAAAATTTCTTGCCACAAAAGAATGAGTAGCACCCGAATCAAACAAAACGCGCGCCCACTTATTCTTCACCTTAAATTCACCTAAACATACAGCGCGCGAAACTAATATGCAGAAACCATATATCCACTAAAAGGAATAACTAGCCGAGTCAGAGACTAACCTGCGATCACCTGAGTCGATGATTGGGCTTCCTCCTTGGTCAGCACATTCAACTTTCCTTTTCCTTTGTCCGCGAGAGGCGGGGGCGGCGGTAAGGTCTGCAACGGGACTGCATGCAGCGCAGGCTGGCTCTGCGGGCAATTAGCCCTCATGTGTCCTCTTTGGCCACAGAGATAACAAGCTCCAGCCTTCTTGCGACAACGGGCCACATCATGTCCACTCCTCTGACAATAAGAACAGACAGGACCCCCTTTGGGAGCATCTTGGATCACATGCACCTGAGACAGCTTCTGTGCATCCAATCTCTTAAAACACCTATCGAGAGAGTGCCCCGGCTTACCACAGAAGCTACACACCTCTCTTCTGTCCTTCTTCACTGCAGGGCCAGATGCCCTCGCACTTCCTCCATCGTCAGATTTCCTCGTGTCCTTCTTTGCAAGCGATCCCCGATTCTTCGCATTTTCTATCGCCTCAACCTTTAAGGCAGCTTCAACTACTTCGGCAAAGGTCTCCGACTTGTAGGCACTAACCAGCTGCTGGATATCATACCTCAGACCACCAAAAAAACGCTTCACTCTGCCTTCTTCAGATGCTATCAGGTCTGGGGCGAAACGACTGAGCTTGCCAAACTCGACTTCGTACTCACCAACAGTGAGTTGCCGCTGCTTCAGGTGTAGGAAACTATTCATGAGGCGGTCTCGCTCGACCGATGGTAGGAACTTCTTTAGTAACAAACTCCTGAATGATTCCCACGAGCACCCCTCCGAAAGGTTCTCTTTTTCTCTGATCCACCAACTCTTCGCAAGGCCCTTGAGTTGATAAGCTGCAATCATCACCTTTTGATTGGGAGAAACGCCAGAGTAGGAAAACATTTCTTCCATGGCAATAATCCAGTCATCCAATGCCATGAAGTTTGCCCTACTGTCAAAAGACGGGGGTCCTAAACGCTGGAAGTGAGAAATGAAATTCATCTCGGGCGGCAACGCAACTGGGGGAACTAGAGCAGCAGGGGGAGTAGGAACCGCTTGGTCCACAGCAGGACCCTGTGCTCTGGTCTGCTGCCCAGAGATGACAGCCAACAACGATTGCATTTGGGACTGCATGTCCACCATCTGCTTTGCCAGGGTCTCATTACTTAGCCTCAGCACTTCGATCACCGCTTCGCTCTGGGTACCTGAAGACTCACCCTCTGACTTGGGGGTCGACCTCGTCGCAACGCGCTTAGGCGGCATTCTATAGAACAAACGAAGATCTAGTCAGACCTTGCCTAAGACACCACAAACTGGGAAAGCATTCCCTAAAACACACTATTTCGGATTCACATTGACCGATACGAACAAAAGGCTTATCAGGGACCTAGCTTAGGACACTGAAGCTAGAAAACTAGCATACCCTGACACAGTTCAGATCCGGAACGGACAAACTCAGATCAGGTCGAAAAAGAACCGATACTTGCTCCTACTGTTACCTTGCTCTGGGAAATCATAAAATGATGTTATGCTTCTAGCTTGTGCCTACAATATGAATGCATGAATGTATAAATTTCATCCCAAGGTATGAGTGTACATATGTCATCATGCAGATCTTTAACTTGGCACGTGTGCTTATGCAATGATATGCTATGTATGCAGTGCTACGCATACTACAATAAGGCCTTAGTGCATGCTATGAGCGGCGTATACATTCAATGTTATGCATCCCATACTACATAATATTGTATGTAACGAAGAAAGAAAACGCGCTAATGGGCATCCATGTGATGATGGTTATGCATCCCATACTACATAACCGTCACATGTTGCCACCTATGGTGGATCCATATACAAACACATATTATGCATCCCATACTACATAATATGCCCCGTATACTTCTTATCATGCTATGAGTGTAGTGTTCGTGCTTCCATCAAAATCTACTGATGACATATTGGTGTGTGTATGCAATGCAATGATACAACTAGGGTTTTGCTTAAGGGAAAGTTGTTCGACTGGCTTGGTCAACCAACCAACCCTCTTGCAAAACCTCCCTCTGATACCAACTGTCACAACCCGCATTTTCTCAACGGTGAAATCATATCAGAGCAAGAGAAAACACGTGTCGTGATGCCACGTCGTGCAGGGGATAACTGCACGCGCTCAGGCGAAACTCTAGACCTTTGTTTTTAAGGAAAAACGTTGAATTAATTATGGTAGAAAAACAGTTATGTTGAAAGGCCGTATCCCTCGGCACGGTGGATCAGCTAGTCCACAGATAACAGTATATTTATACGCAGCAGAAAATACTTTGGTTCAATTAAGTTGACACCCTAAACGAGCATAAGTGTCCCCAGGGGACGGCCCATGGTATGCACGACTCTAAGGTGAATATAGTATACATAAAAAGGTAGTCTTTACGCTATAAGGAAAAATAGTGCTTTAGTTTTACAAACATGAAATGCATGAGTACATATAGTAACATTTTAGGGTTTAAAATAACTAGAATGCACCCTAGCATAAATCCTTCGCAGAAGAGCAAGAACCATCAGGTAAAAAGTAACAGTAGTGAGAGCAGCAAGCAGTCTAACACAGAAAAGCTAAAGTCTATGAGCGTCAACAACTAACACGAACCCATAGAAAGAAGAAAAACAGACAAGTCTAAACAAGACAACTACCTCAAACTCAGAGGTGGAAACAAACAGCCACGGGAACCAGCAGCACCAGAAGCCCAAGTATGTCAGCTAAACCTGCTACAGCTCTGATCCTGAGGCATTCAAAAGAAGAACACCTCAGAAGCAAGTCACAAGTAGAGCAAGAGTAAAAGCAGACTACACAAACCTCTAAGTAGAGGAGAATGAAAGAAAAGGTGACTGCAACAAAACGGTCAACAGAGTAAAAGATGAGCAACAGTAAAACTAGCCGAGCAAGAAATGCTAAGCATTATATATACAAAAAAGGAGCATGCAACAGAAACCGAAGTCCAATCTTTCATTAGTAATTACCATGCCGAGGGAGGAACCCCAACGCGCACAGCCTATCCGAGTATAAAATACTATGCCGAGGGAGGACCCCAACGCGTATAGTTCATCTGAATATAAAACACTATGCCGAGGGAGGACCCCAACGCGCATAGTTCATCTGAATATAAAACGCTATGCCGAGGGAGGACCCCAACGCGCATAGTTCATCTGAATTTCCTTAGTTGCATAATTATACAAGCAGTGTTCATTTATGCTTATTCATCACCATAAACTCAAGGGATAGCCGACCAAGTGGGCTGCATAAGGGCGTTTCAAAGAACAGCAAGATTTTGAGATTTAAAACTTAAGGGACATCAAGTCACAAATTCCAGAAATAGAGGGGAAAACAAGTTAGGAGTTCAGAACAAGTATCTCTACCGTCGAAATATGATAAACTCAACAAGTGTAGAAACAAAAAGGAAGGTAGGAATTTAGAATCAAGAACAAAAGGGAGAGCAAGAACACTACTTGCCTCGATTTACTGGAAAAACTCTCCAAATCTCCATGCGTCGCGATAGGAGCCGAAATCTGGACGAAAGATGACTGGAGAAACGGTTAGGGCTGAAAACCCTAGCAAGAAAAACTCGAGGAATGGGGAAGAAATTACCCCGAGGGCGTAGCTCTCGACGAGAGCCTTCCAGATCCACGATCGGTGGGAAAAACCGAGCACCGGAGCTCCGTCGGTGATCGCCGGGAGAGGCACGGACGGCAAACTTCTCCGCACACGCCGCTCTGGGACGGAAAGCAGGAGAAACCTAGGTCGGCTAAAGATAAGAAGAAGCAGGGTATAAATACTAAACAGCCGTAAGGACCGGGTTCAACTACGCCGGCCCGGCAGTGCCGACACACTACAGAACAGCGGTGTCGACACCCCTGTGTCGACACCAGCCGGCAGTGTCGACACAGCAGTGTCAACACCAGCCGGCAGTGTCGAGACAGCAGTGTCGACACCCGCCAGCCAGCAGTGTCGACACACTGTGTCGACACCGGCCGGCAGTGTCGACACAGCAGTGTCGACACTCGACAGCCAGCGGTGTCGACACACCTGTGTCGACACCAGCCGGCACTGTCGACACAGAAGTGTCGACACCAGCCGGCAGTATCGACACAGCAGTCTCGACACCCGCCAGCCAGCGGTGTCGACACTCTGTGTCGACACTGGCCGGCAGTGTCGACACAGCAGTGTCGACACTCGACAGCCAGCGGTGTCGACACACTGTGTCGACACCGGCCGGCAGTGTCGACACCTGACAGCCAGCGGTGTCGACACATTGTGTCGACACCAGACGGCTCCACTCGACGACTCGTCGAGCTCAGCACGGCAATCGTGGAGCTCGATGATCATCGACCTCCAAACAACGCCCAAAAAAACTAACAATCATCGAGCGGAGCTCGACGATCGTCGAACCCAGACAGCGACCAGAAAGGAAAGCGATCGTCGAGCTCCGCTCGACGATCGTCGAACCCAGAGAATAAAATAAGATAAAATCAAACATAACAAGGTTGGTTCGACGAACTGGACGAGCAAGACAAAAAAGATCAATCAATTAAGTTTTCCAAATGTGAAAATTTCCGTTTCGGCAAAAGATTCAAGAATTCAGCCGATTGAATCGAAGAGACGCGAAAGCGCACTAACGGCGACGCGCCGCCAACTGAACGCTAGAGTAACGCCCTTACGTCATAAAGATGCCAACCAGGGGAGACAATAATGCCGAAAAAAGCAGGGGCGTTACATACGGTGTTCGGACCATTTCCAGGCTGGACTCGGATCACAACCGTGCTTTTCTTTCTTGGGATCCGAAGGCTGGTTGTCTTTCCGAATGGATTATACCTGAGGGTAGGGTTTAGAACCATTATTTCTGCCGCTGGTTCTCTGTCTACGTTTTAGAGAGAGGGGAGAGCTCGAGGAAGAAGAAGGATAGATCCAGCCATTGGAGGAGTTTCGGAGCTCCAAATCGCGAGCCTACTTCGGATCTACGAAGGCAAGGAGATTGCGGAGCTTTTCATCTGCATAGATTTCCATGGCGCCGAGGAAGAACGCTAGGGTAACGATCCTCTACTTGAGCATGTGAAGCTCTCCTTCTTTTGCATAGGAAGCCCGCTCTCGCGAGTTTGCGGTGAGTTTGAGGAGTTCCTTCGGGTATATATGTAAAGTCCCCGTTGTGTAGAGTCCGTAATCGAGAACGGACATAGGCATGATGTGTGAAGCCTACCCGGACATGTTGGTCTGGATCTGTGATGTTGCATTGCATAAATGGCCGGAGAAGACTCCGTGCTAATGTTTGTTTTCGGGTTTTTCTACGAGGTAGATTGCAACAGGGAGCCTTGTGGATTAACTCCAAGGTGCACCCGAAAAACTGGGCAGACGCGTGGTTCTGCCAACTTGGTGACCTGGGAGCCAACTTGAACATAACCGGGTTATGTGAAGGGTGTGACGAAAACGGGACTCGGAGAAGTTTGACCTGCGCATATGACTTAAATTGTCATTGCGATGTGAGCACGGGTCAGATGGAACCGTACCCATTCTATGTCGTTCGGTTAGAGCCGTTGGCATAGATGTGGGTCTTCGGCGGTCTATGGCTTAAATTGACGTGACCCATGCCGGGAAGACAAAATGCTCATAGTTTGGCCGTCAAAGTGGCGGAGGTGAGATCAGAATGTCTATGACTTAAATTGACGTGACATCGACCGGTTCACCAAGAATGTGCCCTGAGTGCACGGGGTGTGTGGCCGTATGAGCCTACTACTGTGATGTAGTGACATTACTATATTGCTTGGTAATACTAATAAAGTGCAGGGAAGGAGCATCGCCGCCTCGATTTCGGGGGCGGGATCGTTATAATTTGGTCAGCATTGCTGACCGTTGCCTTTGTTTGCCACCGTGCGGTGGATTGTTGCTTGCAGGTGCTGCTGGACCAAGCGGTCAATAGCGGGCTAAATCCCAAGATGCTGAGCCGGCCCTCGAAGGCCTAATTTTTGAGTGTTTTCTTTATTCATGTATAGCCGGCCTGCGTGTCGAGGTTTGAAAACATGTAACTTTGAAGGAAATAATTTGTAAGGCCTTAAGGCCAGTACTTGTGTATTTGTACTTCATTCCTTTGGGTTTGTTTAGTGGACATTCATGCTATTGTTGCTGGGTTATTTTATTTGCAACTCTTAAAACTACTTCCGCTAGAATGACTCTGTGTAGGATGTTGGAATGGTTGGATGGTTTCCATTGAGTAACCACCCGATCTGTCTGTGGTATATGGCGTCGGGCCCTGGCCGGACCTACTGCTATATGATATGCGACGGATAGGGGGCGTGACAATAGACTTAGGAAAGCTTTATATGGGTTGAAACAAGCTCCTAGAGCATGGTATGAGACCATGTCTAGCTTCCTCATTAAGAACAAATTCTCAAGGAGTAAGATAGATAAGACCTTATTTCTAAGGGAATCCAGGAGAAAGATCATCCTAGTCTGGATATATGTTGATGACATTATCTTTGGATCTACTGATGACAACCTTTGCATAAAGTTTGTCAAACTTATGCAAGAGAATTTTTAGATGAGCAGTATGGGTGAACTTAGGTTCTTCTTGGGCCTCCAACTAAAACAGACTGACAATAGATTATCCATATCCAGTCTAAGTTTACTTGGGAGTTGACTAAAAAATTTGGGATGGAGAATGCATCCACCATGAAAACTCTCATGGGGTCAACTATGTCTTTAGACAAAGATAAGACAGGGAAACCTGTTGATCAAACTTTGTATAGAGGAATTGTAGGATCTTGTGGCGCCCTTAGAGGGGGGGTGAATAAGGGCTCTTTTAAATTTTTAACTTTTTATAAAATAAAAGACTAGCTACTATGAATGAGACAGATCAATGAAATGAATAACAATATTATACTTCTTCAAAACGAATATGTAAAATGATTCCAATAAAGCTTGAAATCAAGGCTTACAACGATAATAGTTTTTAGCTTTGTTTTTCACCGATCCTTCTCCCAAGAACCGGTAGGCTATAGTCAATATCTCCCTAGATATGCCTACTAGCCTCCCCCTAGATCAAACCTATGATCTAGACGCTGCACAACTAACTGCGATTTACTCCTAAGCCTCACACGGACCTAGACACCACACACAAGGTGGTGATTTGCCCCTAAGCCACACACGGACTTAGACACCACACACAAGGTGATGATTTTCCCTACCCAATTACAAAGATAAAAGATGAAAATTAAAGTACAATAGTAAAACTTAAAAACTCCCTCAAAATCACGAGCTCTGAAGATGATGATGGACCAACGAGAAGATCTCCAATCTTGAACACACGGTCGTATCTCCTTCGCTCTTGAGATTTCAACGGATCAAGGAGTTCGTCTGGAAACGGAGATGAAGGCTCTGAAAATTCTCTGGGAAAACAAAGCTCTGCACGATCCAACCCTTCCCTGAAATTTTTGGCCGTATATATCATTTCACTCTATCGCCGGCGTTAGCGTTACCGCCCCGCGATAGTGATAACTCTCCGTTGCTTGACACGTGGCACACGTCGCGCTGATTTTCAGATCTGAGCGGAGAACGTGACGATCGTGGGATATCGCTCGGCGACATCGGTATCGCCCCGCGATATCGCTGATCGTGACTGACTTCGTGCGCGGCAACGTGCGGATTAAGGCTGACGTCAGCAGGAACTGACTATGCTATCGCCCGCGGTATCGTTATCGCCAGTGATAGCGCGTTTTTCCTTTTCATCAATGCCATGCTCAGCCTTTCTTTTGTACATAAAAATGCTATTGTCCCTGCACATTAAAACACATACCAAGATCAAATACATCCGGGATTTGTTATTCTCAAACTAAGAAGCGCGGAACGCATGCTCCAACAGGAATAATTGGCTCCCTTCTATACCTAACTGCTAGTAGGCCAGACGTTATGTATGCTACATGTGTCTGTGCTAGATATCAGTCATACCTTTAATAATCTCCTTATTCTGTTGCTGAGAGAATTTTGAGATATCTGAAGGGAACACCAGATCTTGGCATTTGGTACCATAAGAATAAGGATTTTGAACTAATAGGCTTTTCAGATGCAGACTTTGCAGGCTGTAGAGAAGACAAGAAAAGCCCATCAGGCTCCTGTCAATTTTTGGGAAAAGGCTAATGTCATGGAGCAGCAAGAAGCAAATAAGTGTTTCTATTTCTACTGCAGAGTCAGAATACATAGCTGCAGGGAGTTGCTATGCACAGTTGCTGTGGATAAAGCATCAACTTTAGAATTATAACATTCAGTTAAGTAGAAGTTCTTTATTTTGTGACTCTACTAGTGCATTCTCTATAGCTAGGAATCATGTCTCACATAGCAAGACTAAACACATAGAGATTAGATATCACTTTATAAGAGAGCATGTAAAATATGAGGATATTAGTCTTGGGTTTGTCCCAACAGACAAGCAAGTGGTTGATATCTTCACCAAGCCACTTGATGAAGCAAAGTTCAACACCTTCAAGTTTGAGTTGGGTATGTTGAACTTGGTGTAGCTTCAGTTGCTCTTCATGTTATTTTATTACATGAACTACATCATCTTGCAGGTTGTGAAGACCAGAAATTTGAATCAAGGCTGGAGTATCTAAAGTCTTGGTAGAAGATGCTCTTGTTGAGAGGGAGCAAGTTCAGCACAAGTTGATTATCTGTAATCAGAAAAAAGAGAAGATAATCACAGATGGCCAACTTCTCCCTCTGTCTGAAGAAGTCAAAAAGGGAGATAAGGTGACAAAGGTGACTAGGTGTCAATGCAACAAAACATGGGGAGTAGGTGGTGTTCACATATAAGGGGAAACGTGAACCTTGCAGCAACACATGAGGAGTAGGTGATGATCACCATACTAGCAGAAAAATGGAAAATGTGGTAACCCTTAACTCTCTTATGTTAATATGTTATTGTATATTGTTGCTTCATATATTAGTGTATATCATTGACAAAGGTTTTTGAAGTGGTGTTTTGACTTCTTCAAATAGGGGGAGATTGTTGGGTCCATTGATCCCAATGTACCAGATTTGTAAGAAGTCAAACAAGTCAATGGTATACACATAGTTGTATTTGATGTATGTTTAAGTTCATGCATGCAGGTTGGTCTATGTCATATTGATTGGACAGGTGGTCCAAGTGACATTGACAGGTGGACTCAAAGAAGATGACTGGAGAGACAGGAATTCTACCTAAGTCCACAGGCGTTGAGTGAAGTAAGCTCACTCAACTCCAGATTCCTTAAGAAAGGAAGCTGGACAGGAGAAAATTCACTAAGTCCATAGACGTTGAGTGATACAAGCTCACTAAATGCCAGAAGTCAAGGACAGACGATGACAAAGGCAGAAAAGCAGCTAAGTCCATAGGAGTTGAGTGAAGCTAGTTCACTCAACGCCATACAACTAACAACACTAAGAAAGGGCAGACAGTCAAAGCTTTAAGTGTTGGGAAGACTGAAAAGTGACTAAGTCCATAGGCGTTGAGTGATGTAAACTCACTCAATATCATGCAACATAATTCATCGAGTAAAGCTGCCACAGTCAAAGCCCCAGATTTTCTGGCAAAGATAAATATACTAAGTCCAAATGCATTGAGTGAAGCTTGGTCACTCAACATCATGCAGTGTCTGTCAAAGCCACAACAAATATGTCAAAGAAATTCGACTAAGGTCAGAAGCATTGAGTGACGTCAACTCACTCAACGTCATATAGCCAGAAGCATTGAGTGAAGCTTGATCTCTCAACGCCATGTTGTTTCTATCAAAGTCAAAGGAAAAGGAAACAAAGAAATCAGTTAAGTTCAGAAGCGTTGAGTGAAGTCAGTTCACTAAACACCAAGATCAAAAACCTTTGAGTCAAGCTAATGCAGTCACCCTAAGAGGAAATAGAGAAATCGGCTAAGTCTAGAAGCGTTGAGTGAAGCCAGTTCACTCAACGCACTCAACGCCAGATTTCAGAGGCAAAGACAAAAAGTGTTGAGTGAGGCCAGCTCACTCAACACATTTAGACAGAATGAGATTTGGCTAAGTATAAAAGCGTTGAGTGAGGCCAGCTCACTCAATGCCTTCAGACAGAAGGAGATTTGGCTAAGTATAAAAACGTTGAATGAAGCTTATACACTCAACGATCTCAATGCCTTCATGTAGAGCAAAATTATTCTAAGTCTAGAATCATTGAGTGAAGCTTATACACTCAACATTCTCAATATCATAGTTGTATAAAGGGCTGAAGATCAAGCTAAGACAAAAAAACGTTGAGTGAAACTTATACAGTCAACGCTCTCAACGCCTAGAGTTGCAGAAGGATGCAAAATGTTGACAAAGTTAAAATGCGTTGAGTGGAGTTTACTCACTCAATGCCTAGCAGAGTTGGAAATTTTCTAAGGCCAGATTCATTGATTAAAGCTTGTTCACTCAACGCACTCAATGCCTGGGTAGTTGTCTGAAATTTTCTAAGTACAGAATGACTGACGTCAGCAAAGTCAACAAAAGTCAACAAAGTTCAAAATGATTAAGGAAGAATTATAATTCATTACTAACGTCGTCGTCAGTCTCATTCTATAAAAACTAAGGATATAATCAGTCGTTAAAGCAGCGACACGTGTTAATCAACTCGCTAGATGACGAGATTATAAACAGAAGATGAGATCTGGATCGAGACAAGTTTTTGAGAGGGATCAATTCATTACGAAAAAGAGGAGCGGGACTTCAACTTCTTCCCCCGCCATTGTTGTAGAAACAAGAAGACCGTATCGATGATTTTGAAGGGTTTCTGAGTTAGCTGCGGTAATCAACATCTGCTATAACAAGATCAGAGATATTCTTTGAGGAAGAACAAACAGTCAAGGCCAGCCCTAGCTGTAGTGACTTCTCGATCCAAACAGAGCCTAATCTGAAGATCAATTTTAGGATCGGTGAAGAAATCTATTAAGGGTTTTCTCAGGACAAAAGAAGAGGCAGAGTAGTTCAATTTCTGCCAAAATAGGTTAGCTGATTGGAGATCATCTTTCTTCATCTTCCCTCTTCATCAGCACGATCAGAATTCGTTTCTGAGTCAATTCCAGCACAAACATCAGATTCTGGAAGATCTTCATCCTTGTTGCTGAGAAGAAAATTGGGCTGAGATTCTCTCAGTTCAAGAAGTTGTAGACTTAGAGAATCAATCTCTGGAGTATAATCTATATCAATATCAAATTCAATTTCTGTAGGATATGTTTAAGTTTTGTGTTTTAAGCCAAAATTATAAAGGTTGAGTGGTAGGATCCAGTCTTGGATCTATGTGTGATCGGATTATTTTTCTCAGCCAGTGTTGTTGGGCATTTGTGCCTGTGGTAGGTGATTAGGTGATTACTGAGTTGTGGGTCTGTGTGCCTGTGTTGTAAGTCTCGGTGGAGACTGAGTGATCCTGTGGGGTCGTGTTGTAATCTTTGAGGATCCAAGTTATTAAAGAAATTTCTTGTCTAACATTCTTGTAGAAAGGCGGGAGGGACAGTGGATGTACTCATATACTAGGGAACCACTATAAAACTGTGGTGTACTATGTGTGAATATCTTGAAAGCTAAACTAACCAATCACAATAGGTCTTAAATCAGTTAAAGGTCAAAAGAATATAAAAAGACCTAAATAACTTATTCGCCCCCCTCTACGTGATTAGCTACCATTGAATTCAAGGACTTTCAGTACTGACTCATCATGTAACAATTATTTGAAGAATATATATATTTTAATTATTTGAAGAATATTTGCGTTCATTTGATTTTATAAATGGAGTAGTTGATTTTTGCGAGTGAGGATGATTTTTTTGTGTTGGAATTTCATTTATACCTGCTTAATGTGTTTTACTCCCTTGGATTAACTCAGTCTTTGGACGGTGGTTCATATTCAACATGCTGTTGGGTTTTAGGTGTAGCTTAAGAATTGGGCTTTTCGAGTTTTTGGGCATTATTTCCTTAAGCATGTTGATTTTTATAGTTAGTTCTTCATTCTTCTGTTTGAAGTTATGTCTAGCCCTATTGTAGGCAACCATGCTATTTTTGAGAGTGGAGACAATAGATTCGATGTGAGCTTTATACTTACTCCTAAATTCATCGAATGTCTAATTCATCTCTTCGATTTCAACTTTATATTTTTTGCACTCAGCACACTCACTATTCAGTGATGAGTTTTCTTGACATAATTTTTCGTTTTGATCTTCTGCAGAGTGGAGCTCTTTTTCAAGAAGCTTATGTTTTTCTTCAAGTCCATTATGATCTATACTCGGTGTATTGAGGTTATCTAAAGAGCACGACGATGGTAGATTTTACATTAACATTTTTTCTTAAATAGTTATTTTCTAAACGTAGTTTTGAGTTAATACTTTTTTGTTTCTTCATTCTACATCTAGCATTTTCTAGCATACGTAATGTAGAGATAGAGTTACATGAAGTAAAGGAGTTTGACTTCCTTACAGTGCTTTTGGTCACAACACGATTTGAACACTAGTTTCCTTTGTCATCGTCCTCTTAGATTGATGTGTTTGAGGTGCCCTTCTCCAAGTGTAAATCTTCGTTTGATCCTTCACTCGGATCCATAAGAAATTGCACTATTTCATTGCCTATAGAAGGAGAATTATACGCCATCTCAAGAAATTTCCAGATATCATATGCAGTTGGAAGCATATAGATTAGTTTGAAAATGTCTTGACCAAGCCCATAGAATAGACAATTCATTGCTTTGGCATTCAGATAACATTTGTGCTTGTTTAAGTTATTTGGGGGCTTGACACAAGTCATGTTCCAAACTTCTACATCTAATAATATTAGAAATTTTCTCATTAGTATTCCTCATTCATTATAGTTCGATCCTGTAAATAAAGGCGGTGCTAATGAATTTTTTGTGTACACTTTTTCATCCATCCAAGTCGATTCGAGGTCGATGTTGGCCATTATTCTCGGTGGTAAAACCGTTTTGGAATAACCTCCCTCTGATACCACTTGTTGGATCTAGTGGCCAACCTTAGAGGGGGGTGGGGTGAATAAGGTTTGCTTATCAATTGAAAAATATCAAATTATTCTAGTCCAGAAAAAGGTACTGGAAGCTACCACAGGGCGTTAGGTTGCTAACGTGTGGCGGTAAGTTACAGAACTCATTTTTCGGGGCAAATCAACCTTTGGAGAACTACCCACACTAGAGAGAATTTGAACGTACACCACATAGAAGAATAAAAACATAGAAACTGACTTTATTAAAATAGAATCAACACCAAGTTCTTAACAATTACAAATACTTGATCCCCGTGATGCCGGAGATCGATGGCGGTGAGAAAGAAACACTCTTTTGTTTTCCATACCGACCCGCCTCCACGTACCGGTTGGCTCTCTCCCTTTCCCTCTAGGAAAGGTCTTCGAGTCGGGCTTTCACCTCTATGCTAGGAAGGGTCTTAGAGCCCCGCTAGATCACCCGATCTATACATCCCAACCACAAGATGATTTCCCAGAGAATTCTTCCCGGATTCCGACGACCTTCACAGGTTGATTTACTCACCACAAGAATGAACATAAAAGAAGATTACAAAATGACAGGGTTTAAAGAATCTAAGATTAAAGTCTCCCTCTTGATGATTTCTCCGTAGAGCGATCCGCGGCCGGTGCTTGAGATCTCTGTGTGCTTGCCACCGATCGTTTCTTCATAATAGATGTAGTTCTTGGATCGCCAGAGTTCTTCGTTCACAAACAGGAGGGAGGCGAAGATCTTTTCCTTCGACGAAGATTATTAGAACTGAACGTAGAGAGGCGGCCGAACCATGGAATACACGAACTTGTCCTTTTTCATCTTAGGTTATGAAAACAAAAACCGAAGAGGCGTTATATACATCTTAGTGAAAATAAGCTTCCGCCAGCGGTATGACTGCCGCCCGACGATATGTTTGCATGCTTGCTATGCCACCTGTCCTCCAAATTTGGAATAATATTCGAAAACAAATATTTTTCCTTTTCATAGAGCTAGCTCCCCGCGGTAGGAGTTAGCGTCATGAGGTAGGTCAGTAACTCAACGAATCCATCTTGACGATTGTTGAGTGGATAGCGCAACGCGGTAACCACTATCGCCTGGCGGTAGTTTCCCGAGCATCTGGCTAAAATAATTCCTTGAGCTAGCACGGTCCGGTAGTTTCCCGAGCGCCTTGTCCAATTAATTCAAGCTACCGCCCAACGTTATCTACTACCGCTCAGCGATAGGTTCCTGAGGAGAGCTCCTTGAACATTTTGCACCTGAAAACCTGCACACTCTACCAAACACATGATATAATCAAATACAACCTGAGATTTGATATTCTCAAACACAGGGAACGTGAAACACTGGTTCCAACATTATCCTCTTAATATCAGATATTTGTCAAGCTATGACTCGGTGGTGTCTATTTAAGATTTGAATTAATTCAGAAATTTCTGAATCACTCAAAGTAGAAGAAATGATGACCGACAATTTAGAATCTTTTTTCTAAAAAGACATATCTAAGGTGGTCTAGAAGTTATTTAAGCTCCAGAGTGGGTGGTACTTCGTAAGAGGTCATAATTTTAATATTCTCTAAGACAATTGACTCATGAGGTGAAAAACGAGATAATTTCTTAAAACAAATAATTCTGCAAGTCCTGCATCGTCATAAGATGTGGAACCAGAATCAGAAAATAAAGAAAACTTTTCTTCAAATGATGCGTCTAAATGAAAACAAGAATCGTCATTTGAAAGAGAATTGCGCAGGGAGGGGTAGATATTGAAAATAACTTTATCATCTTCAACACAAAGGAGGAGCTTTCCATTACTCATGTAAGACTCATGCTCATTCCAAGGAATATAACAACAGGTCCGGCCGGGACCCCACACCATAATGAATGAACAAACGAAAGAGTTACTCAACGAATATCAATTCATAACAATAAACAATAACACATAACATAATTATACGCTAACAGAAGTATTTATAATCTTGAATCAGAATGTCCAGATCACTGAAGGAATGATTAAACAATAATTTCATTGTCTTGCATTGGCCTTAAGGCTTTACACACGAGTAAATATTTAACTACTACATGGTTTGCATACATCGACACGTAGACTGACAAAATATGAATAGTGAAAACAAATCTTGGGTTTTCGAGGGCCTGCACAACTTTGGCTCTAGTCAGCTATTTCTATCTTAGCTCTCCACCACTTGTACCTATATGCACCAAAATGATGTGGTAACAAAAGAAGGTAATGTGTCAGCTTTTGCTGACCACTATCCACGAACACGCGGAATAACGACCCCACCCCATTCTTGGGGTGGTGGTATTCCTTCCCTACATATAGGTCAACAGTAGTAGCGTATATATGTTTAAGAAAGAAAGTGCAACGACAAGCAAGTCAAGAACTAATGATATACACACAGTCATCTCAAACATTGGAACGCACGTTCACACGCTTCGTGAACTCATGACACATTTTCGGTGTACTCCTTGAGCCCCACCACCATCCCTTGTTTCATACATGGATGATCCCACCTCGAGCATTCTTCTAGTCTGACCTAAAGTCAATGACTCTCTCCTATGCCAACGACAAAATCCATGTACGTTAGGCACTCTAAACGGATGACATGGTGCAGGGATAATTCATCTCTTTCCCATTGCTCAACTCGCCTTGCCAATCAACGACAGAGACACGGGTCGGCCTCCTCTTTGTCGTAAATGACATAACTCACATTATGTCCTACGGCTGGCACTCACGGACACACTAAGTTGGGTACAGCAGGCTCCATAGCTTCACAAATTAGCCAACTTATCACATGGACATAGGCCTCATATAGCTCCCAGGGAGCTACCACCAGCGGTAACACTACCGCCAGAGGGTACCTAACATAACTGCGATTCTGCTCGTTTTACGGGTATTTCCTAGAGTTAGCCTCCAAGATTCCATGCCGCACTCTACAACACTCAAAATCCAAAAATGGCATACAACATAAAGTCTTCTCCAGCACGCAAATATCAATGTAAACATTATCAATCCAGACCAACTTGTCTGGATGGGCTTCACATAGCATGCCTATATTTGAATTCAAAACGGACGTCTATAAGCAATATATGTCAGGGACGGACTCAATTGACACAAATAAAGTCTCGTCGTACGCTAATTAGCGAAGTGACACTTTCTTATATGAATATAGAAACAAAAGAGAACATGCACATCCTAACAAGAGGAGGAAGATCGTTACCCTTGAAGTTCTCTTTGGCGTCATGAATCAAAAATCCAATCAAATAGAAAAAACCGCACCGGGTTGCTCTCAATGAATTTGGACTCGACTTGCTCTTTGGAGCTCCGAAGCTCGGGCAATGGCGGGATCTCTCCTTCTTTTTCTTACTTTGCTCTCCCTTCTCTACCTCTTAGAAAGAGAAAGCCCAAGATGAAATGAGGTTTAAACATCATTTATTGACCTTATACCAATAGGAACAAGTCTCCACCGTCGAATCTTACTTGAAATAGATGAATGACCATGATTTAATCTAGACTTCCTGTACAGAGCTCTACCGTCGTGCGGTAACAAGCTCCCACAAAGCAATAGCTCGGTTGGTGGCTTCTTCAGCAAGCCCACCGCTTAAACATTCCACTCAAACGCCGACACGTGGCTGTAAATACCTGGCACAATACCGCCGCGCGGTGTCATACTAGCCCTTAAGTTGGTATGACAACTAGCACTAGTCAAACGTTCAGCTCAACATAGTACCACTAGCGATAGTACTATCATCGGGTGGTAACTCACAGAGAGCTACGACAATTAAATCCATAATGCTAGCGCCGGTCGTCGGGCGATAACATTCAGAGAGCTGTTTCTGTGTAAACTCTGGGGCGTTACAACTCACATTAATTATTGTGCGGGAGGTGTAAGGGAAGGGGCAGCCGAGTATGAGGGGTACTTCGACATCCTCTTCGATTTCAAGAATGATAAATTCCACTGGAAAGATAAACTTGTCAACCTTGACCAGTACGTCTGGCACTACCCCTACCGGATACTTAACATAACTATTTGTTAGTTGTATACTCATTTTTGTTGGGCTTGGATCACCCAATGCTAATTTCTTAAATAGAGAGTACGACATTAGATTTATACAAACACCTAAGTCGGCGAGGGCATGCTTTACTATTAAGTTGCCAAAGAGGTACAAGATTGAAAACCGTTCTGCATCGTTTAATTTTTGAGGCAATTTATTTAGTAAAGTTGTCGAGCATTCTGCATTGAGGGAAACACGCAAGATATCATCAAGTTTCTTTTTATTGGAGAGTAACTCCTTTAAATATTTTGCATATTTTAGCATTTGAGAGATTATCTCGCAGAAGGGAACATTTATTTGAATTTGCTTTAAAATTTCTAAAAAAATTATTGTTCCTCTACTCACTCATTTTTAATTTTAGATGGATAAGGGGGTGCAGAAGTAAAAATAGGCGGAGATTTAGAAGCATTTAGAGAACTAGAAAATAAAACTGGAGGGGGTAAAATAGAAATAGTTACCTCGAGCTCGATCCTATTTGGAGAGGTTACCTCCTTTCTGCTGCAGAGAGTGATGACATTTGCATTCTCCCTTGGATTTGGCACAGTGTTGCCCAACAAAGCTCTATACGGGCCCTCGACAATCATTTTGGCAAGCTGACTAATTTGATTTTCTAAGTTCTTTACGGATCCGGTGAGATTCCGGATGTTGGATTCATTTTAGGTAACATATTTAGAAAATAATTCTTCAAATGAAGAGGGTTTTGGTGGTGGGGGAAGAAAACTAGGTGGGTTCATATAAGGCGGACGTTGGGCATAACCTTGGTTGCTCCATGAGAAATTCAGGTGGTTCCTATAACCCAGATTGTAAGTGTTGTTGTACGGAGCGTTGTTCGGTTAAAGGATGGCCGAGGAGGATTTCCCATATAATCAACCTGTTCTTCAATAAAATTATTATTAAATATTATTATTAGCCCAAGGAGTGACGGAGGAAGCAGACATCTTTGTCACTTGCTTGCTTAAATGTTCATTTTGTAAGGATAAATTAGCCGTCACATCAACTTCATTAAGTCCGTCCGGCTTGTTATGGCGCAAACGGGGCATGTTCCATTGATAAGCTTTCATGGTCATTTCCTCAAAAAACTCTTGAGTGGCCTCTGGGTTTTATTATTAAGAGTGCCCACGACGACCGCATCAATCATCTGCCTTGTTTGAAAATTTAAGTCATTATAAAAAATTTGTACTTGTTGCCAAATAGGAAGTGCATGGTGAGGACTTCTACGCATAAGTTCCTTGAAGCGCTGTCACGTATTGTAGAGAGATTCCGAGTCAATTTGAATAAATGAAGAGATATCAGTACACAATTTGGCGGTCTTCGGCGGAGAAAAATATTTAGTCATGAATTTTTCCTCCATTTTGGCCCATATAGTGATAGATTCTCTATAAAAAGAGTCTAATTACTGTTTGGCCTTTGACTACAAAGAAAAAGGAAATAAATGTAATTGAATGACGTCATCTGTAATGCCATTGGTTTTGAGGGTATTGCAGGTTTCGAGAGAATTTGAAAGATGTTGATTTGCATCTTCGTCCGACAAACCATCAAAGGTTGCCGATTGTTCCACCATTTGGATGATATTAGACTTAATCTCAAAATTATTATTTGCTACTATAGGGCGGACAATAATAAATGTGTCCCTTCCAAGTTCGGCCGCGCATAAAAGGACATGGTCCATTGCTGAGCTTCATTAGGATTGGGGTAACCCATAGTTACGATATTAGTATCTCCGAAAGATTCTTCGAGAATAATTAGTAAATCTTGATCACAAAATTGAAGTGGTCGCCTAAAGGTGCGCTTAATTTCTGAATCAAAATGAAATTCAGGATTATTCAAATAACTAGCTTGGATCTTGCACTAGAAGACAAAAGAAGATAGAGACAAATGATAAAATAGAGAAGATGAGTTTTTTTAAATAAAGTTATTAATCGAAATATGTATAATTTTTTGTTTTTTAAGGCGGTTTAGGTTTCTTATCTATATATATATATATATATATATATATATATATATATATATATATATATATATATATATATACAACCCAGTGTTCGCCAAGTAGGTCTAGCAAAGCAGAAGTGGGGCCTTCCATCCTACCTGACCCGCATCCACCAAGCGGGCGAGCAAGCCGGGACAGCCGGCTCACATCAGCTCGATAGGCGGGCGAGCCCAGGGGGAGCCGGGCCACCTCCGCCACGTAGGCAGGCGAACCAAGCGACCCGGCTCACTAGCCCGTGTTTGCCTGACAGGCCGCTAGACCAAGACCACTGACCCGCCTCTGCGTAAGGGGCATGCGAGCCACAAGATCCTACTCGCGCTCGCCTAAAGAGAGAGGCGAGCTATGAGAGCCGGGCCGCATCCGCCCAATTGAGTGGCGAGCTGGTTCCGATTCCCCCCATGAGGGAGGTGCAGATATCCCATGGTTAATATAATTTGGCATGCATATAGTCATTTAGTACAACAGAGTTTGGATGTTGGCGTACAACGTTGGGCTGCATATAGCCGTTTTAGAACAACGGAGTTGCGCTATTTGCAAGCCAGGCCTAAAAATAAATAAATAGACCCATGGGGGTACCTCAGAAAGCAAGCTTTCCAGTTTTCTCATTCTCAGATCTTCTTGTGTTATTTGAGGTGCTCTTAGATCAACACTGCCTAAGGAAGGGAAGCACTCGAAGATCTTCCGGGTGTGTGGTGGGACCTCCGTGCTGGAGACTTGGGTTAGTTTTGATCTCTAAGTCTTCAATTAATCAAGCTCACTAGGAGAAGTAAGTGTGCGGTCACCCCTTCTCCAACATTTTGGTGTGAGTGTGGAGTGTGACTAGCACTGAACTTCACAAATGCTGGTTTTTGGTTTCAGCATTTTGGTGTGAGTGTAGAGTGTGACTAGCACAGAAACTCAAGTGAGTTCAATGACTGGAGGCAAAGGACAAGGATTTGACCAGGCCGACTCGCCATCTCCCCCTCCACTCGCTGCTCTCGGAATGTTCAAGGACTTCAGGCAAGAGATGCGGAACCTCATCATGTTCGCACTCGGCACTCGCGGTGAGTGCTCAACTCCCGCCATCCAAGTTGTTGCCCCATAGGCTCTACGCGAGAACGACCCCGTCAGGCGACCAGGGAAGGATGTATTAGAGGAAGGCAGCGAGCAGGAACTGCCGGGGAGAGCTTTGTTCCCCGACTCAGCAAGTGCGGGTCGAACCAACAAGGTGGAGGCGCGAGATCGTCTAGCTCGCTCGACAGGGGAGGGGAGTCCTTTCAGCAAACTAGTCTCGTCTGCCCTAGTTCTAGAAGGGTTCCACGAGGTGGAAATGTCCTACTACACTGGAAGGGATGATCCGGACCAACACATCCATTGGTTTGAGGATGTGGTTTCGATCAGGTAGATATCAAATGCCTTTTTGTGCCAGCTCTTTTCCATAACCCTCAAGGAGAAGGCGAGGGATTGGTTCATCAACTTCCTGCAAGCTCCATCTACTGTTTTGAAGACCTGTGCTGAGGTATTCTGCTGAGGTTTATGACTTCAAAGAAGAGGAAGAAGGAGTCCGAGTCATTGTTTCTCATCAAGCATGGAGTGAATGAGACACTGGGAAGTTATGTGCATAGGTTCTAGGAGGAGGACCTCCAAGTTCAAGAGATGCCAGGGCACACCCTCATGGTGGCCTTTACCCTGGGACTGTAGCAGAGGTTCTTCAGGATGGAGCTGAAGCGGGTGCCTCTGTGATCTTTTGAAGAGCTGATGAAGAGGGAAACCAGGGAAGTCGAGGGAGAGGCGTCAAACCCGGCGTTTGCTAGGAAGCTAGCCAGGTGGGCTGTAGAGGAGGAGAGAGAGCCAGGAGGTGGCAATGGCAAGGAGGTTAGGAGAGTAGAGCCCAGAACGCGGGAGCAGCAACAACAGCAGTCGAGGTGGGGCCACCAGGTGCGGAATAATCGGCTAGACTGGAGATAGCCAGAGTTGCATGATCGGGGCCCGAGGAGAGGTTTCCACGGAGGGGACAACCACCAAGGAGGGCAAGGCCAATTCAACCCTCCAGGTTGGAGGTAGGGCAGAGGCCCCACCCCTCCCCGACCAACACTAGGCTATGGAGATAGCTCTGGGGAGGAGGAGAGGAGTGTAAAGGAGGAGGTCGGGAGGTAGGGCGGAGCCGCCCTACTGTTATTTTCACCGGGAGAAAGGGCACGCGACAGCTACCTTCCTAGAGTTTTTGGAGATGAGGGGAGTCAGGGGGTAGGCCCAGTAGCAGCAGCAACACCGCCAGGAGGTGCAGATAGAAGAGGTCCTGTCGGGGGAAGAGGAGGATAGGTGTGAAGACCGGGCCGATATAGGAGGTCGAGGAGGGATCGGGGTGATCCATGGGTGGGTGGGAGTAGAGGACGCTCGCAAGGCGAGCCTCCACACCATGTACCGCTGAAGCATTGCCTCCATGTTCCTGACCCCAGCCCCGGATGAGAAGATCACCTTCTCTCGGATGTACATGCTGGTTCATGAGGATCCATTCTGCAATGCGCTGGTAGTTCAGGCCGCGGTCGAGAATTTTTCTGTCTCCCAGATCCTCGTAGATAATGGGAGCTCCATCAACGTCGTCTTCAAGAAGGCGTTTAACGCCATGAAGGTGGAGTCCAGGAGGGTGTTGGCCTCGGACGAGCCCTTGTTCGGATTCTCCGGGGAGAGGAAGGAGGTAGAAGGTGGAGTGGTGCTCCATGTTACCTTGGGGGTCCAGTATAAGAACTGCAGGTTCGCTGTGTACCCTCCTCCTTCCACCAATGCCTCAAGTTCAATGCTGAGGGCATCCATGTCCGGGGAGATCCCAAGGTGGAAAGGGAGTGCTACGTGACTGCGATCAACACCATCTCATGGAAATTGGAGCCGAGGAGATGGAGAGAAGGACGGAGGAGATGTTTGTCCAGGAGTCCAGGCGAGAAGCTGTGGAGATGGAGGTGGAGGAGGAAGAGGTTAGCGCCCGTGTGGAGGCGACATAGGAAGTGCTGGAGGAGTAGGCCGAGGTGATGGCCGTAAGGGAGGCTGAGGAGGAAGTTCTTGCCTCAGGTGAGGGGGTCGCGGGTGAGTGGGAAGAGAAGTCCTAGCTGGAAGCTGCAGTGGAGGTGGTGGAGATAGAATTTCTCACCCAGGGAGGAGGGGTGGAGAAGGTGCGGATCAGCGAGGGGCTGAGCCTGGTAAACCAGAGGAGGATGTTGGAGTGCATCCAGAAGAACGCGGACATCTTCACATGGAGCGCGGAGGAATGCCAGGGATCGATGTGGATGTTGCTTGCCATCCCCTCAACCTTGATCCTGGGGCTCACCCCATCTGGAAAAAGAAGAGGTCTACTGCTGACAAGCTGGTCGAGCCCATCCGTGAAGATGTGGAGAAGCTCCTAAATGAGGTGTTTGTATCAGAGATCCAGTATCCAGGCTGGGTCTCTAATGTGGTGATGGTAAAAAAGGGAGACGGACGCTAGAGGATGTGTACTGACTTCTCTATTTTAAATAAAGCATGTCCTAAAGATTATTACCCCTTACGTCGGATCGACGCGCTGGTTAACGCAGCCGTCGGTTTTTCTCTAATGAGCTTTCTAGATGCATTTTCAGGTTATCACCAGATCAGGATGCACCTGCCGGACATGAAAGATGTCTCCTTTATCACAGGGAAGGGGTGCTACTATTATAAAATGATGCCCTTTAGGCTAAAAATGCATGAGAGACATACCAGAGGATGATGGATCGAGTCTTCCGGGAGCAGAGGGGAAGGAACCTAGAGGTCTACGTGGACGACCTCATGATCAAGAGTCAGGATGTGGACTCTCACATCCAAAATCTGGAGGAGGCCTTCAACACCCTGCGAAAGTATAAAATGAGGTTGAACCCCTTGAAATGTTTCTTCGGGGCAAGCAAGGGCAAGTTCATATGTCATCTCCTTACTCCTGTAGGGGTGGAACCCAACCCTGACAAGGTGAGGCGATCATGGAGTTGGGGTCACCACGTAATGCCAAGGAAGTCCAGCACCTGGCAGGGAAGCTGACAGGGCTGAGCAGGTTCCTCTCTCAGGCTGGAGAGAAGTGTGCACCTTTCTTCAAAGTATTAAGAGGGGGCCGGAAGTGTTGAAGTTGGTGACCGGGCGGTCTGTCTTGGCGGGTTGGAGACCGCGCGGTCTGGCGGTTTGACTCGGCGACTTGTAAACCGGGCGGTCTAGCAATCTTCACAGGCGACCTCTCTGCTTCTCTTATTGTAGCCGTGCGGTTAGTCCTTCTGTCTAACCGCGCGGCCTGTGCGGTTTACTTTGTACAGTCCGCTTAGCTTGTAAATTTTTAGTCCCACATCTCTTATTTGTATTCTCTCTTCTCTCCTCCATTCTATATAAGGGAGGGCATACCTTTGTAATAGTTATCTTTTTTGGATAATAAAATTTCAATTATTCAAAAGTTTATTCGGCTTGTTCTCTACTTTTCGCTTCTTTTCGCTACTTCCTACATGGTATCAGAGCACACGGTCATTTCCTCCTGATTCTGTGCGCTCTCTGTTGTTCGCGGCTTGTCTTCCGCGTTCTGCGACTTGTTCGCGGCTTGCCTTCTCATCTGTCCGCGCGGCTTGTTTCTATCCGCGCGGCTTGTCTCTGTCCGCTGCCTGTTCGCGCGGCTTGCTTCTTCTTGGTTCTCTTCTTCTACTGCTCTTTGTCACAGCGACCTGTTTCCGTGTCGCCCCGCTCCTTGTTCTTTCCTGCCGCTCCGACTTCCTAGTCGCTGCGGTCTGTCTCTGTCCGCGCGTGTTGTCTCTGTACTCGCGGTTTGCTGCTGTGATCTGCCTGACCATGCGGGTTGTTCCTTTCTCCCCCGCATCTTGGTCGCGGTCACCTGCTCTTCTCCTCTCTTCTGTTCGCTCGGCCTTTTTCAGTCCGTGCGACTTCTTCCCCGCTGTGCCTTGATCTGCATCCTAGCCGCTCGTGTTCGCGCGGCTTCTTCCCTTTTTCCCGCCGCGGTTTCACGCGGATTCTTCCTTGTTTGAGCGGCCTCTCTGCCCTTCTCCTTTAGCCGCTCCTGCTTGTTAGTCGCCGCGACCTCCTGGTTTAGTCGCGCGGCTTGTGCTCTGCACCTTGGTCGTGGCCCTTCGTGCCGCTGGTGTGCTGTCACCGAGACCGCTGCAGTTTCTTCTTCCTCCCTTCATGGCTTTCATATCCTCCTCCCCGCCATTCGCCTCGGTTGTCACGTCTTCTGGTCGTGCACACGTTGTTACTCAGGGCAAATGGCTGATCGACACTGGTGCTACAAATCATATGACCGGCCATCTCCCGTGTTTCTCTCTCCTAGAAAAACATGCTCGCTTGCCCCCGGTTACTCTCGCTGACGGCTCTTCATCATCAGTTCATGGAACAGGGATAGTTCATGTCACTCCGTCTCTTCACTTGGCGGATACTCTCTACGTGCCACAGTTCCCGTGCAACTTATTATCTGTTACCTCTCTTTGCAAGCAATTACAGTGTTCCGTCACATTTACTTCTACTTCTTGCTCTTTTCAGGATCCGGACTCCCAACAGACGATTGCTACTGGGACTGAGAGTGGCGGCTTATACTTCCTAGACAACATTTCTGCTTTTTCCACCTTCTCTTCCACCTCCACATATCTTCTCCAATGGCATCTCCGCCTTGGTCATGCTCCTCCCCGTCTTCTTCGTCAACTTCTGCCCCACCTTCCTCCTCAAAGTCCTCCGCTCAACTGTGAGGCCTGTCAGCTTGGCAAGCATCACCGCTCCTCCTTCCCTCCAAAGCACGTTCGTAGCTCTACCCGTCCGTTTCATCTTATCCACTCCGATATCTGGGGTCCTTCTCCTACTCTTACCATTGGTCGGGGTAGTTCCTATTTTGTCATGTTCATTGATGATTTCTCTCGCTGTATGTGGGTGTATCTGTTAAAAGATCGCTCTGAATTATTCTCTGTATGGACATCCTTCTATCTCATGATCAAAACTCAGTTTGGTGTTTCTATCCAAGTGTTTCGATCTGATAATGCCCAAGAATATCTCAGTCGTGACTTCTCTACATTCTGCATGCAAAATGGGATTCTTCATCAAACTAGTTGTGTCTATACTTCACAACAAAATGGTGTGGCCGAACGCAAAAACCGTCACCTGCTCGATGTCGCTCGCACCTTGATGACCCAGATGCATGTTCCTCGCTCCTATTAGGGCTATGCTGTTCTCCTTGCCTGCTACCTCATCAATTGCATCCCCTCCGCGGTTCTCCATGGCCAAACCCCGTTCTCCATTTTGTATCCGGGAAAGGCGCCGTTTCCTCTCCCTCTCCAAATCTTTGGATGCACTGCCTTTGTGCATACCCCTTCTGCCACCCGTGATAAGCTCTCCACTCGCTCCACCAAATGTGTCTTTCTGGGGTACTCCACCACTCAGAAAGGCTACTGTTGTTTTGATCCCGTCCTTCATAAGCAGTTCGTCTCTGCTGACGTCACCTTCTTCGAGAATACCTCCTACTTCTCGGATGACTCTTCTCCTCTTCTCCCCGCTTCAGATTCTCCTGCCGTTCCCTTCGTTCCCTCGCCTCCTCCTACACTCTCCACCACTACACCATCTCCACCCCCTCCTCTTCCTCCACCTCTCTCTCTCCCTTCTCCACCACCCTCTCCCTCATCTCCACTGCCGTCGCTCTCTTCTCCCGGGCCAGCTTTCTCTACCACGGATGCTCCGGATGCCGCGGGCCCGGCTGACCTGGATCTTCCTATTGCTCTTCGCAAAGGGGTGCGGACGTGTACCTTACACCCCCTTGCTGCTGTTGTTTCCTATGATCGTCTTACTCCTTCTCGCAGGGCATTTGCACTGGCTATCTCTGCCACTGCCACACCCCGCTCCTATCAGGAGGCCCTTGCTATTCCTCACTGGAAGATGGCCATGGATGAGGAAATGGCGACCCTCACTGAGCGGGGTACCTGGACTCTTGTTCCTCCTCCCTTTGGTACTGATGTTGTTGGCTGTCGCTGGGTCTTTGTGGTCAAATTTAGCCCAGACGACACTGTGGATCGGTATAAAGCTCGCCTTGTGGCTAAGGGCTTTACTCAGACCTATGGGGTTGATTACTTTGACACCTTCTCCCCTGTGGCTCGTCTCAGCACCATCCGGGTTCTTCTCTCTGTGGCCGTCAATCGGGATTGGCCGATTTCTCAGCTGGACGTCAAGAATGTCTTCCTTTATGGTGATCTTCACGAGGCCGTTTACATGGAGCAACCTCCTGGGTATGTTGCTCAGGGGGAGACACGAGTATGCCGGCTGCAGAAGGCAATTTATGGCCTCAAGCAGAGTCCTCGAGCTTGGTTTGACAAGTTCAGCGGTATTGTGGCGGCTGTTGGTTTTGTGCGAAGCTCTGCTGATCACTCTCTCTTTATTCGCAAAACTCCTTCTGGGCTGGTTGTTCTTGCTGTGTACGTCGATGATATTCTTCTCACTGGCGATGACCAGGAAGGGGTAGCCCTGACAAAGCGACATCTTCGCCAACATCTGATCACTAAAGATATGGGCTCTCCAAAGTACTTTCTGGGGATCGAACTCTCACGGAAGCCCGACTCCTTAGTTCTCTCTCAGCGTAAGTATGCCCTTGATCTTTTAAAAGAGGCAGGATTGACTGGAGCTAAACCTGCCCGATGCCCCATGGCTATTGGGGAGGACAAAACCTGGACAAATGATTCGCCTCCTCTTTCAGATAGTTCGCGGTACAGGCGTCTGGTTGGTAAGCTCATATATCTCACAGTGACCAGACCCGACATTTCCTATGCTGTGGGCAAGGTGAGTCAATTCATGCAAGCGCCTAGGGAATGTCATCTACAGTCCGCCTTGCGGATCTTGGAATATGTCAAAGCAGCGCCTGGGAAAGGATTACTGTTTCAGAAGAATGGTCATCTGAGGATTGAAGCCCACTCAGATGCAAGTTATGCTGATGACAAAGGGGATCGCAAGTCTACCTCAGGTTTTTGCACCTTTGTTGGGGGAAATCTGGTGAGCTGGAAGAGCAAAAAGTAGTCTGTTGTCTACAGGTCCAGTGCAGAAGCTGAGTATCGCAGTATGGCGTCAACCACTTGTGAGTTGAAATGGTTGCGGGCTCTCATGCTATATTTAGGAGAGGTGTACAACCATCCTCTTCCTATGTTCTGTGATAACAAGGCCGCCATATACATCTCCAAAAACCCGGTATTCCATGAAAGAACAAAGCACATTGAGGTTGACTGCCATTTCATTCGTGAAGAGATTTTAAAAGAACAAATTTGCACTCTGTTTGTCACGTCTGATAAAGAGCTAGCTGACAACTTCACCAAGCCAGTCTCCGCCTCGTTTCTGCATGTTTGCGACAAGCTGGGCATGATTGATATATATGCTCCAGCTTGAGGGGGAGTGTTGAAGTTGGTGACCGGGCGGTCTGTCTTGGCGGGTTGGAGACCGCGCGGTCTGGCGGTTTGACTCGGCGACTTGTAAACCGGGCAGTCTAGCAATCTTCACAGGCGACCTCTCTGCTTCTCTTATTGTAGCCGTGCGGTTAGTCCTTCTGTCTAACCACGCGGCCTGTGCGGTTTACTTTGTACAGTCCGCTTAGCTTGTAAATTTTTAGTCCCACATCTCTTATTTGTATTCTCTCTTCTCTCCTCCATTCTATATAAGGGAGGGCATACCTTTGTAATAGTTATCTTTTTTGGATAATAACATTTCAATTATTCAAAAGTTTATTCGGCTTGTTCTCTACTTTTCGCTTCTTTTCGCTACTTTCTAACAGAAAGTTCGAGTAGTCCGAGGAATGCGAGAAGGCCCTCCAAGCCTTGAAGAAACAACTGACCCAAGCTCCGCTTCTCTAGGGGCCAAAGGAGGGGGAAGAACTATCCCTATACCTTAGGGTTGGGGCCGAGGCCCTGAGCTCTGTCCTGGTCCGAGAAGTGGGCAATAAGCAGCTATCGATTTACTATGTGAGTAGGGTCCTGAGGAAGGTAGAGCTTCGATGCCCTATCTTGGAGAAGTTGGCTTTCTCCCTAGTCATCTTGGCACGAAGGCTCTGACCGTACTTCCAGGCGCATTCTATCCGGGTGGTGACTGACCACCCCCTTTGCAACATCTTTGAGGGGGTAGAGCATTCTGGAAGGCTCACAAAGTGGTCGGTATAGCTGAGTGAGTTTGACATTTCTTTTGTCGCTCGCCTCTTGATCAAGGCCCAGGCGATGACCAAATCTTGTTCGACAATGTGGTCAAGGTGGCGGAGGTTGAGTTCACTCATCTGGTCCCTTAGAGGGTGAAGCTGGATGGTGGGTCGTGAAGGCACTCCTTGGGCATAGGAGTGATCCTAGAGAGCCCTCAAGGGACGAGGATAGATCAAACGATGGTCATCCACTTCCCCATTACCAATAACCAAGCAGAGTATGAGGTGGTGATCGTAGGGCTGCGTCTGGCTAGGGAGCTGGTTGTTGATGCGCGGAAATGGGGCACCGGTAGATAACAAGTTTTTGGTCTCACGAGTAAGGTGGAGATAGGTTGCGGGGATAGAGGAGAGGTTGATGAGGATGTGGGGAATACCAGGTGAAAGTCTTGTTTTCAAGGCTAGCTTTACACTTAGAGGGGGGAGGTTAAATAGGTTTTTGTCTCTGTTTAGTTTTCTAATCTATTTATTAGATTACTGTGTTGGTTGATTAGATTAGATATGCTTTCAAGAACATTCACAGACGTTACAACAAATTTGTAGTGGTTCCCCAATCTTGGGTACATCCACTGTCCCTCTGCGCCTATTTAATAATGTGTTAGATTCGGCTCTCCCTCCAGAACTCGGCTTCTTAACAGCTTACAACACCGATCCCGCAAGACCACACAGGTCACACAGACCAACAACATAGGTACTAAGCCAACCCAGGTCACAAAGACTTATCACCTGACACAAAGCCAAAAACACAGTCACTAATATTGTAACACCCCTATCCGTCGCATAACATATAACAGTAGGTCCGGCCGGGGCCCGACGCCATATACCACAAACAGACCGGAATATTACGCAATGGAAACCATCCTGCCAATAAACAACGTCCTACACAGAGTACATTCTAGCAGAAATAATTTTAAAAGTTGTAAGAATAAGAACCAAGCCAAACACCGTGAATGTCCACTACAAAAACACAAAAGGAATGAACGTACAAATACACAAGTACATGGCCTTATGGTCTTACAATAGTTTTCTCAAATTTAAGTGTCTTCCAAACCTCTGCACGCAGACCGGTCATACATGAGAATAAAAGAAAACACTCAAAATTAGGCCTTCGAGGGTCGGCTCAGCAACAAGGGCTTTTGCCCGCTATTTACCACTCGGCTCCGCAGTACCTGCAGACAACAATTCACTGAGCGGTGGCAAACAAAAGCTATGGTTAGCTATGCTGACCAAATTATAACGATCTCGCCCCCAAACTCGGGGCGGCGAAGCTCCTTCCCTGCACTTTATTAGCATTGTCATATAATAAAGAAATTAACACATCATCATAGTCGTAGGCTCGCACGACCACATACCCCGTGATCTTAGGGCACATTCTCGGTGAACCCGATCAAAATCTGCGGTCTCACCACTGCCCCTTGGATGAAAATTTCTCGTGAGCATTACGGTCTTTCTGGCCACTGCCTGAGACCCTCCATCTATGCCAACGGTAAGTGTCATGTACCTTAGGTCTCTTTAACTGAATCACATAGACCCGGTACTGTTCCGCCTAACACGTTGCTCACACCGCAACGTCAATTCAAGCCGTCTGCGCGGGTCAAGCTTCCCCGAGTCCCAATTCGATCACACACTTTACATAACCCAGTTATGTACAAGTTGGCTCCCAGGCCACCAAGTTGGCAGAATCACGCATCTGCCCAATTTTTCGGGTGCACCTTGGAGTTAGTCCCCAAGGCTCCCTATTGCAATCTACCACATAGAAAACCCGAAAAACAATCAATTGCGCGAAGTCTTCTCCGGCCATTCATGCAATGCAACATCACCGATCCAAACCAACTTATCCGGGTAGGCTTCACACATCATGCATATGTCCGTTTCTTGATTACGGGCTCTACATGCAAAACAACGGGGACTATTCATGTCTACCTAAAGGAACACCTCACACTCACCGCAAACTCGCGAGAGCGGGCTTCCTATGCAAGGGAAAAGAGGACTTCACATGTCCAAGATGAGAATCGTTACCCTAGCATTCCTCTTTGGTGCCATGAAGATCTATGCAGATGAAAAGCACCGCAATGTCCTTGCCTTCGTAGATCCGAACTCGTCTTGCGACTTGGGGCTCCGAAGCTCCGCCGGCGGCCGGATCTTTCTTCCTTCTTCTTCCTTGCTCTCCCCTCTCTCTAGAACTTTAGAAAGAGAAAACCCAAATAGAATGAGGGTTTCTAAGCCCTATTCCCGGGTATATCCCAGCAAGAACAGCCCTGAGCCGTTGGATCCCAAAATAAGGAAACAGACGACCACGATTCGGACTTGAAATGCAAAACCTGGGCCTAACACAGCTTGTGACACGCCCGTGTCCAAGGCCGTGTGCCCCATTCGACGCCGAAACCGTCGCGTCCCGAAAAGAACACGGCCTCTCGACACGCCCGTGTCAGGCTTGACACGCCCGTGTCAGGCTAACACGCCCATGTCATCCAGTACACGCCTGTGTAGCTGGGCGTGTTCTTCCATCGACACAGGACCAACACTAACCCGAGGAGAACACGGGCATTCGATACGCCCGTGTCGAATTTGACAAGCCCGTGTCAGGCCCTAACACACTTGAGCTCCATGCCGTGTTTCTCCCACGACACAACTCGACCAACTACCCGAGTAGGACACATCCTGGGACACGCCTGTGTATCAGGTCGTGTTCGCTGTTGGAACCCTTGTTTGGATTTGTGCTAGGTTCACTCTTAGGATGTCTTGACCCCCATGTATAGCCTGGGTCTTTGTCTAGTCTTGGTTAGATCCTCTTTAGTCAGGTTTTTGCAGACTAGCATTGCAGTGGACTCAGACTTAGATTCAGAAAGATGTTGTAGATTATCTATATCAGCTCGACTGTAGTCGAACTCAGCTCGACGATCGTCGATCTCCCATCGACGATCTCAGAGTCCTCTACTCTGAACTGAGCTCGACGATCTACTAGCTCAGGTCGACGATCTAGTGCTTCTTAGCAGTTTTATCAGATCTACGATAGTTTTTCTCAGGTCGACGATCTCTTAACCCAGTTCGACGATCTCCGGACTAAGCTCTATGGTTTTATGCTGCCTTCAGTTGTCAGTTCTCTCAGATCGGTCAGAAGTATTTATTTTGGTTATGATAAATTATTTTAAGGCAAATATATTCTGATAATTAATGCTGACATTCTCAAGGCTGATAGCCGTATTTCATGAAGCATTAATTATGGTATTCACAGAATATTTTGGAGACAGTTATGGAAGTGCATTTATGATTGCCAGCCATTCTAGCCGTTTGGGCTCCTAAATTCTTGCAAAAAATTAAGCAATGTCTTGGAAATTCAAATTTGAGGCCATTGGTTATTCTGATAAAAATAGAGAACTCAAAACAAAAAGACACAACAAGAATCAGTCAGACAGTCAGTTAAAAAGATTTTTGCTCTCAAGGACTCTTGTATTACTGAAACAAGGAAGAAGAAGAACTTACTCAATACTCAATTCTCTCCAGTCTTCTTCTTTTCTCAGGCTTCATAAATCTACAGAGAGCTGAAATCAACATAAATCTGAAGACCTACACCCTGGACAAAGCTTCCATCTTCCTAAATCTACTCAATATCTCAGAGGGAGATTTGACATCATCAAATCCACATAATCTTCTCATTGTGTTTGAGAAAGAGAAGACTGTCATCTACTTTTCTTTATTCGCTCTTGTATAGGGTTATTACTCCCTTCAAAAGTGAACTCCTTGGCGATAGGGCACCTGATCAAAAACCTATTAGTTTTTAGGCACCTGATCAAAAGCCTGAAGGGTTTCTAGATCTACCTGAAGCAGATCTTGTGGTGATAGGGCACCTGATCAAAAACCTAAGTGGATTCCTAACAGGGTGGTAGAAGAGTGGATGTACCCAAGTTTAGGGGAACCATTATAAATTTCTTGTGTCGTATGGTTGCCTTATGTTTTTTGTTTTGTATTGTGTTGTGATAGTTCTCTGTGTTTTTCCCTCTTTCATACTAGTATCAATATTTTAATTTCGCAATAAATCTAATCAATTTTTTTTATATACTCTATTTAACCCCCCCCCCCCCCCCCACCTCTAGAGTAAATTCTATCTATCCCTCACTTTCAATTGGTATCAGTGGGTGTGTTTTTAAGGTTGTACAGGCTAACACCAGAACCTAAGATCTCTGATAGATATCTGTTTGCTCTACTGTTTTTTTTGTTATACCATGACACAGTACAAGGATTTTGCAAGCACCAGACCTTCAGTTTGCAACTTGCAAAAGTTTGGAATCTGGAAGGCAAGAATCAGGCTTTATATGAATTCTATTGATGAAGATATTTTTGCTTCTATCTTAACAGGAGTACCTTCACCACCAGCTGCCCCTGCAAGTACTTCCACAAACATGACTGCAGTACCTCATCCAGAATACAATGATGCATACAAGAAAGTAAATATTGCTGATGCAAAAGCCATGAATATACTGTCACAAACAATGTCTGATGACATATTTCAGAAAGTAGCTGAATGTGAATCAGCTAAGGCTATCTGTGATTCCTTAAACTAGATGGTTGCAGGATCAGCAGATGAAAGAAAGGACAGGAAAGCTTATCTCATCTCCCAGTATGAGAATTTTAAAAAGGAAGAAACTGAGCAAGTTTCTGAGATGTGCAATAGACTCAGTATCAATGTTAATGAGCTGAAAACTCTTAACAAAGACATCTCAGTCACAGAAATAAATGACAAGATTCTCATGTGCTTCCCCAGCTCATGGGACTCTAGAATCTGGCCTATCAGAGAGACCAGAAACACACATGAGATGACTACAGAATCAGTCCTAGGAAAGCTGAAATCCTATGAACAGCTGCTGAAGACAAGAGAAGCTGAGCAACAAAAGACTCCTACACCAACTAGGAAGGAGCAGAATATAGCCTTCAAAGCTTCAGAAGAATCAGAAACTTCTCCATCAAATGAAGAGTTGATGAGTCTCTTTGCAAAGAGATTCTTCAAGATGGGGAGAAAAGAATTCAGAAGGAAATCATCAATGAGTGATGATAAACCAAGGTATGATAAAACCTCTTCTAAAGAGATTATCTGTTTTGGTTGCAGGAAACCTGGACATATTCTTCCAGAATGTCCAGAAAACAAGTATAAGGAAAGGAGAAAGGAGAAAGACTCCAAGAAGCACTCCAGCAAACCATCTTCCTACAAGCACAAGAAGAAGGAGAGAGGGTTTGTTGCAGAAACATGGAGTGACACTGAAGAATCATCCTCCTCCAGTTCTAGTGAAGATGAAGAAGAAGCAAAGGCCAAAGAAATTTGCTTAATGACCATCAATGCTTCAGGGGATGTTTCAGAAGAAGGAGAATCTGAAGAATGTTCAGATTGTGATCAGATAAAGACTTATCCTATCATACAGGATAAGTGGTATTTGTATAGTGGGTGCTCCAAGCATATGACAGGAAACAAGGCCAATCTAAGCAACTATAAGGCAAAGCTAGGTCCAAAGATTATATTTGGAGACTCAAGCTTTGGTCAGACAGAAGGCTATGCAGAATTTACACTTGGAGTTGTCACATTCAGAAAAGTGGCATATGTAAGTGGGCTGAAACATAACTTGATATCCATAGGTCAGCTATGTGATGCAGGTTATGAGGTATATTTTACTGAATCTAACTGCAATATTTCTTTAAACAGCTATACTGTGTTATCAGGTATTAGGTTAGGCAATATCTATTTAGTTGATTTTAATTCTGCTTATTCAGAAATCTGTTTGTTTAACCAAGTTAGCAATAATAATACCTTGTGGCATAAAAGGCTAGAACATGTAAATCTTAGAAACATTGCTAGGTTATCTAGGGACAACCTTGTTAGAGGATTGCCCTCTTACCCCTACAAGAAGGAAAACCTTTGCAAGGCTTGTCAAGAAGGCAAGCAAACTAAAAATAGTTTTAAATCTGTTAATAAGAGTGATTCACCTAGGATTTTGTATCTGCTTCACTTGGACCTTTTTGGACCAATTGATGTACAAAGCCTGGGAGGGAAGTCCTATACTTTAGTTATTATAGATGTCTTGTCTAGGTTCTCTTGGGTTTTCTTCTTGAGAAACAAGTCTGATAATTTCAAAGTTCTTACAGACTTTCTAAAATGCATAAAGATTGAGTACTCTACTCTAGTTGCATTGATCAGAAGTGATCATGACACTGAGTTTCAATCTCTTCCTATGCAAGAATTATGTGAGAAGGAAGGTATCAGGCACTGCTTCTCTGCTCCCAGAACTCCTCAACAAAATGGGGTAGTTGAAAGGAAAAACAGAACACTCATTGAAACTACAGGCACATTGCTTGCTGATGCTCACATGTCTCTATCCTACTGGGCAGAAGCTGTAAGCACAGCAAATTATGTCATAAATAGAAGTTTGATACACAAACTTAAAGGCAAGACTCCCTATGAATTACTCAAAGTGAAGAAACCTCCCTAAAGAATCTCATCTTATTTTCATAAAAAGGATTTTGAGATATATAAAGGGTTGTCCTAATCTAGGACTCTGGTATCCAACAGAGTCAGCATTTGAGTTGACTGGATTTTCAGCTGCTGACTATGCTGGATGTAGAGTGGACAGAAAGAGAACTTTAGGAACTTGCCAGTTCTTGGGTGATAGACTTGTGTCCTTGTTTTGCAAGAAGCAAACCTCTGTATCAACATTTATTGCTGAAGCTGAATATATGACTGCTGGCAGTTGCTGTTCACAGATTTTGTGGATACAAATCCAACTCTTAGATTATGGTTTCAATCTAAATAATTCAACCATTTTTGTGATAATACTAGTGATATATCTATAGCACATAATCCAGTGCTTCATTCTAAAACAAAGCATATAGATATAATGCATCATTTCATTAGAGATAATGTAGACAAAAAGAAAATTAATCTAGACTTTATCTCCACTGATTTTCAAAGAGCAGATATTTTCACCAAACCCCTTGATGAAAAGAAGCATCTGTTCTTCCTGAATCAGCTTGGAATGATCAATGGGAAGGATTAATTTAATCTTTATTTTCAGTTTTTGGATCTGTTCCTAAATCGTCGAACGGAGATTGACGATCTTCGAACAGCTCTTGAGCTAAATCGTCGACCTCAGTTTGACGACAGCTCTGTGTGAAGACAAAAATCGTCGACCAGAGATCGACGACTTTGCTTCAGTAAATTAATCGTCGAGCTATGCTCGACTATCAATTTCCAACTGAGATTAGAGACCAAAGATATTATTTGTTTATAAATTAATCTTTGACCTAAGATCGACGTTTTTGATTTTATCGTCGGACAGAGATCGCCTTTTCATATTCCAAAAACCTATATGTAGGTTTCTCTTCGATCTCTGTCCCGCGCCTTCATATTCTATTTCCCTTTGCGCTTGATCTCTTCTCTCTTGAGTCCACAGATCTTCCATGGCGATTTCTGCGGCAGTTCTTTCAGTGATGAAGTTCGACACTGGTTTCGACGTCGACTTCGAATCGATCAGTCACTGTGATCCTATTTTTCAAGAAATGTTACAGCTATGTGATGATCAGGGTCTGAAGAAGTTCATGTCTACAAGGATCAAACTATCTGTTGCTGAGATCAAAGAATGAGTTTACTCTTCCTCAACAAATGACTCCTCAATGATCGGTTTCATTTCAGGATAGCAGGTGATTCTAAACCCTGCAATTCTTACCGAAATTTTTGAATTGAAAAATGGAACAGACGAGCTAGAACAGGATAGTTCTAAGTATAGTAGGATGTTAATGGAGATGGGTCATGCTGAGGGCATCCCATCTAAGCTCTTAAATAAGAATTTATCTGTCGGTTTTAAGTTTCTTGCTGATATTGTGGGCAAGGTACTGCTGGGTAAGCATTCGGCCCATGATAACATCAACGGGCAACAGTTTGCCATTATGTTCGCTCTAGTTAATAAGAAGTCCATCGACTGGGGTAATTTGTTCTTTGATTTGATTAAGAGAAAGAACAGTAAGAAGGAAGTCTTCTTAGAAAGAATTCTGGGAATCTTCCTTCAGACGAAAGCTCCAGAGCTACTGGTTTCTACAACCATAGCTATCAATGCTAGCAAGAGGTTGTACTCCTCTCTGTTTGGAAAGTGGGAGAGGACAATTTAAAAGCCCTCCAAGGCTGGAACTTCCTCCAATATATCTGAGGACACAAGAGCTGTAACAACCACTCCTCACCCTAATGAAGAAGTTCCTCCTCCTCCTCCACCTCCAGCATCACCAATTATCCATCTTTCTTCACCTACTCAGTCACCATCTACTCTTCACAATGTTGAACCTCAAAACCTCCACACCATATCCTTTCCAAATTTTGCCCTACTCTCACCTCACTCATCCCCTTCTTGTCCACATGATTCACCCATCAACATTGAAGCCTCCACACCACAATCTCCACAAAATTCTTCGCGAGACCTCCCTATTCAGGATGACATCATGACTGATTTCATTCCTCCTCCCTCTCATCATTCTGTCTCAACTCAGACTCCAACTGAGTTTCTTCATGATGATCCCTCCTTTCTCTCTCATCTTCTTGAACTCCTCACTCCAACTCTAAAATCCTAGATAACAGAGGCTCTTTCACCTCTTGCTCAATCTATCTCCTCTCTTTTAGCCTCTCTATCTGCTTCTCTTTCTGCTTTCTCTGTCCCTTCTTCATCTAGGGGCCTGATTCCAGTTCTTACTGAAACCAGGCAGGGGGAGATGTCCCATGAAGATGCAGCAGGTTCAGCCTCAGCAGAACTTCCAGCTCAGTCTCCTCCAGCAGTACAGGAAGAAGAAGTGTTTCAGGAATTTTGTGCAGATATAGTTCATTATTCAAATTTTCTTATGTCAGATGAGGACACTGATGTGTCAATCCCTAGCATTTCTAGTGGTTACTGCTTTATTCATCCCTCCATTGATTTACAATCTCTTTTGCATTCTTTCTCTATGTTTAGATCAGTTTGGACTTCAGTTGAGATACATTCTTCCAAGGCCATGGTTTGCTATACCAGACTCATGAGTCCTTTAGTTGTGAAGCAACTCTTGCAGATTCAGTCAGCTCCAATTGCTCAAATTTGTATAGTTATTCAGTCAGTTATAGTTTGCACAGATATGTCATCCCCTATGGTTGTTGAGCCCTTGCTTTTTACAGAAGATAAGGATGAGCTTGATGATCTCTTGATTGTTGATGCATTGATTGATCTAGTGGCTTCAGGAAATCTGGTCTTAGCCCTAGAGACTTGTTTAATTAATTTCTGTGAGCCCTGTGCTCCCCTTGCTGAAATATATTCTATGGATATTGATCTAGTCCCAAGTCCCCTTGGACCTACCTATCCCATAGATGTTAGCCCTCTTCCCTCTCTGGATGATCTTATTTGTTGAAGCCAGGAAAAATCCAAACCTCGGAATTCGGACCAAAGCCGCCTAAGGTTACTGGTTCAGAAGCTAGATCAGACGGCAAAGATGACTAGAACGAAGAAACAGGTCAAACAGGACCCCAGATGTTGCGGTAGGAAGGACCCACCACGTACCCAGATGCTCGAAAGGAGCAGCCCCTTCTCAACCAAGGATGGCCGAACTCGGTACGAGGGAAGCTAGTTGGCGAAGTCGCAAGGTCGCGACTTGCTCTCCAAGGAAAAGGAATCCAAAGATTTAGCTAGTATCCCGAAACTGAAGCACGCGAGTATCTTGCTGAGGATTTCAAGTGCCTCACCTCGTACCCCTAGGGTCCTATTTATAGGCAAATGCAAGGGGGGGGGGGGTCATATTTATACCCCACCCCCCCTGGCGACTAGGCGACTTCCGGGGGCAACTCGTATGGGCTGGGCGAGTATCTCACCTAGTCGCCTACCTGGCGAGTATGCGAGGGGAGCTCGCCTATACTCGCCCAGGCCTTCCGCGATCTTGAATGCTGGCTTTGAATCCTGCCTTGATTTGTTGACCTTGACTTCTGCTGACTTGGTTGTGGTAGGACCCACTCTCGACGAATACGAGTTGTACACAATCCCCGCTCTTTCGGAGCGACATCGGAGCTCGGAAAGAAATATCCAACACTTATTCGGTGAGCTGCTTTGCCGAGTATCTGGGTTTCTCGCCTCTTGTGACTGCCTGCCGATCTCTATAAATAGGGGGGCCTAGTTCTTTAGCCGGATCTTCAAAACTCATGTATAATGTCGAACGCTGAGAAGTTTCTTCATGATAGCCTCGTCGCGCTGACTGGCGCTATTGGCATCACTAAACCGAAGCGACCCGCGAAGAGGATGTCTCTGCCAACTTACCCCCCCCCCCCTCAAGAAGAAAACGATTAAAAAAACCAAGAAGAAACACGTCTTCGGTGACGGTAGCTCGCCACCACCTCTTTCCCAAACCGCGGCTTCCACCAGCAACCCCGTGTGCTCTGCCAGTACGCAACAGTTGCTCAGCAACCTGGGTCTTGACGACCTCCCCAATGTCGCCGCGTCTGATGCGAGTCTCCTCGACTCGCTCGACATCCCTGAGCTCGCCACGACCCTTGCCCCGGAACTCGCCTCCCCTCCGGCGCCACAGCAGGTTGAAGTCGTCGACCTGCCAGGTTGTCTTTTTTGCCGAGATGATTTCCTGTTCTGACGGTTGTTTCTATTGCTTGCTAACTTGACCATGATACTCACAGATTCTCCCTCGGGGGGTGTTGGCGCGGTTCTGAATGTCGCCCCGTTAAGCTCCGCGCCGTTGGTCGCCCTTCCTGCCGGGAGACAAGTAAAGACCGCGCACATGGTGCGGATCAATATCGGCGCCAAAAGGACATCTGAGTCCTTGGTTCCTTCAGCGAGCAAGGAACCGTCATCGAAGAATCTTCCGCCGAGGAAGACAACTCTGGGGAGCAAGGATCCTTTTCCCGAAGGACCCTCTGCCCAAGAAGGATCCGCCGGCAAGCAAGGGTCTCCCGGCGAGTTCTGCGCTGCCTGCGAGAAGTTCTGCTCCGCCTGCCGTGAGTTCTGCGCTGCCTGCGAGAAGTTCTGCTCCGCCCGCCGCGAGTTCTGCACTGCTTCCGGCGAGGTCTTCTCTGCCTGAGGCGAGCTCCTCGCTACCCCCGCCGCCGCCTCTTACAAACGTCGCCCCCATCCATTCGGTGACCGCATCCTTGCCGCTGTCGCCGCCTCTGGTCGCGCCTTCTCAAGTCGCCACGATGCGACTTCCTCCGCCTCCTCCGCTGAATAATCCTCCGCCACCGGCGAGTTCGTCGCTTCCTACGCCTCCCTCACATCCCGCGGTCAGTAAGCCGGTCAAGCCGCAGCCGAGCTACTTCCCACCAAGAGGCGCAGATTCTGGACAAGGGGGGCGCAGACAAGGCAAGGCGGCCGAGCACGCTGGTGGGCCATCTTCAAGCCGGTGAGATGAGCCAACTCGTGGATCCTCTCCTCGCCGATCTAGATCTCCTCGCTGATCTAGGTCTCCTCGCAGCGGTATGTATCGCTATTGATGTGTATAGGGCGGCTATGTATCTTTGTCTAATCTGGTGACTTTCATTTGCTGTCAGATCGGCCGACGACTCCAGGGGCGGCCTTCATCGATTCCATGGGGTTACTGGGCATGGAATATCGCCGTGCTGCCGCTCGCGCCTACCTGGAGCTAGAGAGCAAGTTTGACCAGCTGGCGATCTGCGAGCCTCATTGCCGAATATCATCGTTGGAAGTGCGGATGGCGAAGATGGAAGAACTCAAGAGTACGCTGGAGAGCTACGAATCCCGCTTCCACATGGTAAAGGAGAATGATCGTCAGCTGGCGATTAACAATCATCGCCTCCAGCTCGTCCTTGACGAGATTGCCGGCATTCGCGCGAGTATGGGCTCTGTAGGCCGGTTGACGAGGATGGAGTAGCAGTTGCGGCTCGGCGATGACGCGATGGCGATGGCGACAGAGCATTTCCGTCGAGCGCGCGAGATGGGTTTGGCCGGGCGACATCCTCATCCCCCAGAGAGGCCTAGGCTTTAGAATTTTTTCTCTTTTTATTTTTCTTCTATTTGGAACTCGTCAAGTGCGGCTTGACGAACGTTTTCTGATTTTGTAATAAGCGAGCTTAGATCTCGCACCATTATTTATTTTTCTCTATTTTCAATGTTTGTGCGACATCTTGCCTGGATTGTGCCGAGTTTGTTCTGCAGGTTACGATCATGCTTTATCTGTTATGTGCAACCTGCGCAACAGAGTCGGATTACTCGCTTAGGGCGCGACTTGGTCTGATACTCACCGTAAGGATGATATACCCCCCCCCCCTTGGCACCTATAAATAAAGGGGGTAGGTAAGACATAAGTTTGTTGTTGCGCTTTTAAACCCCTAGCTCGCGAGTATCTTTTCCTGCTCGCGTGCTGCGTCTTTGCTTTGCTCCTCGCTATTCCTTCTTCTTCTCCACTTTAAAACTCGCAAGATGGTTGGAGATGACGCCAGTGCTCGCCGCCAAGCCCATTCAGCCAACTTTGCGGATGCGGCTTTCAAGAAGACGATCACCACCGAGCGCGACTTTGAGAACTTTAGGGAAAGGCTCCTCCCCAAGGGATACTCGGCCAGGCTCCCGAGCCGTAGCGAGCGACTCAACACCTTCATCGAGGGCGCGTTGGTCCTTCCCCTTCGACATTTTGACGCCAGCCTGCGACTTCCACTATGGCCAGAGTATTGCGATATTCTCTGATACTTCGGCATAGTTCCCGCGCAGATCAACCCCAACGGCGTCGCCATCATTATGGGGTTGCTTTGCTATTTGCACGAGGAGAGGATCATCTTCGATCTTTTTGTCTTCCGCAAAATATTCGCCTTCGCCGCGACTGCCGAGGGCGTGGTCTATTTCAGCAGCCATGTCTGTACCCTGGTGGGGATGGCGAATAAAGTACATCGCTGGAGCGAGATGCTAGTCATCGTTGAAGGCGACTTTGGCGACGTCCAGGGAAGGCCGCACCAGCCTGCTGACGTCGCCTTCCTTCCACCGGTACTGGAGGGTGTTCGCGAGCAACTCGTTGAATCATTCCAAGGTCGCCGGTTCGATGTTATCTTTTGGCGACTAAACGTTAATACGCTGTTCGAGGTTCATTACAATGAAGGTAAGTCTTAGTAAGGAACGTCTGTTGCATACTCGTCGCGATAGTTGTTTGTTTACATTACTCGGCCTTTTGCAGAGCCAAACGAGCTCCTGGCAAGGCCGCTCCCTCCAGCCAAAGAAGTCGCCATCTCGCTTTTTGAGCCCCACTCACCGGCTGATATCGGCGAGAAGAAGAAACTCGCCAAGGGCAAAGGCAGAGCCAGGTCGCCGGGCCCCGCGACCAAGAAACAGAAGGTGTCGTCGCCGCATCTTGACGACCAGGATTCACCGCTCCATGCTCGGCTTCCCCACTTCCACCCCAACTTCAACCTGGGGCTGGGCGCGGTGGACGCCTATGGTCGCCCGTTGGTGACCTGGGCGGCGGACGAGCATCTGGTGACGCTGAACACCAACCTCCCCTCCTGGGCGGAGGAAGGGGAGGACAAGGGGGAGGCCTTTGCCGTCCTCCATGCGATGTATGGGCGAGGCGACGCCGAGTTGATGCTGGATCTCACTGAGGAGGAACTCCCCCAGCAGGCGGCCTGCTCGCTCGCACGAGCCGTCGAACTAAATCATTTCGCGGTGAGGAGGATGCTGGAGAGGACGAAAACCTTGAAGATCGTCAGTAAGAAGGCGATCGATCTCGGCATGGAATCTACTCGCTGGCGAGATTACGAGGTAAGTTGCCTCTACGCGCGATGTCAATGTCGCTCCACATGATTCTTTTTGTTGAATCCATTCTTTGCCGCAGGCTACCGAGATGGAAACTGCCAAAAAGCTCTCTGAGTATGAGGCGGAGCTCGCCAAGTCTCGGGCTGATCTGGAGGCAGCCCAAATCCGCGCGGCCAAGATGGAATCTCGCCAGGCCATTTTAGAAGCCGGCACGTGTTCCTCTGCTCATCAGTCGCGGCCGGAGGACGATCCTCACTACTCCATCAAGCGATCTCGCATCCTGTGGGAGGAGAGGTCGTCAGTTCGCCGCGAGATAACCCGTGCGACAGGCAATGTCGTCCTCGTGAGGCTGAGGATTAGCGGGAAGCTCGACGAGGGGGAGAAGGTGTTCACTATGGACGAACTCATCCCTGAGCTACTCGCCGAGACAGTCTCGCCAGATCACCTGCCTTCACCATCGTCGGGCTCTGGCAGCAGCGACAGCAGTGATAGCAGCAGCGGCAGTGGCAGCGGCGAGGAGGAAAGTGATGAAAGCGGCGAGGAAGAGGACGTCGACATTGGAGATGAGGAATATCGGCCTGATACTGGCGACGATGAGTCCTAGTTGCGCACTGATATTCCTCATACTCGCATGATAGCCGTCAGAGAACTTTTTTAACCAACAGTAACTTGTAAAATTTTTGAAACATTAATACAAATTTGAATTACCACATTGCCGTCAGGGAATTTTCCTTCTCGCATGCTTGTTAATTGATGATAATCGCTGGGCTCATAGGCTCGGGGAGAACGAGTGCTCGCGACGGTTACTCGCACGTCGATATTGTTGATAATCGCTTAGTTGATACTCGCACGACCGTATTCGCTCTTTATAGCTCACACCCCGGTACTCGCCCATAGCTACTCGCTATACCATACTCGTGCTTTGTTATGTCAAACTCGCATATTCGCCGATGTCTGCGTACATACTCGCCTCAATGTTGCTCGCATCATCATGCCTAGAAGCTTGATCTAACTCGAGGAGGACGTTGGCCAATACGCAGGAGAGGGGCTCGTGCAAAGATTTGGACTTAACACGACCTGCCACTCGAGGACTTGAGTATTTGTTGGAGTCGACAGCTCTCAGGAGACTTGCTCGACTGGAGTGGCGTAGGTCGACTCGGGGAGGCAAGTAGTCGGTCTTCAGGAGAGGAGCTCGTACAGAGGTCTCGGACTACGACCTCACTTCAGCGAGGAACTCGATCTCACTCGAGGAGGTCTGCGACCAATATGCAGGAGAGGATCTCTTGCAGGGACTTGAACTTACGGGGACCTACCACTCGAGGACTTGAACACTGTTGGAGTCGACAGCTCTCAGGAGCCTTGCTCAACTGGAGTGGTGCAGGTCGACTTGGGGAGGCAAGTAGTCGGTCTGCAGGAGAGGAGCTCGTACAGACGTCTCGAACTACGACATCACTCCAACGAGGAACTCGATCTCACTCGAGGAGGTCTGCCGCCAGTATGCAGGAGAGGAGCTCGTACAGGGACTTGGACTTACGGGGACCTACCACTCAAGGACTTTAAAATTGTTGGAGTCGACAGCTCTCAGGAGCCTTGCTCAACTGGAGTGGTGTAGGTCGACTCAGGGAGGCAAGTAGTCGGTCTGCAGGAGAGGAGCTCGTATAGAGGTCTCAGACTACGACATCACTCCAGTGAGGAACTCGATCTCACTCGAGGAGGTCTGCGGCCAATACACAGGAGAGAAGCTCGTGCAGGGACTTGGACTTACGGGGACCTACCACTCGAGGACTTGAACATTATTGGAGTCGACAGCTCTCAGGAGCCTTGCTCAACTGGAGTGGTGTAGGTCGACTCGGGGAGGCAAGTAGTCGGTCTGCAGGAGAGGAGATCGTACAGAGGTCTCGGACTACGACATCACTCCAACGAGGAACTCGATCTCACTCGAGGAGGTATGCGGCCAATATGCAAGAGAGGAGCTCGTTCAGGGACTTGGACTTACGGGGACCTACCACTCGAGGACTTGAACATTGTTGGAGTCGAAAGCTCTCAGGAGCCTTGCTCAACTAGAGTGGTGTAGGTCTACTCGGGGAGGCAAGTAGTCGGTCTGCAAGAGAGGAGCTAGTGCAGAGGTCTCAGACTACGACATCACTCCAGCGAGGAACTCGATCTCACTCGAGGAGGTCTGCGGCTAATATGCAGGAGTGGAGCTCGTGCAGGGACTTGGACTTACGGGGACCTACCACTCGAGGACTTGAATATTGTTTCATGCTGCTTCAAGAATTTGAGAATGATTAAGCGCATCAATATCTTTGAGGGAGAAGAAAACAGAAATCTAATGACGATCTTGTCGACGTCAAGTTGGGAGGTTGGCGTCCAACCCTGTTCCTGATAGTTCCTCCAGTCGGAGGAGAGATGCAATCGGGGGTAGCTAGGCCGACATGAAAGGGGGGAGCTGATCTCGGCCGTCAGTGCAGGGGTCCGGTCTTATAAGGGCGCTTATTTCCCGAGGCATCGTCCCATCGTCCGAACTGGGCTATCCACGAGAAACAGGTCGAAGGCACGTTTCCCAATCCCACCGCTGCAATCGCTCTCAGCTCTGCCGACTGGCTATAAGCGCAAATGCAAGAGCGAGGGGTTATGTCTTTCCGAGGGTCCTCCAGGACGCACTCGCGACTAACATATTCCCTTGGGCCTATCATGGCTCCCTGGCTACTGGAGGGAAAGCCTGGTCGGGTTGATCCTTCCTCAAATCCGAGAGGTTGGGGTCCAGACCTGTTCCCGCTAGTTCCTCCAGTCGGAGGAGAGATGTAGTCGAGGGTAGCTAGGCTGACATGCAAGGGGGGAGCTGATCTCGGCCGTCAATGCAGGGGTCCGGTCTTACAAGGACCCTTATATCCCGAGGCATCGTCCCATCGTCCGAACTGGGCTATCCAGGGGGAACGAGTTGACGGCCAGTTTCTCTGATCGATCTTGAAGCAAAACCTTGAGTTCCCAGAAAACTTGTGATAAAAATCAAGATGAACATCAGAAGAATAGTTGTCATTGCGTATATGTAAAAGTATGTATAAGCAAAATACATCATTGGCCGCTAAGGATAGAACCTTTTCAGGTCATCCCCGCTCCAAGTACCTCCCAGCTGCTCCCCAACCTGATCCTGGAGATAATAGCCCCCGGTGGCCAAGGCTTCCTGGATAATGAAGGGACCTTCCCAATTTGGATGCAGCTTGGCCACTGCTGCTCCCCTTCCTGCGGCGTCCACCTTCTTCATAACCAGATCTCCGGCGAGAAAATGCTTTAGGCGGACATTTTTGTCGAAGTGCTTCGCTGTAACGCCCCCGGTTTTTTCTGTGTTTTGTTTGATTGAGGATTGGCGTTACGATGACGTTTTCCGGCCCTTCGCCGTTGTAGAGCGCGGTCCTAGCTCTGTAGGTTCCTTGTGTAACCTGGTTGTAGCCAGTTGGCAAGTTTCCCCAGCTAGCCGGAGTCTGTTTTGGTGACTCGGTTGGGCCTCTTAGGGAAATGCTTGCGTTTTGGCTTCGGGAGGTGTTAGCCCGAGTGTTCGATCGTCGGATGTTGTTTTCGACCTCGCCGTTGTTTTCGTGGATTGGTTGTTTAGCTACGGTGCGAGTTTTGGTCGAAATCCGAGATCGTTTGCCTTCGCGTCGTTTCGGCGTTGTTTTGTTAGCTGCATGTTTGTAATGTTTGCTGTGCTGTGCGTGGCCTGTTGTGCCTGAGCTTGTAGGCTGGTGCCTTGTATTTTGTTTGCTAGGTGTTAGCAGGTTTCTTTTCTGTGTAAGTTTGGGTGACACGGCCTGGGTCACGCCCATGACCCAGGGCGTGTCGTGCTCGGGTAGAGCTCCCGTTTCTCCAGTCGACGAATTTTTTGGTCGACAGGGTTTTTGTTGGAACACGGCCGTGACACGGGCGTGTCACGGGCGTGTCCTCCTTCGATTCGTCGAGCTGCGCTCGATGGTCGTCAGGCGGTGTTTAGTGAGAACACGGCCCTGTCACGGGCGTGTCGTGTCGAACACAGGCGTGACATTGGGGCGTGTCTCTCTGTTCGACGATCGGCGCTCCACGATCGTCGGACGGTGTTCGAGTTGGTACACGGCCTGTGACACGGGCGTGTCACAGGGCGTGTCCCTTGCTTCGTCGAGCGGAGATCGACTTTCGTCGAGTGGGTAGGTGCGTGAGTACACGCCCCATGACACGGGCGTGTCGGGCCGTGTCACGGGCGTGGCTGGGGGGCGTGTCCCGTGTTTTCGTCGAGTAGAGATCGACGTTCGTCGAGTGTGTGAGTACACGCCCCGTGACACGGGCGTGTCGGGCCGTGTCACGGGCGTGTCGTGGGCGTGTTCCGTACTTTTTCCTGAAATCGTCTTTTGTTGCCGTGAACTGTTTTTCCTCCTCATTTTTCATCGTTCCCGAGTCTGGAGAGCTTCCAGCGGAAGGGTTTTGAGAGGAGGCGGTGGTTGTTTTGGCTGGCGATTTCGGGAAGGTTAGAGCCCGTTTTTCTCGTGTGATAGCTGATTCGGTTTGCTCTCGGCTAGATCTTCCCTTCCATGTAAGTTTTTCTTGATTTAGGGTTCGATTCCAGGAATTTCTAAATATCTGATTTCTTTCTTCCCTCAAGTTTCAGCGTTGGTCTTCTAGGTGGCCGATCTTGCCGTCAGAGCCAAGCCGTGGTGCGGCTGTTGTTTGTTTTTCGAAGAGGTAGAGGCAAGTGGCCCCTTGCCCTTGCCAAATTTATTTCTAACCCATGATCTTTTTTTTATTTCTTCTGCAAAGCTCTGTTCTCTTTGTCTCCTTTTTCCTCCCTAGGACAGCAGGTTAAGTTATTTCTTCAAGCTTCTAATCAAGTGCTGATCCTTTATTTTCTTTTCTGGAATTTTAATCATGTTCTCTTTTGTCGGAGGTTTGGTGTTCTGTGGGTAGCTAGAGCTAGGGTGAGGCTACGGTAGAGGTGGTTCAGGTTCGGTTGCGATAGTCCCGAGTAGTTAGGATGGAACGGAGGGTTGGGATTAAATTTCCAACTCTCCGCTTGCTCGCAATGAGAGAGCTTAGGCTGCAATTTTTAACGAGACTTACGTTTACCCTAAGTGGAAAGCGCTGACAGCGTCGAGTGAGCCGAGCTCACTCAACGCCGTCACCTAGCTTAGGACTTGCGGCTAAGTATTCTAGGCGTCAAGTGAGTGGAGTTTACTCAACGCTGCGTCGAGTGGGCTCGACATTTCTGTCTTGAGTTCTTGTGTACCTTAGGATTGTTAGTGTGACCCTTCCCTTCCTTTAGGGGGTGGTATTGGGTGTTCAGCAAATTTTTGCTTGCCGACTCTTGGGTTGTGGCAAGTGGTGCGTGTTTAGTGGCCTCTAAGAGGGGTGGATTTTGATGTGGAGAGCTGTGGCCACGACCTGTTTGCCCTGGTTTGGGTTGGTGTGGGACCCTAAAGCTGCCACTGGCGACCCCTTAGCCCTTTTTGGATCTGAGTCTGGTTATGTATTCAGATCCATCTTTTTTTTGACTACTGCCACTTACCCACGTATTAGGAATGTTAGACTCTTTTGTGGAGCATGTTGCTTTTGTTGCTCTCACTTGGTGTGCTTTGCTGTGCTTTAGACAGTGCTCTTTTCTTACTGTCATGCTCTTTCTTTTGCTTATAGCAGCTTGTTGTCGGGGTGGTAAACCCTTCTTTTTGCTCTTAACTCTAAAGCTTTATTTACACTTTTGATTATTTCCTTGCTAAGGTGTTCTTTTCTTGAATGCCTCAGGTCCAGGTTGCAGCCGGTTCAGCGGCTAGATCTTTTGGAGGGGCTGGTTTGTGGCCTCTTGGGTAGCTGAGACAGCTGATCCCGATTCTGTGAGGTAGTTCTTTACTTTTCTGTATAGACATACATACTCACCAGTGGGTTCGTGTCAGGTTGTTGGTGCCCACTGGTGGCTTCTTGCGATGCTGGATATGAACTTAAACTGCTGTTTTTGCCTATTAGTGGTTGTTTACTTGCTTCTGGGATGGATTTTTGCTAGGTTGCATGTTAGATATTTTAAACCCTAAAAGCATTATTATATGTATATCATGCATAGAATAATTATAAAACAAAGTCACTATATTTCCTTAGCGTAAAAAGATTACCTTTTTATATCTATTATATTCACATTAGAGTTGTGCATACCATGAGTTGTCCCTCGGGGACACTTATGCTCACTAGGGTGTCAACTTAATTGAACCAAACTATTTTCTGCTGCGTATACTTATACTTTTAATTGTGGACTAGCTGATCCACCATGCCGAGGGATACGGCCAATCAACATAACTGCTTTTCTTTCATAATTAATCAACGTTTTTCCCTAAACCTGAGATCTGGAGTTTTGCCTGAGCGCGTGCAGTTATCCCCTGCACGGCGTGGTATCACGGCACGTGTTTTCTCTTGCTCTGATACGATTTTATCGTTGAGAAAATGTGGGTTGTGACAGTTGGTATCAGAGGGAGGTTGCTTGACAAATGGTCGGGCAACCTTTCCCCTTGTTTGCATTAGTGGTTAGCGTCATATCATACACACACCGATATGTCATCAGCACGTCTTGGCTAAAGCACGAACACTACACTCATGAGCATAAAGAAGTATACGGGGCATATTATGTAGTATGGGATGCATAATATGTGTTTGTATATGGATCCACCATAGGAGGCAACATGTGAGGGTTATGTAGTATGGGATGCATAACCTCACCACATGAATGCGGCTAGCACGTTTTCTTTTTTCGTTGCATGGGAATGTTATGTAGTATGGGATGCATAACATTTTCATGTGTACGCCGCCCATGGCATGCATTAAGGCCTTTTTTTTAGAATGCATAGCACATCATGCATAGCATAACATTTAATACGCACAATGTGTTAAGCTAAAGATTTGCAAGATGACATATGTACACACATGGTTTTGAGTCAAAAAGAATACAAATACATGCATTCATGGTTTAGGCAGCTGAGTTAGTGTGATGGTGGTGAACCATCTTAGGTTAAGCATAACATCATCATGATAAAACAACTCCCAGAGCAAGTTTTGCAGTTGAAGTTCATATTTAAGTGTGTTTGTCTGTACCGAGTAGTTTTGTTCTAGCTGTTGGGCTAAGTTTCGTCTAAAGCTTGTGCGATTATAGGATGGCGAGACGTCCCGCAACGAGGTCGATGCCCCAATCCGAGGGTGAGACGTCAGGAGCGCAGAGCGAGGCGTTGGTAGAAAACCTGCGGCAGAGTAATGAGACCCTATCGAGGCAGGTGGTGGCTATGCAGGCTCAGATTCAGTCCCTAGTAGCAGTGGTGGCGGGACAGGCCCCGAGAGTTCCGGACCCCGCTGAGGGGGTAGCTGTTCCTGCCCCTCCTGCTCCTCACGTTCCTTTGGTTGTGGTGCCCCCGGAGATGGCGTTTATATCCCAGTTTCAGCGACTGAGACCCCCTACTTATGATGGGCAAGCAGATTTCATGATTTTGGATGACTGGCTGATTACTATTGAGGAGATGTTCTCTTATTCGGGGATTTCGGATGATCAGAGAGTGATGCTCGCTGCCTACTAGCTCAAGGGCTTAGCAAAGAATTGGTGGTTAAGGGAGAAAGAGAGCTTGGTGGCAGGATGCTCTTGGGAGTCATTTAAAGGGATGCTGTTGAGTAAGTTTTTGCCGTCAGTCGAAAGGGACCGGCTGATGAATGACTTCCTCCATTTGAAGCAGAGGAAACTCACGGTCAGTGAGTATGAGATTGAGTTCAGTAAGTTGAGTCGGTTTACTCCTGGTCTGGTGAGTGTTGAAGCAGACCGAGTTAAGCGATTTCTGGGTGGACTAAGAAGCGACATTCAGCAGTTAGCGAATGCCTACGGTGCAGTCAGTTATGCCAGCGTGGTCGAAGCTGCCTTGAGGGTTGAGGCCATTGAGAATGCCAAGAATAGAGGTCAGCAGTTGTGGAAGGATAAGCGAAAGTCCGGTGGAGGGAAGAGCCCTCAGGAACCCGATGCGGTCTCGAGAAAGAGGAGCAAAGAGGTTTGTAGTTTCTGTGGCCGACCAGGCCACCCCTTTGAGAAGTGTTTCAAAAGGTTTGGAGCGCAGAAGAAGGAACAGGTGCACGTAATTCAGGGTGCTCCCAGAGGAGACTTGGTGTGTGCCTTGTGTGGAAGGAAGGGGCATGAGGCTGCCTGTTGCTGGTTGAGAGATAAAGTCTGTTTTCAGTGTGGGTAGAAGGGTCATCTCAAGACAAAGTGCCCACAGTCCCAGCCTATTCTGCAGCCAGTACCCCTCCAGGCTTTGCCACCGCCTCAGCAATTGGATAGAGGAAAGGGGAAGCTGAATGTGCTTTCGGCAGACGAAGCGCAGACTTCGACCCAGGTTATCTCAGGTTTGATTTCTCCTCAGTCGTTTCGTTATGCTCCCTTTGTGGTTGTAGTTTTCGTTTTAGCGTTTGTTTCCTTAGATGCGTGCGCTATTTGTAGGACGATTTAAGGTAAAGAACCGCTGGGCGCGCGTTCTCTTCGATTCAGGCGCTACCCACTCGTGTGTGGCTATAGCCTTCGTGGAGCAGTTCAGTTTGGGCCTAGATCGTGTTGGTGGTGCCTTTTGTGTTAAGTTCCCCTCCGGCGACTCTGTGGTTACGGACCTGGGTGTCCTTGATTGTCCGATTTTGTTGGGGGATTTTCTAGCCAAGGCAGATCTGAAGGTGATTGACCTGGAGGACTTCGATGTTATCTTGGGCATGGACTGGTTGTCAAGGTACGATGCTGTGATCCAGTGCAAGGGTAAGCGCTTGGACTTCGTCAAGGACAACGGTCAGCCAGGGAGCGTTTATGGGTATTCTCTCCAGGAGTCTCCAGTCATTTCTGCGGTGCGTGCTCGGAAGTTGCTTGATTCTGGTTGTTCTGCCTGTGTGGTCTCTCTGGTAGGGGCTGTTGTTAGAGTGCCGTGTTTGCAAGAGATCCCTGTGGTGTGTGACTTCTCCGATGTGTTTCCTGATGATCTTCCCGGTCTTCCACCCGATCGAGATGTCGAGTTTGCTATAGATTTGGAGCCAGGCACGCGTCCTATTGCCAAGGCGCCGTACCGGATGGCCCCGCGAGAGCTGGAAGAGCTGCGAATTCAGCTGGATGAGATGTTGGCAAAAGGGTTCATTAGGCCGAGTTCTTCACCATGGGGTGCTCCAGTGCTGTTCGTTAAAAAGAAGGATGGGTCGATGAGGCTATGCATCGACTATAGAGAACTGAACAAGGTTACTATTAAGAACAGGTACCCTTTGCCTCGGATTGACGATCTGTTTGACCAACTGCGTGGTAGTGCCGTGTTTTCCAAGATAGATCTTCGATCGGGCTATCACCAGTTGAGGATTCGGGAGTCATATGTTCCGCGGACGGCGTTCCGCTCTCGTCATGGGCATTTTGAGTTTTTAGTTATGTCATTTGGTTTGACTAATGCGCCCTCAGCTTTTATGGATCTGATGAACAGAGTTTTCAAGGACTTCCTGGATAAGTTTGTGATTGTCTTTATAGATGACGTTTTGGTATATTCTAAGAATGCAGAGGAGCATGATCGGCATTTGCGACTGGTCTTGGCGACTCTGAGAGACCATAAGCTATACGCCAAGCTGAACAAGTGCGAATTTTGGTTGCCTCAAGTTTCTTTTCTCGGCCACGTGGTGAATAAGGAGGGAATATCGGTGGACCCAGAAAAGATCGCTGCTGTTATGGAATGGGCGAGGCCTGTTACTCCCAAAGAGATCAGAAGCTTCTTGGGCCTGGCTGGTAATTATAGGAGATTTGTGGAGGGATTCTCTACTTTGTCTACGCCGTTGACCAGGTTAATGCAGAAGAATGCAGCCTTCATATGGGATGGCAAGTGTGAGGAGGCTTTTGAGGAATTAAAAAGAAGGTTGTGTTCAGCTCCAGTTTTGTCTTTGCCTACTGAAGATAGTGAGTATGATATATATGTGGACGCGTCGCACGTCGGATTGGGCTGCATTTTGATGCAGGGCGGGAAGGTGATTGCATACAGGTCGAGGCAGCTAAAAACTCATGAGAGGAATTACCCTACGCATGACCTGGAGTTTGCAGCTGTGATCTATGCGTTGAAATTGTGGAGGCATTTGCTGTATGGCGCGCAGTGCAAGATTTTCACGGATCATAAGAGTTTGAAATATGTCTTCACTCAGAAAGAGTTGAATCTGCGCCAGCGGCGGTGGTTGGAGTACGTGGCCGACTATGATGTTGAAATCCAGTATCATCCGGGTAAGGCGAATGTGGTGGCCGATGCCCTAAGTCGGAAGTCAGGAAAGATTTTCAATCTCTCCGCCGAGCGTCTCGTGGAAGAGTTTCTTTTGATGGACATTTCAGTGGGAAGCTGCGATTCGCAGAGTAGCTTGGCAGTGGCAGAACCTTCGTGGATTGCGCTTACGCGACTGCATCAGAAAGATGATCCCGATCTTTTGCATTTGTACCTTCGAGCTGAAAAAGGTGAATTACCAGATTTCTCTATAGATGATGCGGGTACCTTGAAGTATCGTGGCAGGTTTTGCATTCCCGTAGTTGGAGATATCCGGAATATGGTGTGCAGAGAAGCCCACGGATCTAGTGTTGCCTACCATCCAGGGTCTACCAAAATGTACCATGATTTAAAGCAGATTGCCTGGTGGTATGGGATGAAGAAGGACATAGCCAGATTTGTTTCTGAGTGCTTCACTTGCAGGCGTGTGAAGGCCGACCATGGAAGGCCTGGTGGCAAGCTAACCCCCTTAGAGATTCCGATGTGGAAGTGGGAGAGTATCTCGATGGATTTCATCACAGGCTTACTGAGATCTCCTAAAGGGCATGATTCGGTTTGGGTGATCGTAGACAGATTGACGAAGAGTGCTCACTTCGTACCTTTTAAGATCGATTATCCGATGAGGAAGATAGCCGAGCTGTATTTGGATGAGGTTATTAGATTGCATGGTGTACCCGTGAGTATCATATCAGATCGAGACTCCAGGTTTACGTCTCGTTTTTGGAAGAGCCTTCAAGAAGGGTTGGGTACAGATTTGAGATATTCCACAACCTATCATCCCCAGACCAATGGTCAGACGGAGCGAGTAAATCAGATTGTGGAAGATATGATCCGATGCTATGTTCTGGAGCACGGAGGAGCGTGGGATGAGCGCTTGCGGCTTATGGAATTTGCGTATAATAACAATTATCAAGAAAGCTTGCAAATGGCTCCTTTTGAAGCTTTATATGGGAGGCGCTGCAGGACTCCCTTGTTTTGCGCTGAGGTTGGCGAGAGACCTTTGTTGGGTCCAGAAGCACTCGAGGAAATGGAAACTGCTGTGAAGCTTATTCGGGAAAAGCTTCGGATATCCCAGGAGAGATATGAGAAAAATGCCAATCGGCGTAGATCGGATTTGGAATTTTTGGTGGGGGACTCAGTGTTCTTAAAGGTCTCCCCGTTGATCGGAGTCAAGCGTTTTGGCAAGAGCAGGAAGTTGGACCCGAGGTTCGTGGGGCCATTTCCAATTGTTGAGCGGATTGGGATATCAGCTTATAGGCTGGCGTTGCCCGCAAACTTCCCTGGCGTGCATAATGTCTTCCACGTCAGTCAGCTGCGGAAATGTGTATCGAATGGCAGGCAGGTTTTGGATTCTGTGCCTCAGTTGGAGCCGAATCTTTCTTATGTGGAGGTGCCTGTCCGCATTCTGGATTCCCAGGTTCGTGCGCTGCGGAAGAAGTCTATTCCGATGGTTAAAGTGTTATGGAGGAATCAGGATGTAGAAAGCGCGACTTGGGAGTTGGAGTCGGCTATGAGGGAGGCTCACCCTCATCTGTTTCCCTGAGCTTGTGCCTGGTATGTTTTGTTTTATTTATGATTATATAGTCCTTTCCTGGCTCTTTTTCTCTCCTTCTTTATAGGAGTGTTGTGAGTAAAGTTTCGAGGCGAAACTTTCTTTTAGGGGGAGTGGCTGTAACGCCCCCGGTTTTTTCTGTGTTTTGTTTGATTGAGGATTGGTGTTACGATGACGTTTTCCGGCCCTTCACCGTTGTAGAGCGCGGTCCTAGCTCTGTAGGTTCCTTGTGTAGCCTGGTTGTAGCCAGTTGGCAAGTTTCCCCAGCTAGCCGGAGTCTGTTTTGGTGACTCGGTTGGGCCTCTTAGGGAAATGCTTGCGTTTTGGCTTCGGGAGGTGTTAGCCCGAGTGTTCGATCGTCGGATGTTGTTTTCGACCTCGCCGTTGTTTTCGTGGCTTGGTTGTTTAGCTACGGTGCGAGTTTTGGTCGAAATCTGAGATCGTTTGCCTTCGCGTCGTTTCGGCGTTGTTTTGTTAGCTGCATGTTTGTAATGTTTGCTGTGCTGTGCGTGGCCTGTTGTGCCTGAGCTTGTAGGCTGGTGCCTTGTATTTTGTTTGCTAGGTGTTAGCAGGTTTCTTTTCTGTGTAAGTTTGGGTGACACGGCCTGGGTCACGCCCGTGACCCAGGGCGTGTCGTGCTCGGGTAGTGCTCCCGTTTCTCCAGTCGACGAATTTTTTGGTCGACAGGGTTTTTGTTGGAACACGGCCGTGACACGGGCGTGTCACGGGCGTGTCCTCCTTCGATTCGTCGAGCTGCGCTCGATGGTCGTCAGGCGGTGTTTAGTGAGAACACGGCCCTGTCACGGGCGTGTCGTGTCGAACACGGGCGTGACATTGGGGCGTGTCTCTCTGTTCGACGATCGGCGCTCCACGATTGTCAGACGGTGTTCGAGTTGGTACACGGCCTGTGATACGGACGTGTCACAGGGCGTGTCCCTTGCTTCGTCGAGCGGAGATCGACTTTCGTCGAGTGGGTAGGTGCGTGAGTACACGCCCCATGACACGGGCGTGTCGGGCCGTGTCACGGGCGTGGCTGGGGGGCGTGTCCCGTGTTTTCGTCGAGTAGAGATCGACGTTCGTCGAGTGTGTGAGTACACGCCCCGTGACACGGGCGTGTCGGGCCGTATCACGGGCGTGTCATGGGCGTGTTCCGTACTTTTTCCTGAAATCGTCTTTTGTTGCCGTGAACTGTTTTTCCTCCTCATTTTTCATCGTTCCCGAGTCTGGAGAGCTTCCAGCGAAAGGGTTTTGAGAGGAGGCGGTGGTTGTTTTGGCTGGCGATTTCGGGAAGGTTAGAGCCCGTTTTTCTCGTGTGATAGCTGATTCGGTTTGCTCTCGGCTAGATCTTCCCTTCCATGTAAGTTTTTCTTGATTTAGGGTTCGATTCCAGGAATTTCTAAATATCTGATTTCTTTCTTCCCTCAAGTTTCAGCGTTGGTCTTCTAGGTGGCCGATCTTGCCGCCGGAGCCAAGCCGTGGTGCGGCTGTTGTTTGTTTTTCGAAGAGGTAGAGGCAAGTGGCCCCTTGCCCTTGCCAAATTTATTTCTAACCCATGATCTTTTTTTTATTTCTTCTGCAAAGCTCTGTTCTCTTTGTCTCCTTTTTCCTCCCTAGGACAGCAGGTTAAGTTATTTCTTCAAGCTTCTAATCAAGTGCTGATCCTTTATTTTCTTTTCTGGAATTTTAATCATGTTCTCTTTTGTCGGAGGTTTGGTGTTCTGTGGGTAGCTAGAGCTAGGGTGAGGCTGCGGTAGAGGTGGTTCAGGTTCGGTTGCGATAGTCCCGAGTAGTTAGGACGGAACGGAGGGTTGGGATTAAATTTCCAACTCTCCGCTTGCTCGCAATGAGAGAGCTTAGGCTGCAATTTTTAACGAGACTTACGTTTACCCTAAGTGGAAAGCGCTGACAGCGTCGAGTGAGCCGAGCTCACTCAACGCCGTCACCTAGCTTAGGACTTGCGGCTAAGTATTCTAGGCGTCAAGTGAGTGGAGTTTACTCAACGCTGCGTCGAGTGGGCTCGACATTTCTGTCTTGAGTTCTTGTGTACCTTAGGATTGTTAGTGTGACCCTTCCCTTCCTTTAGGGGGTGGTATTGGGTGTTCGACAAATTTTTGCTTGCCGACTCTTGGGTTTTGGCAAGTGGTGCGTGTTTAGTGGCCTCTAAGAGGGGTGGATTTTGATGTGGAGAGCTGTGGCCACGACCTGTTTGCCCTGGTTTGGGTTGGTGTGGGACCCTAAAGCTGCCACTGGCGACCCCTTAGCCCTTTTTGGATCTGATTCTGGTTATGTATTCAGATCCATCTTTTTTTTGACTACTGCCACTTACCCACGTATTAGGAATGTTAGACTCTTTTGTGGAGCATGTTGCTTTTGTTGCTCTCACTTGGTGTGCTTTGCTGTGCTTTAGACAGTGCTCTTTTCTTACTGTCATGCTCTTTCTTTTGCTTATAGCAGCTTGTTGTCGGGGTGGTAAACCCTTCTTTTTGCTCTTAACTCTAAAGCTTTATTTACACTTTTGATTATTTCCTTGCTGAGGTGTTCTTTTCTTGAATGCCTCAGGTCCAGGTTGCAGCCGGTTCAGCGGCTAGATCTTTTAGAGGGGCTGGTTTGTGGCCTCTTGGGTAGCTGAGACAGCTGATCCCGATTCTGTGAGGTAGTTCTTTACTTTTCTGTATAGACATACATACTCACCAGTGGGTTCATGTCAGGTTGTTGGCGCCCACTGGTGGCTTCTTGCGATGCTGGATATGAACTTAAACTGCTGTTTTTGCCTATTAGTGGTTGTTTACTTGCTTCTGGGATGGATTTTTGCTAGGTTGCATGTTAGATATTTTAAACCCTAAAAGCATTATTATATGTATATCATGCATAGCATAATTATAAAACAAAGTCACTATATTTCCTTAGCGTAAAAAGATTACCTTTTTATATCTATTATATTCACATTAGAGTTGTGCATACCATGAGTTGTCCCTCAGGGACACTTATGCTCACTAGGGTGTCAACTTAATTGAACCAAACTATTTTCTGCTGCGTATACTTATACTTTTAATTGTGGACTAGCTGATCCACCATGCCGAGGGATACGGCCAATCAACATAACTGCTTTTCTTTCATAATTAATCAACGTTTTTCCCTAAACCTGAGGTCTGGAGTTTTGCCTGAGCGCGTGCAGTTATCCCCTGCACGGCGTGGCATCACGGCACGTGTTTTCTCTTGCTCTGATACGATTTTATCGTTGAGAAAATGCGGGTTGTGACATTCGCCATGCGCCGCTTGATCTCCTCTTGGCGGATGGAGGCCAAGTCGCGAAGCTCTTCCACGAAATCCAGTGAGAGTCTTTGGGCATCCTCATTTTCCAAGCGTCGTTCTTCGCCGCCATCTCCAGCTGCTATAACTCTCGAGCTCCGAACCTCGAATTCAACTGGGATGAGTGCCTCAGACCCGTGGGATAATTTGAAAGGAGTTTCCCCCGTGGCCGAGTTTGGAGTTGTTCTCAAAGCCCAGAGAATCGAGGGGAGCTGCTCCGCCCAATTGCCCTTCAAGTTGATGACTTTTTTCTTCAGAAGGTTGATGATCAACTTATTGGCTGCCTCCACTTGTCCGTTGCTGCGAGGATGATGCATAGAGGCGAATCGAAGATCCGTCCCTAGCTGCTTGCAGAAGTCCTCTAACTCCAAACTGGCGAACTACGGCCCATTGTCGGTGACGATGGCTAGAGGAATCCGGAACTTGCATGATATTTCCCCCCAAATGAAGTTCTGAACGATTTGTGATGTGGTCTTGGCTAAGGCCTTTGCCTCGATCCACTTGGAAAAGTAGTCGATCATGACAAGCACGAACTTCCTCTGCCCGCTGGCCTGAGGAAAGGGGCCGATCAAGTCCATCCCCCAGATGGCGAAGGGCCATGGAGCAGTGATCGAGCGAAGGTGTTGAGCTGGCTGTAGTTGAAGAGGCGCGAAGAGCTGGCACTGGAGGCACTTTTTGGAGAAGGCCTCCGCATCCTTCCTAATGGTGGGCCAGAAGTACCCATGCCTTAGAATCCTTTTTTCAAGGGTGAAAGTTCCCGAGTGTCTGCCGCACTCTCCTGAGTGAATCTCTTCCAGGATACGAGGTATTTCAATCTCTGACAGGCACCGAGCCAGAGGACCTGAGATAGTTTTGTGGTAGAGTTCTCCTTCTTGAAGAAAATAGTAGGCGGCTTTGTAGCGAAACTTCCTCTGGTCTCCTTCGCTGGCAGGTATCTGACCCGTTGTTAGGAAAGAAACGAACGGATCCTTCCAAGATGCCCTCTGCTCGATTTCCATCATCTCCACTTCCTCGATGGATGGTCGGAAAAGTTCAGTCACGATTCCCCCATCCCGGGGACCGTATTGGCAAGATAGTCAGCTTCTGAATTCTCCTCTCGGGACACGTGCTCGACGAAGAAAGATTGAAATCCCCCGATCAGACCTTTCACCTTAATCAGGTACCGCTGTAAAATCGGATCATTCACCTCGAACTCGCCTCGGATCTGGGACGCGACCACCATCGAGTTGGTGAAGGCCCTGAGATCTCGAATCCCCAACTCCTTGGCGAGACGCAAGCCGACCACCATGGCTTCGTACTCCGCCTCATTGTTGGTAACTGGGAAGAGAATCTCGACTGCTTGCTCGATCCTGGTTCCCTAAGGGCTTACGAGCACGACTCCGGCTCCCACGGAATATCTGCCTGAAGCCCCATCTACAAACATCTTCCAAGACACCGTGCTAGAAGAGCCTTCCTCTCCCTCCACCTCGACCGAGAAGTCGGCAAGGAAATCCGCCACCGCCTGCGCTTTGATTGCTACCCTTGGAGAGAAAGAAATATCGAACTCCCTAAGCTCCACTGCCCATTTTGCCTGCCTTCCAGAGTGCTCCACTCCATCCAGGATACTCCGTATAGGATGATCGGAGACGACCCTGATGGAGTGAGCTTGAAAATATGGGCGGAGCCTTCGAGCCGAAACCACCAAAGCGAACACCAGCTTCTCCAAAATAGGGTACCTCGTCTCCATCTGCCGCAACACTCTACTAACATAGTAGATAGGAAGTTGTCTCCTACCTTCCTCCCGAACCAGCACCTGAACTAACTGCTTCTGCCCCGACTCCTAGGTAGAGGAAAAGATCTTCATTACCCTGCGGCCCCTGGAGGAGAGGATCTTGGGTTAGCTGTTGCTTGAGCTTCCAAAAGCCTCCTCGCACTCCGCCGTCCAATCGAACTTCTGATTTCCCTGAAGGGTCTTGAAGAATGGAGAGCACTTCTCCCCTGCCTTGGAAAAAAAACGGCTGAGGCCTGCCAGCCTTCCAGTCAGCCTTTGGACTTCCTTAGGATCCCTTGGCGATGCCATATCCAGAATGGCCTTCACCTTGTCTGGATTAGGTTCCACCCCCTGGGAGTGAGGAGGTGACCTAGAAATTTCCCCCTTCCTGCACCGAAGATGCACTTGGCCCGGTTGAGTCGCATCTTTTACTTCCTCAGGGTATCAAAGTTCTCCACCAGATCTGTTATGTGCTCTGCGATGCTTTTGCTCTTGACGAGGAGGTCATCTACGCAAACCTCCAAGTTCCGCCCCTTCTGCCCCTTGAAGATTTGATCCATCATCCTCTGGTAAGTGGCGCCTGCATTCTTGAGCCCGAAGGGCATCATCTTGTAGCTATATCAGCCATCGCTAGTTATGAAAGAAACGTCCCGGCAGTCGGTGGGATGCATCCGGATCTGGTGATATCCTAAGAAAGCATCAAGAAAACTCATCACAGGAAACCTGACAGCGGAATCAACCAGCTCATCGATTTGAGGCAAGGGGTAGCAATCCTTCGGGCAAGCTTTATTCAACATTGAAAAATCGATACATAAGTGACAGCCCCCTCCAGGCTTTTCCACCATTACAACATTGGAGACCCAGCCTCGATACTGGATCTTCGAGACAAACCCTGCCTTCAATAGCTTCTCCACCTCTTCCCTGATCGGCTCGGCTAGTATGGAGGTGCTCTTCCTCTGCTTTGGTCGAACTGGAGCCGCCGCGGGATCCAGGTTGAGGCGATGACAAGCAACATCGGCATCCACCCCTGGCATCCCGGCGGTGCTCCGCGCAAAGACATCAACGTTGTCCTGTAGGCAAGCAGCCATCTCCATCTTCCATCCAAGCGGCAAGGATCCTCCCACCTTCAGCAGTCCTGTCTCTCCCCCTCGAGAGATCACCTCTATCTCCTCCACCTCCTCAGCAGCACACAACCCTTTTTCCTTCTCCAACAACTCCTTCAGCTTCTCTGTGTCACCCATCCAGCTGATGGTGCTGACGGCATTCAAGTAGCACTCCCTGGAAGCCTTGGGATCTCCCCTGATCCTGATCTGCACATCTCCGTGGCAGTACTTCAGGCACTGGTGGTACGACGACGGAACGGCCCTGAAGTAGTTGATAAGAGGCCGCCCGAAGATGGTGTTGTAACCGCTTGGTGCGTCGACGATGATGAAGCGACATCAGATCGACGTCCCACCGAGTGTAACTAGTAACTCCACTACTCCCTCCACCTCTTTATTCTCTCCTGAGAAGCCAAAGAGCGGTCCATCTGCAGCTTGGACCCGGGACGCTTCCACCTGAAGCCCGACGAAGGTTCTTTTGAAGATGACGTTCACCGAGCTACCGTTGTCCGTGAGGATTCGGTCGACGGTGAAGTCCTCGATGGAGGCTTGAATGACAAAGGCATCATGGAAGGGGTTCTCATTCCCCAACATATCTTCCTTCGAGAAGGTGATCTCCTCTAATGGCGGCGGGGTCTGCGACGTCGAAGCGATATTTTTCCGATAGATCTGGTGAAGACTTCCCTTGCGAGAAGCTCTAAAACCGACCCATCCATTGATCACACCTACATGCCCACCTCCTGGGCCATGTATTACTTCCCCACGAGTACCCAGATCGACTCGATCCTCATTCATCCTCCTTGCTGGAGCTTGGAACGCCACCTGCCACACCGGGGCCTCCTGCCTCTATTGCTCTCTTTCCGACGCTCCTGTCTCGTGCCTCCTCCTTGCTTCCCAAAACTCGGGGCAAGACAAGGTCCCGTGCCACTCTACTCGATAAATATTGCAGTACAGGGGAATTACCGCCTCCTGGCGCATCGCTCGCTGTTCCCTCCGACGCTGCTTGTTGTCTTGGCGAGCGATAACCATTGTCTCCCTTCTTCCTCCTCCTCGACCTCCCTCCTGCCGATTTCCACTCCTCCTCTCTTCCTGATACTGCTGCCTTGCTGGTCTCCATTGGGGGCAATTCTCTGGATACTGGAATCTCCTTTCCTCCCTTACTCCTTCCCGAGCTTCTGCCGGCCTTATCTCTTCCTGTCTTCGAGGCCTCTCCTACCTCATTTCTTCAACCCTCCTGGGTTCCTCTCTCTCCCTTCTCTCTTCTCTCCTTGGCACTTTCTTCTTCCTTTCCTCCTTCCTTTCCTCCTTCCTTTCTGGCATCCTCCTCGACTTTGACCCTGAAGGTCTTGTTCCCCTCCTCTCCGTCGCTATCTCCCCATCCAGCCTTGCTAAGAAGTCTTTGTTCTTCTCCTCCCCTCGAACAAAAGTGTTCGCCTTCTCTATCATTTCTTCAAAAGATCTCGGGGGATTAGACCCCATCTCCAGGCTGAACAAACCTTGCTTCAACCCGAACTTGAGGGCCACCATCAAGGTAAAACTGTCCACCTCCTCCACCTCCAGAATATCCTCTTGAAAACGTCCGATGTAGTGCCCCAAACTCTCGTGTTGCCCCTGGACGATTTTGAAGAGGGCTATCGCTTCCTTCTTCCGTTCTTCGAAGTTGCGAACCATGCCATAAGGCCCCGATGCAAATCTGAGAAGTAGTACACGGACCCGGCCGGTAGTTGATGGAACCAATCCCGAGCATTTCCCTTGAGGGTGATGTAGAAGAACCTGCACTTGAAGGCATCGAACATGTTACGAATGTAGACGACGTCCTCAAACCACTGGACGTGTCTGACAGGATCGTCTCTGCCGGAGTAGTAAGTAAGAACGGGTTCCCTGAACCCTTCTGGAACTATGGCGGCGAGGATCTCGTCATAGAAGGGGCTCCTCCCTCCCTGGCGGTGACGAGTTTCAGCCTCGTTGGAGACGTCATACTCGTTGTATTACTGAGTATCTCTGAACCTCGCCGGCGACATTAGATCCCGAAAACGGACCCCCTGGCTGCTCGCCGGATAAAGTCGCGACTACATTGGTCGCTCTTCCCTTGCCCAAGCGGGCTCCTTTCCAGCTCGCCTCGGCGGTGCTTCCTCTTCTAGCGGCGTCAGGCGATGAGGAGAAGTGGTCGTGACCTCTGGGCGCTGAGCGAAACCAGTGAGAATGGTTTGCTCGATCTTCCTCGCGAACTCTTCAAACGCACCCACTGTTATAAACTCGCCACCTCGCGCGGCGTCTCCTCCTACTGCTGAGTTGCCGACCAACTCTCCTTGCTCGCCACCTATGATCATCTCACTCAACTTCCTAACTTTCCTCCTTGGTTGCGATCCACGCTCACCGCACCAAGTGTTGAAGTCAGGAAAAATCTCAACCTCGGAATTCAGACGAAAGCCGCCTAAGGTTACTGGCTCATAAGCTAGATCAGACGACAAAGATGACTAGAACGAAGAAACAGGTCAAACAGGACCCCAGATGTTGCGGCAGGAAGGACCCACCACGTACCCGGATGCTCGAAAGGAGTAGTCCCTTCTCAACCAAGGATGGCCGAACTGGGTACAAGGGAAGCAAGCTAGCGAGGTCGCATGGTCGCGACTTGCTCTCCAAGGAAAAGGAATTCAAAGATTTAGCTAGTATCCCGAAACTAAAGCGCACGAGTATCCTGCCGAGGATTTCAAGTGCCTCACCTCGTACCCCTGGGGTCCTATTTATAGGCAAGTGCAAGGGGGGTCATATTTATACCCCACCCCCTGGCGACTATGCAACTTCCGGGGGGAACTCGTATGGGCTGGGCGAGTATCTCACCTAGTCGCCTACCTGGCGAGTATGCGAGGGGAGCTCGCCTATACTCCCCCAGGCCTTCCGCGATCTTGAATGCTGACTTTGACTCCTGCCTTGACTTGTTGACCTTAACTTCTGCTGACTTGGCTGTGGTGGGACCCACTCTCGACGAATACGGGTTGTACATTATTGCTCTTGACATTCAAGAAGAAGCTAAAGAAAAAGCTGCTGAAAAGATTCATGATAAACAGCTGAAGGAAATAAATAACCTATATGACAATCCTCCTGATTCATCTGATGATGATGAGGATGATGATTCAGAGGATGAAAATTCCAGGAAAAAGAAAGTGTCAAAGAAAAGAAAAGTTACTCCCCAGGCTGCTCCCAAGCCAGGCAATACTAATGATACTCCTTACTACATCTTGAAACGGATTACTCCATACCCTGGCATGGAAAGCTGGATGTGGCTATCTAAAAATGAATAGAAAGGCAGGAAGAGGAGCAGGAGATACTCACCTCCTCCTCAGAAGTTTAGAAGAGGTCCTCCTCCTCCTCCTGCTGGTGCTTCAGGAGCCTCTAATGCATCTTCCAAGCCTTCCTCATTCTCTAGAACATATCAAAGGCAGGATAGATCTTACAGATCTTATTCCCAAGGAAGCAGTCAACAACATAGAAATCAAAGCTCTACAGAGCAAATAAAGGAAGTTATTTATCAGAATCCCTCCTTCTCTCCTCCTCAACAACAAGTTCTTCCCAAGGTTCAGAAGACAGCTGCTTATCAGTTCAGAAGACATGATGAATCTCATAAGCCCAAAGGAAAATATAGTGTGGTTGCTCCTCCAAGATCTATCTATTCTCAAAGTGATAAACAACATAGCACAATAAACTTTCAGGCTCAATCCACTCAGTTCAAAGCAGTTTCAATGTTGCCTCCTCAAGATGATCAGCCACCTATTGAACAGGAAGTTGATCCTAACTTTAGGATGGCCAGGCTTCAAGAACTGATTGGTCTCTCTCAGATAAGAAAAGCTGTAGCAAAAGGAGAAGATCCATCTAGGTTTACCACCATGTCTTCCTACAGAGAAAAAGAGCTGGACAAACTCCAAGTTAGCAAGAAAGTCTTTAATCCAGCAGAATATATGGCATTGCATCCAGAAGCAATTGTGCCCAGGACTAGTGCTCAGACAACTCTTGGTGGACAAGACCTGATGACTTCTAAGAAGGATACACTAGATCCCTCCAGAAAGATAATCTTTTCTAAACCCTTCTCTGGTCCTTCATCTGATAAACTATAGTTTGCATTTGTTTTTAATGCTTAACTGATTATGTACAATGCATTGCTATAACATATCTGCTGATGTTATTTCATCCCTACAGATATTTATGGTCTTTGTATTTTTATTTCTTTTTAGTTTTGTTTTTTAGTGACCTCACACAAATAGGGGGAGATTGTTGGAACCCTTATTTGGATTTGTGCTAGGTTCACTCTTAGGATGTCTTGACCCCCATGTATAGCCTGGGTCTTTGTCTAGTCTTGGTTAGATCCTCTTTAGTCAGGTTTGTGCAGACCAGCATTGCAGTGGACTCAGACTTAGATTCAGAAAGATGTTGTAGATTATCTATATCAGCTCGACTGTAGTCGAGCTCAGCTCGACGATCGTCGATCTCCTATCGACGATCTCAGAGTCCTCTACTCTGAACTGAGCTCGACGATCTACGATCTCAGGTCGACGATCTAGTGCTTCTTAGCAGTTTTCTCAAATCTACGATAGTTTTTCTCAGGTCGATGATCTCTTAACCCAGTTCGACGATCTCTGGACTAAGCTCTACGATTTTATGCTGCCTTCAGTTATCAGTTCTCTTAGATCGGTCAGAAGTATTTATTTTAGTTATGATAAATTATTTTAAGGCAAATATATTCTGATAATTAATGCTGACATTCTCAAGGCTGATAGCCGTATTTCATGAAGCATTAATTATGGTATTCACAGAATATTTTGGAGATAGTTATGGAAGTGCATTTATGATTGACAGCCATTCTAGCCGTTTGGGCTCATAAATTCTTGCAAAAAATTAAGCACTGTCTTGGAAATTCAAATTTGAGGTCGTTGGTTATTTTGATAAAAATAGAGAACTCAAAACAAAAAGTCACAACAAGAATCAGTCAGACGGTCAGTTAAAAAGATTTTTGCTCTCAAGGACTCTTGTATTACTAAAACAAGGAAGAAGAAGAACTTGCTCAATACAAAATTCTCTCCAGTCTTCTTCTTTTCTCAGGCTTCATAAATCTACAGAGAGCTCAAATCAACATAAATCTGAAGACCTACACCCTGGACAAAGCTTCCATCTTCCTGAATCTACTCAATATCTCAGGGGGAGCTTTGGCATCATCAAATCCACATAGTCTTCTCATTGTGTTTGAGAAAGAGAAGACTGTCATCTACTTTTCTTTATTCTCTCTTGTACAGGGTTATTACTCCCTTCAAAAGTGAACTCCTTGGTGATAGGGCACCTGATCAAAAACCTATTAGTTTTTAGGCACCTGATCAAAAGCATGAAGGGTTTCTAGATCTACCTGAAGCAGATCTTGTGGTGATAGGGCACCTGATCAAAAACCTAAGTGGATTCCTACTAGGGTGGTAGAAGCGTGGATGTACCCAAGTTTAGGGGAACCACTATAAATTTCTTGTGTCGTCTGGTTGCCTTGTGTTTTCAGTTTTGTATTGTGATGTGATAGTTCTCTGTGTTTTTCCCTCTTTCATACTAGTATCAATATTTTAATTCCACAATAAATCTAATCGATTTTTTTATATACTCTATTCACCCCCCCTAGAGTAAATTCTATCTATCCCTCACTTTCATTCGCTGTTCGACGATCGTCGACTACAATTTCGTCGACCACACGGCCATTGTCGAACCTGAGCATGACACGCCCCTGGGACACGACCGTGTCCCAGGTCGTGTGACCTCTACCAAGTCCCAGACTTGGCTCAAAACGCCTCCTGTCGCTCTTTTGAGTTTCGGGGCGTTACAACTCTCTCCCTCTAAAACGAATTTCGTCCAGAAATTACATAAAGGAAAAGATACACAAAACTTAAACGGTACCTAAATGGAATAACTCTGGGTACTCCTCAAGCATGGTCTGCTCTCGCTCCCACAAGAGCTCCTCCCGACCGCAGTTGTCCCAGCGGACCTTAAACATCCTGATATCCTTGTTACGCAACCGCTTGACTTTCGAGTCCTCAATGCGAACGAGCTTGACCTTCATCGTCAACCCATTATCGACCGACACTTGATCGACCGCAATCACTTACGAAGGCTCTTGCACTGCCTTCCGCATCACCGATATGTGGAATACGTCGTGTAGACCACTTAGCTCCACTGATAGCCTCAATCGATAAGCTGCTTCGACAATCCGCTCCAGAACCTCAAACAGTCCAAGGTATCTCAGGCTTAGCTTCTTCAAGTATCGTCCCCGCGAGACACCCTTGAATGGTTTAATCTTCAAGTACACCCAGTCGCTGACAGCGAACTCCACGTTCCTATGCTTGGCATTGTAGTACTTAGCTTGACGGTCCTGAGCGATTATCAATCTTTCTCGAATCGTTCGAACCAATGACATTGCATCTTCCACCTCTTGGCACTTTTACAACTTTGACTCACCCGTTTCCAACCAAGACAACGGCGTGCGACATCTTCTACCATAAAGGGCCTCGAAGGCCGTCATTTGTATGTTCGCCTGGTAGCTATTATTGTAAGCGAATTTCACCAAGTATAAGTGATCTTCCCACTGCTTCCCGAAATCCAGAACGCACATGCGAATCATGTCTTCCATCGTCCTGTTGACCCTCTCGGTCTGACCATCCGTCTGCAGATGAAAGGTTGTGCTGAAACTCAGCTTTGTTCTCAACATCTGCTGCACCAACCTCCAATCATTGGACGTGAATCGCCCATCTCGGTCACTCACGATGCTGCGGGGCACACCGTGAAGCCGCACAATATTATCCACATATAACTTTGCCAATTTCTCCACAAAATTATCGTTTCTATGCGGAATGAAGTGCGACACTTTCATCAAATGATCTACGACCACCCAGATGACGTTGTTTCCCTTCTGCGACCTTGGCAAACCATGCACAAAGTTCATAGTAATGTTGTCGAACTTCCACTCCGGAATAGGCAAGGATTTCAAGAATCCCCCAGGCTTCTGGCACTCCGCCTTCACTAAGGCGCATGTTTGACACTTCGCCATGTACAGTGCCATATCCTTCTTAAGTTCTGGCCACTAGAATAATTTCTTCATATCGCAGTACATCTTCGTGCTCCCCGGGTGAATCAAGTACTTGGTGTGATGCGCCTCGTACATCAATTCCACCTGCAGTTTGCCCACATTTGGGACGCACAGACGACCGTCCTTCCAAAGCAATCCATCCACGACCTCAAATTGGGAATTTGACCCATACAGAGCTTCAACCATGATTTGCTTAATGCGACCATCCATAACCAGAGCCTGCCGAATCCGATCAGCCAGGTCACACTGAACTTCTGTCCAAATCAATAGCGCTTCGGCACTTGTCTGTTTGTCTACGCAAGAGATCTCCAACGCCTCCAACTCCTGAACCAAACGCTCGTCGTGAACCGACAAGGCAATTGGCTTGAGCTGGGGCCCTGCGACTCAATGCATCCGCAACTGAATTTCCTTTTCCAGGCACGTAGTGAATCTTGAATGTGTAGTCCCCCAGGAACTCCATCCATCTCCGCTGTCGCATGTTCAGATCCTTCTGATCCAACAAGTATTTCAGTCTCTAGTGGTCGGTATAGATATCGACTTTCACCTCATACAAGTAATGCCTCCACAGCTTCAGGGCAAAGATCACGGCCGATAACTCCAAGTCATGGACCGGATAATTCCTCTCATACACTTTCAGTTGACGCGAGCCATATGCTATCACACTTCCGTGTTGCAGTAGGACACAACCCAATCCACTGCCCGAAGCATCGCTGTATATCTCAAAGCCTTCGGTCCCACTTGGCGAACTCAGCACAGGCGTCGTGGTCAACCGACTCTTCAACTCCTCAAAAGCTCGTGCGCACTCCGGCGTTCAAACAAACTTCTACTCTTTCATCGTCAGAGTAATGAGGGGTAACGTTATCCGCGAGAAGTTCTCCATGAACCGCCTGTAATAACCGGCAAGCCCCAGAAAACTCCAGACTTCCGCTACCGTAGACAGCACAGGCCACTCTCGTATAGCAACAATCTTCGCCGGATCCACCGCAATTCCCTCTCCACTGACTATGTGACCAAGGAATGCTACTGAGGACAACCAAAACTCGCATTTGGAGAACTTGGCGTACAATTGATTCCTCCTCAGTGTCTCCAACACCAAGTGTAGATGCTTAAAGTGATCCTCCTCACTCTACGAGTACACCAATATATCGTCGATGAAGACGATCACAAAGTGGTCTAGGTACTCCCTGAAAGTCTTGTTCATCAGATCCATGAACACTGACGGCGCATTAGTCAGCCCAAACGGCATGACCGTAAACTCAAAATGCCCGTATCTCGTACTAAAAGCTGTCTTGGGGATATCACTCTCCCTTATCCTCAGCTGATAATATCCGGACTTGAGATCCAATTTCGAGTACACCAATGACCCTACTAACTGATCGAACAGATCATCAATCCTCGGGATCAGCTACTTGTTCTTCTCCGTAAAATTATTCAAATCTCGATAATAGATACAAAGTTTTAAGCTTCCGTCCTTTTTCTTAACAAAAAGGACCTGAGCACTCCAAGATGACGAACTTCGACACACATAACCCTGCTCCAACAACTCTTGAAGTTGCACCTTCAGCTCCGTCATCTCCTTAGGCGCTAGCTGATATGGTGAGCGTGATACAGGTTTCGCACCTGGCACTAGCTCGATGGTGAAATCAATCTCCCATTGAGGTGGGGCTCCAGGAAGATCGTCAGGGAACACATCAGGGTAATCAGATACAACTGAAATACTGTACAATGTAGGCTTAGGCTTTGCAACCTCCACTAGCGTGAAGAACAGCTCTGCTCCAGCACGAACCGCCTTCACCACCTGGAGAGCAGACATCAAAGTCGTGCTCGACCCTTTCAAGCCCGAAAAAGTCATCTCACGACATGTTCCCAACTTAACCTCCTTGCGATTGCAATCGATATATGCTTGCTACTCCGAGAGCCAATCCATACCAAATATCACGTCAAACTCCATCAGCGGCAGTAACGACGCTTGCAAATCAAACTCCTGATTCCCAATACGAATCTTTACGCCATAGACTCTATCCGCGCGCATCGAACACCCATTCGGCAGCAACACATCCAGTTTGTCCTTTGTCATCGAAGAAGGTACTCCGATGCACGATATGAATCATTCGGATAAAAAGGAGTGCGAAGCTCCCGTATCAAAGAGTGCTCTCGCCTGATTATCACAAATCAAAACAAAGCCTATACAAGCAGTGGTAAGGTAGCACGCACATAACAAGTATTTAAATAAACTAACTTGCTATAAATTTAAACCGTAGCTGTCACCACATCCGCTTGCTTGATGACCTCCTGCTGGCCAAGATTGTAGACTCTAGGTTGAGCCGGAGTCTACAATATAACACGTGCCCGGTGTTCGGCTTGTAGTTTCCCCCGAAGCACCGGAAGAAGGGGCTGGACCCAAAGTCCTAGCCTTCTTATTGAACTTACGATACCCAGAATTCGAATTAGCCGGCACTTTGAACTCTGTCCTCTTATCACCAGAGTTTTTCTTCGCTTGTATATTCTTCAGATCCTTTTCCAAAGACCGGGTCGTATTGACCAGGGTCAAGAAGCCCTGCGTCATAGGCCCCGAGAGCAGTAGCCTTAGGTCATCCCTCAGCCCTTCATAGAATCGGTTCGTCTTACGCTCCTCATCCGCGAACGTAGAGTTGGCATACCGACCCAACCGAGTAAATTCGTGGAGATACTCATCCACGCTGAAAGTGCAAGTTAGATCTAATATACTCTAGAGAGGGGGGGTGAATAGAGTATGGTGCTTGCTAAAAACTTTTTACAACAGTTGTTGTATTCCTAAGTGAATAGGGAAGCAAATGAACTACAGCAACTATCTAATCAAAAAGCAATCACAAACCACAACCAGAAACAAAAAAAAGTAAGCAACCAGATGACACAAGGAGCTATAGTGGTTCCCCAATCAATCTGGGTACATCCACTCTTCTACCACCCTAGGTAGGAATCCACTGCAGGATGAGTTGATCAGGTGTCCTGGGCACCAATGAGCTTTTGATAAGGTCCTCAAAAACCAAACCAGATTTTTTGATCAGGTGTCCTGGGCACCAATGAGCTTTTGATAAGGTCCTCAAAAACCAAACCAGATTTTTTGATCAGGTGTCTTGCCACCATTGAGTTTTGACAAGGTCTCAGAAACTAGCACAAACTTTTGAAGGGAGTTTGATAAACCCTTTACAGCAGAGAGAGAGAGAGAGAGAGAGAGAGGGATGAGATGATCTTCTCTGTCAACAATCAGAGAGAAGATAGTGGATGTTGTCAAAGCTCCCCCTGAGATCTTGAGTTGTTCAGGAAGCGAAGCTTTGCAGTAGGGTGATAGACCTTCAGAAGATTTGATCTCCAACAAAAGATGATTTCAGCAGAAACTGAAATGTGTGTTGTCTGGAGTCTTGAATGATGTTGGCCTTTGAATATTAGAATCAAAAGGGATCTGAAAATTTCAGTATGTTGATCTCCTTTTGTGATGGTGTTCTTGTATGAGTTCTAAGACTGTGAATATCTGCAGCTCTTTTTCTTGTTGTTATTCACTTGTTGATGATGTTCTCTGTATATCCTCGTTTTCCAGTAGAATATGAATATCTCTTTTATTCCTTAGATCTGAATAGAATATTTCTCTGTCCAAGATAGTCGTTAGCCTGTCATAAATGACTTCCTTAACTGCATTTTGTCTTCTGGAGGAAAGTCTAATAAAACATTCCTTTGAAAATCCCTTGAAACTTGCTCCAGATTAATTTAAACGGCTACAAGATCCTTGACATAAATGCTGAGAATAATTCCATAACTGTCTGAATTTGAATCTTGAAAACGTCGATCTCTCCAAAAAAACGTCGAACTGAGCTCCACTATCGTTGAACTGAGCTCAGAGACTGGTCTTAGACTGAAACAGAGATCGTCGATCTGAGCTCAACTATCGTCGAATTAAGCTCAGAGAAAGAGAAACAAACTGGAGACAGGAGCGTCGATCTGAGCTCGAAGATCGTCGAATGGAGTTCGACGACTTGTTGAAGTTGAGCTCAGAGATCGTCGAATGGAGTTCGACGATTCGTCGAAGTGAGCTCAGCGATCGTCGGATGGAGTTCGACGATTCGTCGTACTGAGCTCGTCGAAATGACTTAGTCTCCTGAACTGAAAATATCTGGTCTTGAGGGCAGCTTTCAAACCTAAATAATAACCCTTAGACTCAATTCTAATTGACCTTTAGATCTATACAAGGAGGTCAAAACATATTTCCTAAAATACGTAGTGATCCTTGCCCAAATCAGTAATAGGGTGTTCCAACAATCTCCCCCTATTTGGGTTAGGATTACTATTTACAGATATTGGAAAAATAAAAACATACAAAGCAGAAATATAACAAACAAGACATAGCAGAAGCACAGATATTATCTCAGATAGTTCAGAAAACAAAATATACTGTCATCTTACAGAATCATTCTTTTTCCTTGCTCTTTATAAGAACTATTATCTCAGATAGTTTGGATTGAGAGCTTCTTTCTTAGATCTTTTATCATCAGCTGCACCTAGAGAGGTTTGTTGCTTTGGCCTAGGCACTACAGCTTCTGGGTGCAACTTCATATAGCTTTCTGAATCAAAAAATTTACTGAAGGAGTATCTCTCAAGTTCTTTCTTTCTTTGATCTGATAAAGTAGTGATATTTGAAGTATCTTTTCCTTATTCTCTGGCTTTCTTGATTTTGTGCAAAGCAGCCAATTCTTTCATTCTTGCTGTCCATGAGGTAGGATTGTTTTCTGGATCTTCAAATGGAACAGGAGGCTCATATCTATTTGAAGGAATATCTGGAGGAGCTCTGTAAGAGACTAGTTCTTTCAGCTTATAAGGAAAGGGACCAGAAGTTGTGTCAGATGGACCCTGTCCTTCCCTTGGATAAGGATGTTGCCTGGAATATCCTTTAGAGTACACTTTAAGTTCTCTCTGATTTCTTCTGTACTGTCCTCTTCTGGACTGGTAACCTCTAGATTGATTTCCTCTGTACTGGGATCTACCTTGAGGTTGATATGAGCTTTGGCTTCTGGCAGAGGATTGGAAAGCAGAACTACCACCTGCACCTGCATCACGTGAGGGAGGAGGAGGAGGAGGATTGAAATGGGAAGATCCTTTGTCATACTTTCTTTTCTTCTTCATAGCTTTTAGTTGATTCCTGGAGTATTGCATCCAAGGTTCTGTGATAGGGCAATCATGCAGTATGTAGTATGGAATGTCATTTGTATCTTTCAGTTTTTCTGGGGGAACTCTCTTCATGGCTTTGCTTTTGGCTTTCCTTTTCCTTGCAATTATAGCAGAGGAATCATCTGAGTCAGTACTAAACTGATCACTGTCTGAGCTTGGAGTATTATCATACATTGCATCAATCCTTTTGAGGTAATCTTTTTGTTGTTGAGACTGAGCAGAAGAAACAGCAGAAACAACAACAGTAGCAGCAGCAACAGCAGGAAGTGGAGTAGAAGCAATACTGGCAGAAGGAGTTATGACTGCAGCAGGTTCAGAAACAGCAGCAGTAATAGAAGCATTAGTAGCAGATGAAACTGGAAAATCAACTTCAGAAGGAGCAACAGCAGCAGTAATAACAGGCTCAAGAACAAATGCCTCTATCATATGCATGTCCTCAAAAACAGTAATATCAGAACTAACAGAAACATCAATAACAGTAGTAGGAGCAGCAGCAGTAGGAGCAGCAGAAGAAGCAGTGTCAACAGCATTGAAGAAATGTATATAAGAGCTTATCAAGCTGGGGTCACATCTGGAAATAGGCACAATGACCTTAGTAATATCTTCAGAATGCTAGACTGGAAGGTAGTTGAAGTAAATAGAATCAAAAACCGACAACAGTGACCTGAGGTCCACTGTGATGACTGCAATTGGAGCTACTAGAGCTTGAACTGAGGATACTACAGCAGACAATCTTTCAACTTCATAAGGCATCTCCCCCTGCCTAGATTCAGTGAGAACTAGATCAAGACACCCATAAGAAGGGATTGCCTGAGAAGGAAGAAAAGAAGAAAGCCTGGCAGACAGTTCCTGAACTGTTTTTAGAAGTGGAGCCAGAGAGGTCTACAGCAAGAGGGATAGCCTTGGAGCTATCAGCTCATATAACCTGTCTACAAGGGCTGGAAGATCTACTTGCTCAAGAGGGACTTGAGTAGAGGTAGGGATGGATTAGGTAGAAATGAAGGTTGGAGCAGCAGGAGATGTTGGTGGAGAACCTGTGGATGGTGGAAAGGATGGTTGGGAAATTGGAATTGTGGAGATGGAAGAGAGTGGGATGGAAATGGATGGTGTGAAGGATGGTTGAGCAATTATGTCTTGAAGTAGTTGTTGATAAGAGGTGGATGAGGATGGTGGCTCAGGAGGGGATGAAGGAGAATCATCCATATAGGAATCATCTATAAGAGTGAAAGATGGAATATGAGAGGATGAGTTAATATCCAGGTGTGGGTAGTGATGTAGAGGAAGGAAGATTTCTTCAGTGAGTGGTGGAGTTGGAGAAGGAATTGAAGTTGGAGATGGGGTGGAAATTGTGATGGTGGATGTAATTATGATGGGGACTGTTGTAGATGAAACAAGAGGTGGATGAGGAGGTGAAGCAGGCAAGTCTTCTGCAGGGGAAGAAACCTGAGGGGAAGAGACTGAAGCAGTCCTTGTGCCTGAAGTAGAGATTACAGAGGGCCTGCTGGGCTTGATAATCTTCCTGTCCCATTTTCCAAATAGGGCACAGGTAAGCCTCTTGGAGGCATTGATGTGCATCCCACTGGAAACAAGCAGTGTGTTGGGTACATTGGTCAAATGTACCTGATTTGAAGAAGCCTCACCTAACTCAATGATATACATCATAATGTATTTGATGTTTGTTTGAGTTACTTGTGCAGGTTAGGTATTCACTGGACTGAAGCTAAAAGTTTCTAAGTCCATGTGTCGACACCCAGAGGGAAAGTGTCGACACTTGAGAAAGCTTGTGTCGACACCCAGACAAGCAGTGTCGACACTTGGAGTAATTGTGTCGACACCTGAGAAGAAGAGTCGACACCAGACAGAAAGTGTCGACACTTGGAGCTGTGTCGACACTCAGTGAAGAAGAATGCAGAAAAGCTGTGTCGACACTTAGCAGAAGTGTCGACACCTAGAAGAGCTGAGTCTACATCAGAAAGTGTCGACACTTGGAGTTGTGTCGACACTCAGCAAAATTCTGCAGAGACTAAGGACAAGTGTCGACACTCAACACAATGTGTCGACACTCAATCAGCAGAGTCAACATATGAAGAATGTGTCGACACTCAGCACAATGTGTCGACACACACTCAAAGGAGTCAACACTTGAAGTATGTGTCGACACTCAGCACAATGTGTCGACACACACTCAAAGGAGTCAACACTTGAAGTATGTGTCGACACTCAGCACAATGTGTCGACACACAACCAGAAGAGTCAACACTTGAAGAAAGTGTCGACACCCAGCACAATGTGTCGACACTTAGTTGAAGACTCTACACTTGAAGGAAGTGTCGACACAAGGAGCTGTGTCGACACTTAGCAAAGAACAGAAAAGTTTACAAAATATTCTAAGTACAAGTGTCGACACTAAGGGAATGTGTCGACACTCAGCTGAAGAAACAAAATTGAAGACTTGTGTCGACACCAAGAAGCAGTGTCGACACTTGACAGTTTCAACACATGAAGATGTGTCGACACAAAGGAGATGTGTCGACACTTAGAAGAATTCAACAAGTTACAGAAGATCAAGTACTTGTGTCGACACTTAATTTCAGTGTCGACACTTGAAGAAGAATCTGTGTCAAGACATACAAGGAGTTGTGTCGACATCTTGTAGACTTGTGTCGACACTTACACAACATGTGTCGACACTTGGTCTATAAGTGTCGACACTTAAGAACAGAAAGTCTCGACACTATCTGACAGTTAGAGAATTTCAAGAATTGACTGGTTGATATGACAGCTGCCGATCCAGCCGGTCTACAGCAACTGTCAGGGAAGTCAGAAGTCAGTTATGAACCGGACCAGCCGGTTACCATGAAGAATGCCTATAAATAGGCACTCACAGTTTACAGAAACTGTTGTTGAAGCTATTTGAAGTAATAGATCAGATTATTCAAGTAATCAGAAAAGTGGTACACAGAGTATCAACACAAGAAGATCTGGCAGTCCAACTGCAGATCTAAGAAGTTGGAGAGAGAGAGCTCCAATCAAGAAATCAGTCTTTGGAACTAAGGCTGAGAAGAAGGATTCAGAATCATCTGGATCTCAAGAAGCAGAGGTCAAGGATCAACTGCAGAGGATTCAGACTAATTCAGTTCTACTCAAGAAGCTTTGAAGGAAGCTAAGTCAGTTTGGATCTAGCTGAGTTCTTCCAAGAACTCTTCAAGAAACTCTCAACTCCTCTCTTATTTTCTGAGTTGTAGAGTTAGTTATTGTAATTCAATTTTAACTTGTAGGATCCATTGGATCTGAGTGAATTGTAAGCCTATATTATAAAGGCTGAGGGTAGGGCTTGGTTGCCTGAGTGTAGGAGTTGAAGAACTCTGAGTGTAGGCCTTAATTGGCTGAGTGTAGGCCTGGGTGGCTGAGTGTAGGCCTTGGTGGCTGAGTGTAAGGCTTTGGGCCTGAGGTGTAGGAACCTAGTTGGGTTCTGAGATAGTGGAGAAGTTTGGCCGAATCTAGTACACTGCTAGATAGGCGAAGAGGGAAAGTGGATGTACCCAAAGATTGGGAACCACTATAAATTTGTGTGTCTGCTGTGCTGTGCTGTGCTGTGGATTAGCAGTTTATATTTTGTTATTGCTGTTAGCTGTAGAAATCTGTGAGATAACTGTTTTGCTGCCAACAAAGTTTCAAAAAGGTTTAGGTCACCTATTCACCCCCCCCCCCTCTAGGTGTTTAGGTACCATATCTTTCAAGTGGTATCAGAGGGAGATTCCTCAAAAAGGACTAACTGTCTGAGGAGATCCAGTTTGGCAGAGTCAGTGTAAGTCAGAACATAGTTTCAAGAAAATCAAGAACATGGGTTCTTCAGAGAATCACAAGGAATTGGGTTCAATGAAACTGCCCATATGCAGAAAAGAGATCTTTGGGATCTGGAAAGAAAGGGTTAGGCTATTTATGGAGGCCTCTGACCCTAGAATCTACATCACAGTCAAAGAGGGGCCATATGTGCCCATGAAGGTTTCAGTTTTGGATGCTACACAGAGAACTCCAAAGGATTTCTCTGAGATGACTAAGGATGAAATTGTCCTAGCCACTATGGACAAGAGGGCACAAAACATTATAGTAAGTGCCATTGATGATGCCACTTTTCAGAACTTAATTCACTGTAAAACAGCAAAAGAGATGTGGGATACTCTCATTGTCTATATGGAAGGTTCTGAAGAAGTTAGGCAAGATAGGAAGTCCTTGCTTAATCAAGAGTATGAGAGCTTTAGGCAAGGAAGAGGAGATAGCATCACTGAATGCTACAAGAAGTTCTATAGAATTGTTAATGAACTCATGTCCTATGGAAGAGAGTTCACTAACTATGAATTGAATGATAAGTTCTTAAGGTCCCTAACCAAAGATTGGGACACCAAGATCTGTGCCATCAGAGAAATGGCAAAGTTGGGAGAAATTCCTCCTCCCACACTGTTTGGCAAGTTGTTGTCTTATGAGATGCAGCTGTCAGTGAGAAAAGAGGAGGAAAAATCAACAAGGACTGAGCACAGGGAAAGGACTGTTGCCTTCAAGTCAGAAGTACCTAGAAAGGGCAGGACTAAGTCATCAACTCCTCCTCCAGAGGTAGTTGAATCAGAATCTGATGAGTCTGTTAGCACAAAGTCTACAAGCAGTGAAAGTGATGAAGACTTTGCTGCATTCACCAGACATTTTCAGAAATTCCTGAAGAAGAAACAGTGGAGGTCCAGACCTTCATTTTCCAAAGGGAAAGAAGTCCAGTATCAGGAGAAGAAGTCTTCAAAGAAGGACAAGAAAAAGACAAAGACTAGCAAGGCAACTGGGTCTAAGATAGTGTGTTACTGCTGCAATAGACAGGGTCATGTTATTGCAGATTGTCCTGAGAGAAGAAAAGAATCCAGTGACAAAAAGAAGACTCACTTCAAAGGAAAGAAGGAGAAGTCCTTTGTTGCAAAGAATGAGAAGACTCTTTCAGACATTTCTTCTTCAGACACTGAGACAGATGCTGAAGCCTACATAGGGCTATTTGCTGAAGAAGAAGAAGAGTTTATGCAGATCATGGAATCAATCTATGAACAAGAAGAGTGTCAGTGCCAAGGACTGATGGCATTGACTGAAAGTACCAAAATCCTGGAGCAGCCAGGACCTAGTCAGGTACAAAGTCCAACTCAAAGTTCAGATTCCAGTTCTAGTTCAGAGTCAGATTCATCTTCATCAAGTGATGGAAGTGCTTCTGAATCTGAGGGAGATATTCATCAGCTCTTAGATGAATATAAAGTACTGTTGCAAGCCTATAAGAAAAGCAAGACCCTAGCCAAAAGTCAGGCAAAGGAGATTGCTGATCTCAAGGCAGCTGCAACAGATTTTGAGAAGAAATTTGATCAAAAGCTCAATGAGGTAGCCAGGCTGAAACACATTACTGTGATTCAGATGGGAACTATCACCTATAAAAATGATCAAATTAAGAGACTGGAGATCAATCTTCAGAAGGAAAGAGAGCTAGTTGCTAGGTTTTCAAAACCTAAATCAGTGCTACCCTTGATTGATGAATTTGTTCATCATAAAGGAAAGGCTGGATTGGGTTTTATTAAACCAGCTAGGACTGTTCAGGATCAGTCCAAGTCCAAGGGCAAAGCCCCAACATTCAATAAGCCTGCTGTAGTCAAGACAGCCAAGTCTGTACCTAAGCAAAGGTACAACAAGTTTGAATGCTGGTGCTGTGGCAAAGTTGGCCACTTTGCCTTGGACTGTTGGCACAATGCAAGTGCCAATGGGAGTAGCAAGCTACCTGGTGGAAAGCCAGTAGGTAGCTATGTCATGTTGCAAACTAACAATCACCAAGGACCCAAGTTTACTTTGGGTTCTAAGGTTCATTAATTTGTTTTGCAGGTGAATCCAAGTGGCCATACCCCAACATGGTACTTGGATAGTGGATGTTCCAGACATATGACTGGAACAAGGGGACTACTGAAGGACTACATTCCAATCAAAAATGGTCCTAAAGTGACCTTTGGTGGTTCTGAAAAAGGAATCATCAAAGGGTTTGGTAACATTTCTTCAAACCTTGTTACCATTACTCAAGTGGCTTATGTTAAAGGTTGAAACACAACCTTATAAGTATAAGTCAGTTAAGTGATGTAGGGTATGACATCTCATTTGTTAAAAATGGTTGTCATATCAAGAGGTCAAGTCAAGAGATCATTTTGACAGGATATAGAAAGAGGAATGTCTACTGTCTAGACATCATGATTGAGAACAATGGTTCTCCTGTTTGTCTTGTAGCTGATGAGACAGTCTCTCATTGTGTCAAGTGGCACAAGAGGCTAGCTCATCTTAACTACAAGACTATTAGCAAACTCTTTAGCAAAGAGTTAGTGAGGAATGGTCCTCAAGTTAAGTGTGTTAAAGATGGCATTTGCTCAGCTTGTCAAAAGGGCAAGCAGACCAAATCCACCTTTAAAAGCATTGAGAACAAAGATGCTGTGAGGTGCTTATACCTCTTGCATATGGATCTCTTTGGTCCAATGCCAGTTCACAGCTTAGGTAGGAAGGTCTATACCTTTGTAGTTGTTGATGACTACTCAAGGTTTTCCTGGGTGTTCTTCTTAAGGCAGAAATCTGAAACACCTAGTGTCTTCTACAGCTTTGTCAAACAAATTCAGAATGAACTAAATAGTACTGTGGTCAAAATTAGAAGTGACCATGGTACTGAGTTTCAATCTGAAAGCATGACAAAACTATGTGAAGACTTTGGGATATTTCAAGAATTCTCTTCACCTAGAACACCTCAGCAAAATGGCATTGCTGAGAGGAAGAATAGAACCTTGATAGAGGCTGGTAGAACCCTACTTAGTGATACATCACTGCCTGAGTATTTCTGGGCTGAAGCAGTTAACACTGCATGCCATGTGATAAATAGGGCTACCATCACTAAAAGGTTAAATAAGACCCCCTATGAAGTTGTGAAAGGCAGGAAACCAAACCTATCCTATTTCAGGATTTTTGGTTGCAAATGCTTCATACTTAACAATGGGAAGTCTTACTTAACTAAGTTTGCTGCCAAGTCCCAAGAGGGAGTGTTTGTTGGGTACAGCAATAATAGTAAGGCTTATAGAGTCTACAACTTGACTACACAAGTTGTAGAGGAGTCTGTGCATGTAGTTTTTGATGAGACAAAACTTATTAACAATGAGTTGTCTAGTAGTGTGTGCAGCCCCACAGGTCTTACTAAGAAGATGGACAAGCTAACCATAGAAGATGTACCTGCTGCAAGACAGCAAGTAGAAGAAGATGGCTTATGTCCAGGGGGAGAACTACATGTACCAGGAGCTGAAGAAGTACAAGGAACTCAGCATGATGAAGATGCTGTAGAAGTACAACCAGAAGTAAGGATGCCTCCAGCCAACAGGCATCTAAGAGATCATCCAGTAGAGCTGATTATTGGAGATCCAAGACAAGGTGTTCAGACAAGGAGCAGAAATCAGAATGCTGTAGTATATTCAAGTTTTCTGTCTCAAATAGAACCAAAGAAATTTGAAGAAGCTATACAAGATCCACAGTGGACTGAAGCTATGCAAGAAGAACTTAATCAGTTCAAAAGGTGCAAGGTTTGGGACCTGGTTCCTAAACCTAAAGATCACAATGTGATAGGAACAAAGTGGATCTACAGGAATAAGCTTGATGAACAAGGAGTCATCATTAAGAATAAAGCAAGATTGGTTGCTAAAGGTTATAGGCAAGAAGAAGGTATTGATTTTGATCAAACCTTTGCTCCAGTAGCCAGACTGGAAGCCATAAGGATGTTCTTGGCCTATGCAACCTATCAAGGATTCAAGGTATACCAAATGGATGTGAAGTCAGCATTCTTAAATGGTAATCTTAAGGAAGAAGTCTATGTGGAGCAGCCATCAGGTTTTGTTGATCCAACTCAACCTCATTATGTCTATAGACTTAGGAAAGCATTGTATGGGTTAAAGCAAGCTCCTAGAGCTTGGTATGAAACCCTATCTAGTTTCCTCATTGAGAACAAGTTCACAAGGGGGAAAATAGATAAGACTCTATTCCTTAGGGAATCTAGAGGCAAAGTCATACTAGTCCAAATATATGTAGATGACATTATATTTGGGTCTACTGAAAGCAGCCTTTGCAAAAAGTTTGCAAAACTTATGCAAGGTCAATTTGAGATGAGTAGTATGGGAGAACTGAAGTTTTTCTTGGGTCTCCAAGTTAAACAGACTGAAAGTGGTCTATCCATATGTCAGTCCAAGTTCACCCTAGAACTCATAAGGAAGTATGGTATGGATTCATCCAGTACCATGAAGACTCCTATGGGGTCAAGTATGTCTCTTAGCAAGGATGATGCAGGGAAACCTGTAGATGAAACCTTGTATAGAGGGATAGTTGGCTCCCTTTTATACTTGACTGCTAGTAGACCTGACATCATGTATGCTACATGTGTTTGTGCCAGGTATCAAGCCTGCCCTAAAGAGTCTCATTTGACTGCAGTCAAAAGGATTTTGAGATATCTAAAGGGCACACCTTATCTAGGCCTCTGGTACCCTAGGAATGGAGATTTTGATCTAACAGGCTATTCAGATGCAGACTTTGCAGGATGCAAAGAAGATAGAAAGAGCACTACTGGATCCTGTCAATTCCTAGGTGGAAGACTCATTTCATGGAGTAGTAAGAAGCAAACCAGTGTGGCTATCTCCACAGCTGAGTCAGAATATGTAGCTGCAGGAAGTTGCTGTGCTCAACTTCTATGGATTCAACATCAGCTAGAAGACTATGGATTTCAGGTAAGTAGAACTCCACTTTTCTGTGATTCTACAAGTGCTATTTCAATAGCTAATAATCCTGTATCACATAGTAGAACTAAACATATTGAGATTAAATATCACTTTCTTAGGGAGCATGTAGAAAGAAATGATATTGCACTTGAATATGTTAAAACTGATAGTCAGATAGCTGATATGTTTACTAAGCCCTTAGAAGAAGCTAAGTTCAATAGGTTCAAAATTGAACTAGGTATGATAAACTTAGACTAAGTTTACAGAACTAAAAATTGGCTAAGTAAAAATGTGTCGACACATAGACAAGTCTATGTCGACACAGAATAGTAAGTGTCGACACTTCAGGAAAATGGTGTCGACACATCTAGAAAGTTGGTGTCGACACTTCAGAATGTTAGTGTCGACACATGTCGAGTTGGTGTCGACACATCCAATGAGGTGTCGACACTTAAGTTTTACTCAGAATTTTCTAAGTAACGTCTCGACTACATGTCGAGTAGTGTGGTGTCGACACATAACCAAGTGTCGACACATAAAATCTGTTGACTAAACTTGTGTCGACACATGAGTGTCGAGACATTATAAGTCAGTGTCGACACTTATTGCCAGTGTCGACACATCTTTAGTAATCCATCCCGCCTGTTCGTCTTCAAACCAGAAAGGTATAAATAGGATTTTGTCTTTGTTTGTCGACACGCTTTCAGAGTTTCGAGACCAAACTACTGTGTCGACATTTCTCTTTTCTAAAGACTAATTCTACAAACCCTAATGGCTCCCAAGCTCGAGGAGAACGTCAATGAAGGCTATGAACTGGTTCGTGGCGCGTTCGACGATGGCGATCAAGAAATCAAATCGGTGGTAACCCTAGTCACCGATTCTGGATTGGAGTACTTGGTTTCAGAACCAACCAAAATATGGAAGAAGGAAGTTCTTGAATTCCTTACTGGAGCTTCTGTAGATGACTCAGGTTACAGAATCAAATCAAGAGTGCATGGAACCAAGGTCAAGATTTCACCTAAAACTCTGAGAAAGGTACTTCAGCTACCTAAAATTCAAGCAGAAGAGGAAGTGACTACATCTCAGACCAGGGAAGCACTTACCTGGTGTGGTCTAGATCCTAAGATGAAGATAGGATCTGTATTCAACAGGAAAGGAATGAATAACCAAGGAAAATTCCTGTCTGAAATTGTGGGGAAAGTTATACTCAGCAAGACTGGAGGGCATGACAGGGTGTCAGCCTCCATGTTCAGTGTTATGACCAGAATTATCTTCAACCTAAAAACAGACTGGTCAATGGTTGTGTATGAGAAAATTAAGGAGAGTCTGAAGAAGCCCAATCTGGGCAGAATACTAAGTCTCTACCTGGCTGGTACAATACCAGAGGTAATGAGCAATGCTGCTGGTAGCAAGATCAACCATATGAGAAGGATGGATATGAGGATATTTTCCAGGTGGGAAAGAGTACTATCTAAGGAAATACCTACCCCAGAGAAGCAAGTTTCTAAGAAAGATTCACCTCCAAAGAAGAAGAGGAAGATAGCTCCTGTGACACAGGAGTCCTCCAGCAGTTCAGGTAGTGAAGAACAAGTTGTTTTCACTCCTGATAGTCAAGAGGAAGTGGCTGCAGAGAAGTCTCCTGCTCCTCAAGAGACAACTGAAATCCAGGGGGAGCTGCCTCCAGCTAGCCCCAAGTATAAGGATCCATGCCAGGGGGAGCTTCCAGCAGTAGAAGAACCCTCTACTCTGGACAGTGAGCAAGCCACAATCATTATCCAAGAGGTACTTACTGACCTCAATACTTTCGATTTTTCTGTAATAGATTCTGATTTGTCTGATGTCCATCAGCAAACTCAGCAAGCAAATCAAGAACCAGATGTTGTTCTCCAAGACACATCAGTTATCCTAGAAGTGGTTCCTGATAAAGTAGTTGATGAACCCAGTACTTCTCCTGCACAGTCACCTCCTGAATACACAATGGAAGACCTCTTTCTGAATTTAGATCAAGAGGATTTTGACTTGGACAAGGTTGCTGCTACTGAAGAGAAGGGTGTTGCTGCTGAGGGGGAGCACATGGCAGTTCTGGAAGAGCCTTTAAGGCTAGACACTAAGAAGGCACTAGATGTGCAAGCTGAAAAATCACAAAGCCCTAAGGATAGGGTTGAGATTGCCAGCACCTCTGCCTCTGAAGATGAGGAGAGTGCTAGGGCTCAGAAGAAGAAATTGTTTGTCTTCAAAAGAAGAAGTCAGAGCTACAAGAAAGCCCTCCAATCCATTGCTCCACAGCCCATAGTTCAGCAAGCTCCAACTGCTGACTATAGTGCTTTACTGATTGCACTACAGATCAAGCTGGATGAGCAAAGGAAGGTTATAGAGACTTATGTTGATGAAGGGCACAAGACCCTACAATTTGATCTGGCACAGGAAATCAAGTCAATAAGGTTTGAAATGAACCTTAATAAAAAGGAGATGACTGAATGTTTTTCAAAGGGTGGTAATGCAGTGGTCTATCTGGCAACCCACCAAGAGAAGATAAAGTCTCAAGTAGATGATATAGCACTGAAGCAAGGCTATGTGCTGGAGAATCAGTTGAGAATGAATGATAATCTGACATCTTCTCACAATGCTATAGTCACTGAACTGAAGAATAAGACTGCTGAACCTTCAACATCATCTGCTGCAGTTAAGGCTGACTTTGATAAAGTATTTCAAGAAGAAATTGCTGCTGTCAAGACTGCAATCAAGGATTCACAGAAGGTCATTTCTGAACAGCTTACAAAGCTTAGACCTTATTTTAAAGATGGGATCAAGTATTTGGACAGTCAGATCAGATTCCAAAAGGATGATGTCAGAGACCATGTTGCACAAGAAGTCATAAAGGGGGAGAGGGTGTTAGTCAAAGCAAGCTCAGACCATGCTAAGTGGATATCAAATTCCATCAGGGCTACCCTTGGATATCCTCCCCTGTGTGATGATGATAATGTTGCTGAATCAGGAATTCAAAGTGCATATCTTGGAGGTGAGCAACAGGAAGTAGCTCAGGTGATCTATCCACCTCCAGATTTTGACATGGTTCATGCAGAAGTCAGCACAATGTATAGTCCAACTGCTGGAAAGTCTAATGTTGTTCTGGAAAAGGTTGTTCAACCTATAACAGCAGCTATGCAAGAGGCTTTGGACAAAGAAGAAGAGACAAGGCTGTCAAAGAAGAAGTTTAGGGAACTAGCTGAGCAAAAACCAGATTTTGAACAGTGGAGCCCTACTTCTAGGAACATCATTCTCACAGCCTGGAAAGCAGCCAAGGACAATGCTCATGAAAGGAACAAATGGTTCTCAGAAGCAGAATGGAGGAAGCATGAGATTAGGCAGGAAGCCATTGTCCAGTATAGAAGGAAGGCTAAGTTAGGAAAGCTACCTCCTACAGCTGTGGAGCCTAGCAAGTACTTTCCTAAGCCCTATCATTACTTTGAGAGGCAAAAGATCAAGGCTGATAAGCTCGATCTCAAAGGAAAGAAGACTGCTGATACTGAGCCTGCTGCTGCTGCTGCTGTAAAGGCCAAAGTACAAGCTGGAAAGGAATAGTTATAAAAGAACCTGATCAGAACTAGACTAAGATTAGACTAAGAAACATTGTTGTAATCTTTTACATATGAAATATTTTTGTAAAACAATGGAAATGTATTAAAACAATGTTAGAACAATTTTTGATAAATATATCTCATAATTGTTCAGAAGCATGTGTCTATTTCTTGTTTGTTCTGCAATGATTAATGAGTATACATGTGTGCTTTATTACATGTTTAAGTTTACCCTGTTGACATATACCTGCTTTACATCATTTTCTAATTTTTAATTATGAGTGGTGTATATCATTGACTAAGGGTTATGACTTCTCCAAATAGGGGGAGATTGTTGGGTACATTGGTCAAATGTACCTGATTTGAAGAAGCCTCACCTAACTCAATGATATATATCATAATGTATTTGATGTTTGTTTGAGTTACTTGTGCAGGTTAGGTATTCACTGGACTGAAGCTAAAAGTTTCTAAGTCCATGTGTCGACACCCAGAGGGAAAGTGTCGACACTTGAGAAAGCTTGTGTCGACACCCAGACAAGCAGTGTCGACACTTGGAGTAATTGTGTCGACACCTGAGAAGAAGAGTCGACACCAGACAGAAAGTGTCGACACTTGGAGCTGTGTCGACACTCAGTGAAGAAGAATGCAGAAAAGCTGTGTCGACACTTAGCAGAAGTGTCGACACCTAGAAGAGCTGAGTCTACATCAGAAAGTGTCGACACTTGGAGTTGTGTCGACACTCAGCAAAATTCTGCAGAGACTAAGGACAAGTGTCGACACTCAACACAATGTGTCGACACTCAATCAGCAGAGTCAACATATGAAGAATGTGTCGACACTCAGCACAATGTGTCGACACACACTCAAAGGAGTCAACACTTGAAGTATGTGTCGACACTCAGCACAATGTGTCGACACACACTCAAAGGAGTCAACACTTGAAGTATGTGTCGACACTCAGCACAATGTGTCGACACACAACCAGAAGAGTCAACACTTGAAGAAAGTGTCGACACCCAGCACAATGTGTCGACACTTAGTTGAAGACTCTACACTTGAAGGAAGTGTCGACACAAGGAGCTGTGTCGACACTTAGCAAAGAACAGAAAAGTTTACAAAATATTCTAAGTACAAGTGTCGACACTAAGGGAATGTGTCGACACTCAGCTGAAGAAACAAAATTGAAGACTTGTGTCGACACCAAGAAGCAGTGTCGACACTTGACAGTTTCAACACATGAAGATGTGTCGACACAAAGGAGATGTGTCGACACTTAGAAGAATTCAACAAGTTACAGAAGATCAAGTACTTGTGTCGACACTTAATTTCAGTGTCGACACTTGAAGAAGAATCTGTGTCAAGACATACAAGGAGTTGTGTCGACATCTTGTAGACTTGTGTCGACACTTACACAACATGTGTCGACACTTGGTCTATAAGTGTCGACACTTAAGAACAGAAAGTCTCGACACTATCTGACAGTTAGAGAATTTCAAGAATTGACTGGTTGATATGACAGCTGCCGATCCAGCCGGTCTACAGCAACTGTCAGGGAAGTCAGAAGTCAGTTATGAACCGGACCAGCCGGTTACCATGAAGAATGCCTATAAATAGGCACTCACAGTTTACAGAAACTGTTGTTGAAGCTATTTGAAGTAATAGATCAGATTATTCAAGTAATCAGAAAAGTGGTACACAGAGTATCAACACAAGAAGATCTGGCAGTCCAACTGCAGATCTAAGAAGTTGGAGAGAGAGAGCTCCAATCAAGAAATCAGTCTTTGGAACTAAGGCTGAGAAGAAGGATTCAGAATCATCTGGATCTCAAGAAGCAGAGGTCAAGGATCAACTGCAGAGGATTCAGACTAATTCAGTTCTACTCAAGAAGCTTTGAAGGAAGCTAAGTCAGTTTGGATCTAGCTGAGTTCTTCCAAGAACTCTTCAAGAAACTCTCAACTCCTCTCTTATTTTCTGAGTTGTAGAGTTAGTTATTGTAATTAAATTTTAACTTGTAGGATCCATTGGATCTGAGTGAATTGTAAGCCTATATTATAAAGGCTGAGGGTAGGGCTTGGTTGCCTGAGTGTAGGAGTTGAAGAACTCTGAGTGTAGGCCTTAATTGGCTGAGTGTAGGCCTGGGTGGCTGAGTGTAGGCCTTGGTGGCTGAGTGTAAGGCTTTGGGCCTGAGGTGTAGGAACCTAGTTGGGTTCTGAGATAGTGGAGAAGTTTGGCCGAATCTAGTACACTGCTAGATAGGCGAAGAGGGAAAGTGGATGTACCCAAAGATTGGGGAACCACTATAAATTTGTGTGTCTGCTGTGCTGTGCTGTGCTGTGGATTAGCAGTTTATATTTTGTTATTGCTGTTAGCTGTAGAAATCTGTGAGATAACTGTTTTGCTGCCAACAAAGTTTCAAAAAGGTTTAGGTCACCTATTCACCCCCCCTCTAGGTGTTTAGGTACCATATCTTTCACAGTGCAGGGCATCTCTGGTGAAGGAACAGCCCTAAAATCCTTCCAAAATTAACAAAGTTCTTGTTAATCTTTTTCTTAATCAAATCAAAGAAAACTTCTCCCCAGTTGAGTTGCTTCTTGTCCACCAGGGCACCCATCAGACAGAGCTGATACCTAGATATGGTTTCATGAGCTGAGTGTTTGGCCAACAATACTTTTCCAACAACATCAGCTAGAAATCTATACTCAACAGACAGATTTTTCTTAAGCAATTTGCTAGGGTTTGCTTCTGAATGTCCCATCCTTTCAAGCATATTAGAAAATTTCTCTCCAGAAAGCTCAACAGAATCTTCTCCAGATTTTAATTGAAAAATCTCTGTCAAGGCAGCAGGTGTTAGAGATACCTGGGTTCCTGAGATGCTTCCAACCACTGCATTCTGATCCAGGTTATGGGCAGTATACACCCATTCCTTTACCTCATCTGCAGCTAATTTGATCTTTGTAGTCATTATAGTAACTAGCTGTTGATCTTTGAAAATTTCCAGAATCTCCTTGAAGATTTGATCACTGTTGTTGAAAGAATCCATGTCGATGTCAAATCCAGCGTCTAATTTGATCACTAATGTTGAAAGAATCTCCTTGAAGATGGCGACTGAAACTGCCATTGATTCCTGCAAAAATGAACAAACAAACGACCAAGTGTCGAGGAGTTTGGAGGGAAAGAGAAAATTTGCAGAGAGTATGAAAGCGCAAAGGGAGAACGACGGCCGAAAAATGAATTTTATATTAGGGTTCGACGCAGAAAAGGAAAGATTGTTGAACTCAGTTCGACGATCTGGGCTTCTAAAGGAAACTGAAAGGTCATCAACATCGTCGATCTCCGTTCGACGATATTATAGAGCGTCGAGCTCCGTTGACGATCGCTGACCTGAAGAAAGATAGTTTAGCACTATCTGAGAAGCGCTGAACTCTGGTCGACGATTTCGGAAGTCGTCGATCTCCATTCGACGATCTGGGGGAAAATCGTCAAGCGCAGTTCAGAGACCAGAAACATACTCTAGACACTAGAAAAATTAAGATGTTTGTCTAATCTTGGTTATTTTTATATTTTTAAAATCTTGGATCTTATTTTAGACTTCCTCCATCTAACATTCCTAACTGATTCAGGAAGAATGTATGTTTCTTTTCATCCAAGGGTTTGGTGAAAATATCTCCCCTTTGCAAATCAGTTGGGATATATTGAAGTTCAATTTTATTTTTCTCAACATTATCCCTTAGAAAGTGATGCCTAATTTCTATGTGTTTTTTCCTACTATGGAGGACTGGATTTTGTACTATAGAAATAGCACTGGTATTATCACAAAATATTTTAGACTTCTCTAAGTTGTAGCCATAGTCTAGGAGCTGATTTTGAATCCACAAGATTTGTGAACAACAACTACCTGCAGCCATATATTCAGCTTCAGCAGTTGAAGTTGACACAGATGTTTGTTTCTTGCAAAACCAGGAGACAAGTCTGTCACCAAGAAACTGACAAGTTGCACTGGTGCTTTTCCTATCTATTCTGCATCCAACATAATCAGCATCTGAAAATCCAGTTAAGTCAAATGCTGAATCTTTTGGATACCAGAGACCTAGATTTGGACAACTTTTTACATACCTAAGAATCCTTTTTTACTAATGTTAGGTGTGACTCTCTAGGGCTTACTTGGAATCTAGCACATATGCATGTAGTAAACATTATGTCAGGTCTACTAGCTGTAAGGTACAATAAAGAGCCAATCATTGCTCTATATGTCGTCTGATCAACATGTTTCCGATGTTCATCAGCATCTAATACAGCATTAGTAGGCATAGGTGTTTTCATACATGGTGCTTCAGACATACCAAATTTCTTAACCAATTCTTTTGCATACTTGGTTTGAGAAATAAATATGCCTTCAGCATGTTGTTTGATTTGCAATCCTAGAAAGAAGGGTAGCTCACCCATGCTACTCATTTCAAATTTAGAATGCATTAGATTGGAAAACCTTCTGCACAAATTTGAATCAGTAGAACCAAATATAATATCATCTACATAGATTTGTACTAGTAGGGTGTGGGACTTATGGGTTCTAATAAAAAGAGTTTGGTCTACTCTACCCCTTATAAACTCATTTTTCAGAAGAAAGCATGCTAGAGTCTCATACCATGCTTTAGGAGCTTGCTTTAGACCATATAATTCTTTATGCAATTTGAAAACATAATCAGGATGTGTTGAAGAGATAAAACTTGGGGGTTGTCTGACATAGACTTCTTCTTTGATATCTCCATTGAGAAAAGCACTCTTTACGTCCATCTGGTATACTTTGAATCCTTTGTGTGCTGGATATGCTAAGAAGATTCTTATGGCCTCTAACCTTGCAACTGGTGCAAAGGTCTGGTCATAATCTATCCCTTCTTCTTGAGAGTACCCTTGAGCAACTAGCATTGCCTTGTTCCTTACAATGACTCCTTGATCATCCAATTTATTTCTGAACACCCACTTTGTTCCAACAATGGAGTGATCCTTTGGCCTTGGTACTAGTTCCCAAACTTTATTCCTTTCAAATTGATGCAACTCTTCTTGTATTGCAATGATCCACTGTGGATCTTGCTCAGCATCTTGAATGGATTGAGGTTCAATTTGAGAGAGAAAGCAAGTGTGCATCAGGTTTTGGCTGACCTGATTTCTGGTTTGCACACCAGCTGAGATGTCTCCAATCACTTGGGAGATTGGATGGTCTCTTGATGTTACTAAATCAACAGGAGATGTTGATTGTTCACCAACCTGTGTTGTTGTTTCCTCTTGTGCTACAACAACTGGCTCTTCAAGAAGTTTCTCTTCAAGGTGTTGAATGTCTTCTTCATCTTCACTGCTTTCCTCTTTTTGAATGATTTGTAACCTGTCCAAGTCTTCAGCAAGTGAGTGTACCTGCAAAGGTTCTATGGTAGAAGTATTCTTCTCCTTGAAAGACATATTAGATTCATCAAAAGATATATGAACAGATTCTTCAATTTTGAGAGTTGATTTATTATATACCCTATAAGCTTTACTGATCATGGAGTATCCCAGAAACACTCCTTCATCAGCTTTAGCTTGAAATTTTGCTAAGTATTTCTTGTCATTATTATGAATGTAACAAATACAACCAAAAATTTTAAAATAATCTACTTTAGGTTTCTTCCCTTTGATTAATTCATAGGGAGTCTTGCCCTTCAGTTTATGTATTAAACTTCGATTCAACACATAGTTGGAGGTGTTCACTGCCTCTGCCCAAAAGGATAGAGGAAGGTGAGCATCTGACAACAATGTAGTGGCAGATTCAATAAGGGTTCTATTTTTCCTTTCAACTACCCCATTTTGTTGAGGAGTTTTAGGAGCTGAGAAAGTGTGTCTGATCCCTAAAGTATAGGATTTCCCTCCTAAGCTTTGTACTGTAATGGGTCCAAAAAGATCCATGTGTAACAGATACAAAATCTTAGGTGAATCACTCTTATTAAGTGACTTGAAACTATTTTTGGTTTGCTTGCCTAATTGACAAGCCCTGCAGAGTCCTTCCTTCTTGTAGGGGGCAGAAGGTAGTCCTCTAACAAGGTTGTCCTTGGATAGCCTAGCAATGGTTCTAAGGTTTATATGTCCTAATCTCTTATGCCACAGTTCATTAGGTCTACTAATAGAGTTAAACAAGCAAATATCTACTTTAGTTGAAAGAAAGTCTACTAAATAGATGTTACCTTTCCTTTTACCTGTCAACACAGTTGTGTTGTCCTCTGACTTGATCTTGCATAAGGATTTGCTGAAAGTCACTTGGTAGCCTTCATCATATAGCTGACTGATGCTGATCAAGTTGTGCTTCAGTCCTTCCACATAGGCAACTTTCTTGAATGTGACTGTGCCAATCTGGACTGCACCATATCCTTTTGTTAGCCCAAAGTTTGAATCACCAAATATTACTTTGGGTCCAAGCTGGCTTTGAAGGATGTGAAATTGTCCTTGTTTCCTATCATGTGCTTTGAGCACCCACTATCCAAATACCATTGCTGGTTTGATGTTGGATAGGTCTTCACCTGCACATAAAATAATTTACTTGTTTTTGACCCAGTTTACTTTGGGCCTAGGTTGATAACCTTTGAATTCAGAAATAAAAGACATCCCTGGTTGACTCTTATAGCCTTCAGTATGATATCTCCTTGGAGGTATTATCCATTCAGTATAAGGGTTAAATCTTTGGGATGAAGGACCCCTAGGTTTGGAATTTGATTTACCTTTGAAAAAGTTTTCAAAACTCTGATCTCCGCTCGACGATCGCTGAGCTGAGTTCGACGATCTTGGGTCAGATCGTCGAGCTCCGTTCGAAGATCGACTGTGGCAGAGTTCCGGGTTTAGAGATCGTCGACCTGAGTTCGATGATTTAGCCTGAGATCGTTGATCTGCATTCGACGATCGTCTAGCTCCGTTCGACGATTTCTGTTGAACTCTTGTTTTCTTGGGTAAGTCAGAATTCTTCCTAGCTACCTCTACAACTCCCTTACCTTTATTAGAGATAAATTTAATTGGGGTTGTTAGTACTATAGTTTGGCTGGATGAGTCACCCAAGCCCAGTGTACTATTGAATCTTGAGTTCACTGTGCTTGTGATGTCCATTAGCTTGATACTTCTCCCATTGAGGGATTCTTCAAGCTTCTTGGACTCTGATAGTTCACTTTTCAGTGAAGCTATCTGCTCCCTACAGCATTCCAACTCCTCAGAGAGTTTGAGGTTTTCTGATTTTAAAGTACTGTGTTCAGATAATTGATTTCTGAGAGAAATGATTTCCTTCTCAGATTTTAATAAATCTAAATATAGTGCTTTAAACTCACACTTGAAGTCCTCAGAATTAAAATCAAAAGAACTTATTACCTGGTCCTCTTCAGATTGAGTCTCTGATTCAGATTCTGACTCTTCTGCATCAGAATTTTGTTGTGAGACATTGATAGCCATCATGTAGAATTCCTTTTCTTCAGCATCATCTTCATCATCACTTGAGCTGGATGAAGCTTCAGATTCTTCTTCTGTCTCACTCCAAGTTTCAGCAACAAATCCCTTCCTTGTATATTTGTTCTTGCTGGAGGAGGGTTTTCCATTGCTGCTCTTCTTGAGGTCCTTTTCTTTTCTCCTTTCTTTCCTGTCCTTTTTGTCCTTGTTTTTATTTTCTGGACAGTCAGGCACAATGTGGTCTGCTTTCCTGCAACCAAAACAAATAATCTCTTTATTATTTGATTTGTCATACCTTGGCTTGTCATGCTCTCTGTATGATCTTTTCCTGAAATCCTTCCTAGCCATTTTGTAAAACCTTTTGGCCAGTAGGCTTAGCAACTCTTCATTTCCTGTGACCTTGTCTTCAGGCTGATCTTCAATGGCTTTGAAAGCTATTGATTTCTCCTTTCTTATAGCTGGTGAGGCAGCCTTCTGCTCTTCTTCTCTATTCTTGATGAGCAGCTCATAAAACTTGAGCTTGCCCAAGAGAGCTTCAGTTGTGATCTCATTTAGGCTTCTGGCATCCTTGATTGGCCAGATCCTTGAGTCCCAAGTGCTTGGGAAGCACATTAGAATTTTATCATTGAGCTCAGTCAATGAGATCTCCTTGTCCAAAGTTTTCAGCTCATTGACTATGAGACTGAGTCTATTATACATGTCTGCTACTGACTCAGCTTCTCCTTTCTTGAAATTCTCATACTGGGTTATGAGATGAGATCTTATATCTTTTCTCTCATCAGCAGATCCTGAGACTATCTTAGATAACTTGTCCCAGATGTCCTTTGCTGAGTTGCATTCAGCTACCTTTTGGAATATCTCATCAGACATAGTCTGGGCTAGAATGTTCATAGCCTTTGCATCTGCAACTTTCCATTTCTTGATCTCTGCATCTGTTCCTGATGGAGGTGGAACAACACTTGTGCTTGTATTCTCTGGAGGTCTTGGACGCACTGTCAAAATAGAATTGAAAATATCCTCATCAATAGAGTTCATGTACAGTCTATTCCTTGCCTTCCAAAGTGCAAACTTAGATAGATTGCACACTGGAGGTCTGGTGTTAGCATAATCTTTGTTTTGGGCCATGTTTTGTGAAGAAATAATTCTAATAACAAAATCAAAACAATCAGATCTAACTATAGGGATCTTTGGGTTCAGGTGTTAGCCTGTGCAACCACTAAGGTGTGGTACTTTAACCAACCCTGGAAGATGTGGTATGTTTAACCAACCTGCCTCTGATACCAATTGAAAGTGCAAGTTAGATCTGATATACTCTAGAGGGGGGTGAATAGAGTATGGTGCTTGCTAAAAACTTTTTGCAACAGTTGTTGTATTCCTAAGTGAACAGGGAAGGAAATGAACTACAGCAACTATCTAATCAAAAAGCAATCACAAACCACAGCCAGAAACAAAAGAAAGTAAGCAACCAGATGACACAAGGAGCTATAGTGGTTCCCCAATCAATCTGGGTACATCCACTCTTCTACCACCCTAGGTAGGAATCCACTGCAGGATGAGTTGATCAGGTGTCCTGGGCACTAATGAGCTTTTGATAAGGTACTCAAAAACCAAACCAGATTTTTTGATCAGGTGTCTTGCCACCACTGAGTTTTGACAAGGTCTCAGAAACTAGCACAAACTTTTGAAGGGAGTTTGATAAACCCTTTACAGCAGAGAGAGAGAGAGAGATGGATGAGATGATCTTCTCTGTCAACAATCAGAGAGAAGATAGTGGATGTTGTCAAAGCTCCCCCTGAGATCTTGAGTTGTTCAGGAAGTGAAGCTTTGTAGTAGGGTGATAGGCCTTCAGAAGATTTGATCTCCAGCAAAAGATGATTTCAGCAGCAACTGAAATGTGTGTTGTCTGGAGTCTTGAATGATGTTGGCCTTTGAACACTAGAATCAAAAGGGATCTGAAAATTTCAGTATGTTGATCTCCTTTTGTGATGGTGTTCTTGTATGAGTTCTAAGACTGTGAATATCTGCAGCTCTTTTTCTTGTTGTTATTCACTTGTTGATGATGTTCTCTGTATATCCTCATTTTCCAGCAGAATATGAATATCTCTTTTATTCCTTATATCTGAATAGAATATTTCTCTGTCCAAGATAGTCGTTAGTCTGTCATAAATGACTTCCTTAACTGCATTTTGTCTTCTGGAGGAAAGTACAATAAAACATTCTTTTGAAAATCCCTTGAAACTTGCTCCAGATTAATTGAAATGGCTACAAGATCCTTGACATAAATGCTGAGAATAATTCCATAACTGTCTGAATTTGAATCTTGAAAAACGTCGATCTCTCCAGAAAACGTCGAACTGAGCTCCACTATCGTTGAACTGAGCTCAGAGACTGGTCTTAGACTAAAACAGAGATCGTCGATCTGAGCTCAACTATCGTCGAACTGAGCTCAGAGAAAGAGAAACAAACTGGAGACAGGAGCGTTGATCTGAGCTCGAAGATCGTCGAATGGAGTTCGACGACTTGTTGAAGTTGAGCTCAGAGATCGTCGAATGGAGTTCGACGATTCGTCGAAGTGAGCTCAGCGATCGTCGAATGGAGTTCGACGATTCGTCGTACTGAGCTCGACGAAATGACTTAGTCTCCTGAACTGAAAATATCTCGTCTTGAGGGCAGCTTTCAAACCTAAATACTAACCCTTAGACTCAATTTTAATTGACCTTTAGATCTATACAAGGAGGTCAAAACAGATTTCCTAAAAGACATAATGATCCTTGCCCAAATCAGTAATAGGGTGTTCCAACACACGCTACTCTCTCCTTGCGACAACCTCTAGAACTCATTCTCCAATGCTATCCTCTGAGCCGAGGGAAGGTACCTTTCCAAGAACAATCTCGAAAATTCCTCCATCGAGACGTCCGTGAGTTGCCTTCCCCTCAAGTGATGTAGCTCCAAACCTTCCCACCACAGCCTAGCATCTCTGTCCAACAGGAATGTAGCTATAGTGGTCATCTGCCACTCTTCCGTTTCCGTCGCTATCAAGACTCTCTTCACTCGGGAGAGCCAATCTTCAGCTTGGGATGGGGTTCCCGTCCCCGAGAACACCGGGGGATTGAAACTCATAACATGTTTGAGCTGCCTTTCAGTTGCTCTCCTAGGCACCAAAGGCTCCACCACCACCTGCTCCACCCTTCTCGATTCAGCCGTTTGAAGCGGTACCTGCTCCATCGCAGGAGCGGGCTGCTGTATTTGCCTTGCAGGCTGCGCGTTGATCATAGCAAACACCGCTTCGACCACCAATCGTATGGTTTCTGCCGAGGGAGGTGTTGCAGGCGCATCATTCGGTGCACTACTAGCCTCAGAAACCAGGCGTTCTGACAGCCCTGCACAACTTCTGGTCACCTATAGTTGTACAAAACACTGTTAAACGATCAAACAAAATTGCAAAAAGCAATTATAGGAACACACAGGTTCCCCAAACATGTGTATTTTCATTCTTATGTGGACATTCATGTGTTCTTTTATATTATAACGATAACGCACACACATGTGCTCACCACCCCTTAAAAGAATTCGTCCATGAATTCATTTAAGTTGAGCGAAACCAGTAGTCTGATACCAAATTGTAACACCCCCTATTTGTCGCATAGCATATAGGAGTAGGTCCGGCTGGGGCTCGACGCCATATACCACAGACAGAACGGAAGGTTACGTAATCGAAACCATCCTGCCAATAAACAACGTCCTACACAGAGTACATTCTAGCGGAAGCAATTTTAAAAGTTGCAAGAATAAGAACCCAGCCAAACAGCCTGAATGTCTACTACAAAAACACAAAAGGAATGAACGTACAAATACACAAGTACATGACCTTATGACCTTACAATAGTTTTCTCAAATTTAAGTGTCTTACAAATCTCGGCACGCAGGCCGGTCATACATGAGAATAAAAGAAAACACTCAAAATTAGGCCTTCGAGGGCCGGCTCAGCAACAAGGGCTTTTGCTCACTATTTACCACTCGGCTGCGCAGCACCTGCAAGCAACAATCCACCGAGTGGTGGCAAACAAAAGCAACGGTCAGCAATGCTGACCAAATTATAACGATCCCGCCCCAAAACTCGGGGCGGCGATGCTCCTTCCCTGCACTTTATTATCATTGCCATATAATAAAGACATTAACACATCATCACAGGCGTAGGCTCGCACGGCCACACACCCCATGCTCTCAGGGCACATTCTCGGTGAACCCGGTCAAAGTCCGCGGTCTCACCACCATCCCTTGGACGGCAATTTCTTGTGAGCATTACGGTCTTTCTGGCCACTGCCTAAGGCCCTCCATCTATGCCAACGGTAAGTGTCATGTACCTTAGGTCTCTTTAATCGAACCACATAGACCGGGTACGGTTCCTCCTAACCCGTTGCTCACACCGCAACGTCAATTTAAGTCATCTGCGCGGGTCAAGCTTCCCCGAGTCCCCATTCGATCACACACTTTACATAACCCAGTTATGTACAAGTTGGCTCCCAGGCCACCAAGTTGGCAGAATCACGCATCTGCCCAGTTTTCCGGGTGCACCTTGGAGTTAGTCCCCAAGGCTCCCTGTTACAATCTACCACGTAGAAAACCCGAAAAACAATCAACTGCTCAGAGTCTTCTCCGGCCATTCATGCAATGCAACATCACCGATCCAGACCAACTTGTCCGGGTAGGCTTCACACATCATGCCTATGTCTGTTTCTCGATTACGGACTTTACATGCAAAACAACGGGGACTATTCATGTCTACTCGAGGGAACACCTCACACTGACCGCAAACTCGCGAGAGTGGGCTTCCTATGCAAGGGAAAAGAGGACTTCACATGTCCAAGATGAGAATCGTTACCTTAGTATTCCTCTTTGGCACCATGAAGATCTATGCGGATGAAAAGCACCGCAATGTCCTCGCCTTCGTAGATCCGAACTCGTTTTGCGATTTGGGGCTCCGAAGCTCTGCCAGCGGCCAGATCTCTCTTCCTTCTTCTTCCTTGCTCTCCCCTCTCTCTAGAACTTTAGAAAGAGAAAACCCAAATAGAATGAGGGTTTCTAAGCCCTATTCTCGGGTATATCCTAGCAAGAACAGCCCTGAGCCGTTGGATCCCAAAATAAGGAAACGAACGGCCACGATTCGGACTTGAAATCCAAAACCTGGGCCGAACACCGCTTGTGATACACCCGTGTCCAAGGCCGTGTGCCCCATTTGACGCCAAAACCATCGCGTCCTGAAAAGAACACGGGCTCTCGACACGCCCGTATCAGGCTTGATACGCCGGTGTCATCCAGTACACGCCCGTATAGTTGGGCGTGTTCTTCCATCGACACAGGACCAACACCAACCAGTGGAGAACATGGGCATTCAACACGCCCGTGTCGAATTTGATAAGTCCGTATCAGGCCCGAACACGCCTGGGCTCCAGGCCTTGTTTCTCCCCCGACACAACTCGGTCAACTACTCGAGTAGGACACGGCCTGGGACACGCCCGTGTCTCAGGCCGTGTTCGCTGTTCGACGATCGTCGACTGCAATTTCGTCGACCACACGGCCATCGTCGAACCCTAGCACGACACGCCCCTGGGACACGCCCGTGTCCCAGGCCGTCTGACCTCTACCAAGTCCTAGACTTCGCTCAAAACGCCTCTCGTCGCTCTTTTGAGTTTCGGGGCATTACAAAGACCCAGTCTTTATAGTACAGGCTTACAAACCCCAGATTCACTAAGAATCTTTACAGACAATAGAAATGAAGAATGTGAAGTTTAGACACCAGAGCAATCTATGTGTCTCCTTCTTCTTGGACTGACCAGATATCACATCCAAGATATTATTGTTGAAGATAATATGTAGATAGTAGAATCTTTCTTCAAACAGCTTCCTTTTTCCCTGCAGAACTTGTAGATTTGCTAGCTTTAGAACAACTTCTGATCCTGCAGATGCAGATGGGGATTGCTTCAGCTATCTCTTTCCTAACAAGGTTCTTTGTATTGAACAACTTCTCTAAGCTTGATGAAAAATGGCGAGGAAGAAGATGAAGTTCGACCGCACTTTTTGTTTTAAAAAACCTAGACAGGGAATTCATTGATTGCTCAGGCCGATTTGCTTCCTTTTATTCTATGAAAGCCAATTGGGCAGTGGGTCCCACCACCAAGATTGATGGTCGAGATTTAGCCAATTCAGCTCATGCATTTCATTAATTCCCGCTTCAACGACTCTTTGCTGTGATTGGGCCCCAACACATAATGATGAAATAAACCTTGGTAATTACAGAAGATATCAACAGTTGGCCCCACCAACGTCTCTGGCAGCATTTCCGCAACATTTGAATTTTGCTTGACTTTTGACTTTACTCACGTCATCATGACTCAGCATCTGTGAATTTAGCCAAAATTCAATCATTAGTACCAAAGGCGTTCAGTGAGTAGGTATCACTCAACGCCACAACACTTAGACAACATTCTGTCTGTCTAGGTATTGAGATCGACAAACTCTGAGCTCCGTTCGACGAACGGCAAGCACAGCTCGACAAGAGCATAAAAATCAGTTCGACGAACTGCAGGCTTAGTTCGAAGAACGCTGAGTTCAGTTCGCCGAAGCTGAGCTCAACGAAATCATAAAGTCAGTTCGATGAACTGTAGACTTAGCTCGACATTTTGGTAAACTCAGTTCGACGAACACTAGGCTCAATTCGACAAACGTTGAGCTCAGTTCGACAAAGCTGAGCTCGACGAAATCATAAAGTCAGTTCGATGAACTGTAGACTTAGCTCGACATTTTGTTAAACTCAGTTCGACGAACACCAGGCTCAGTTCGACGAACGTTGAGCTCAGGTTGATGAAGCTGGGTTCGACGAAGGCCAAGCTATACACGCATTTGGACTTAGCCAAATTTCTGCTTCAAGGCGTTGATAGTGTCGAGAGCGTTGAGAGAGCTTACCTCACTCAACGCTTTCTGCCTTAGCAAAAATTTCTGTGCCTTGGCGTTGAGAGAGTAAGCTCCACTCAATGCCAAACTACTTAACAGAATTTCTGTTATCTAGCATTGGGAGAGTAAGCTACACTCAATGCCTTTTGCCTTGGCGTTGAGAGAGTAAGCTCCACTCAACGCCAAAGTACTTAACATAATTTTTTCGGTTATCTGGCGTTCAGAGAGTAAGCTACACTCAACGCCTTTTGCCTTGGCGTTGAGAGAGTAAGCTCCACTCAACGCCAAAGTAATTAACAGAATTTTTTCTGTTATCTGGCGTTGAGTGAGTAAGCTACACTCAACGCATGTGGACTTAGTCAAATTTTTGCTCAACATTTTTGTGTAGTTGACTGGCACAGCAACACTCAACGCTTTGAGCTGTATGGCATTGACTGAGTAGACCACACTCAACGTTTGTGGACTTGGCCACATTTTTAGCCAATTTTTCTAGGCTTAGACTGACTCAGTCTGACTCACAGCCTTTTCTTATATAGCATTGAGTGAGTAGACTACACTCAACATTTCTGTACTTAGCCATCTTTTTTGGCTATCTTTCAGTTAGGCTGAGATAGTCTCAATGCTATATGGTATATGGCGTTGAGTGAGTAGACTACACTCAATGCTTTTGTACATAGGCAAATTTCTTCTAGATAATATTGAATCCATACCTCTGGCATTGAGTGAGCTTGCTTCACTCAACGCATGTGGACTTAGTTGATTTTTGTGTTATGTCCATCAACCACAGCTTGTGTCCACCTGACCAATCAACATGATATGGACTAACATGCACTCAAGAACTCAAATGCACATCAAATACATTTGATGTGTGTGATATTGACCTATTTGACTTCTCACAAATCAGGGACATTGGGAACAATGGACCCAACAGTCTCCTCCTATTTGAAGAAGTCAAAACCACATTTCTGTCCTAGGTCAATGGCACACACAACCTATACAACAACAAAAAATGTAGAAATTGTGATAAGCTATGAGTAAGTGTACCTCATTTACTTACTCCCCCTGTTTTACTGCAAGGTGTTTGTCCTTCCTTGAGTGCCACATTACTTTCTTTGCCCTTTGCCATCTCTCCCACTTGCTATGACTCCCCCTTACTAGGACCTTCTCTCTTCTCTTCTCTTCTCTTCTCCCACTTGTTATGACTCCCCATTGCTAGGACCTTCTCTCTTCTCTTCTCTTCTCTTCTCTCCCCCCTTTTGACTTCTGCAGAATAGGCAGATGGGGGGACTGGCCTTCCCATTGGCTGACCTTCTTTCTTCTATCTAGAGTAGCTTACTCCCCCTCAGTAGAATCATCAGTGAACTGATACTACTGGGGAGTCTGTATGTCCAGCAAGAGGAACAATACCTGCACAAAAAATAATACTACAAAAAGGAGTGTCTGAAGCTATGCCAAGTTCAACATACACAACTCAAATTTGAAGGTGTTGAACTTTGCTTCATCTAATGGCATAGTGAAGATATCAGCCACTTGCTTGTCTGTGGGGACAAACTCAAGACTGATGTCTTCCTTCTCCACATGCTCCTTAATAAAATGATATCTTATTTCCATATGCTTAGTCCTGCTATGTGAGATGGGATTCCTAGAAATATAAATAGCACTTGTAGAATCACAGTAAAGAGGAGTTCTACTTACCTACAGTTTGTAATCATGGAGCAGATGTTGGATCCATAGCAGCTGAGCACAGTAGCTGCCTGCTGATATATATTCTGACTCAGCAGTGGATATAGCCACACTAGTTTGCTTCTTACTGCTCCAAGAAACTAGCCTCCTTCCTAAGAACTGACAGGTTCTAGTAGTGCTTTTTCTGTCTTCTTTGCAACCTGCAAAATATGCATCTGAAAATCCTGTTAGATCAAAATCCTTTTTTCTAGGGTACCATAGGCCAAGATCTGGTGTGCCCTTAAGATACCTCAAGATTCTCTTTGCAGCAAAGTAATGAGATTCTTTAAGACAGACCTGATACCTAGCACAGACACATGTGACATACATGATGTCAGGCCTACTAGTAAGCCAGGTATAGAAGAGAGCCAATTATCCCTCTATACAAAGACTCATCAACAGGTTTCCCCGCCTCATCTTTGCCTATAGGCATACTTGATCCCATGGGAGTTCTCATGGTGGAGGCATTCTCTATGCCATACTTTTTGATTAGCTCCCTGGTGAACTTGGACTGCGATATGGACAAGCCATCATCAGTCTGTCTTACTTGGAGTCCCAAGAAGAACTTGAGCTCACCCATGCTGCTCATTTCAAACTTCTCTTGCATAAGTTTAGCAAACTTCCTGCAAAAGTTATCATCAGTAGATCCAAAGATAATGTCATCGACATATATCTGGTCTAGGATAAGCTTACCCTTTGATTCCCTTAGAAATATGATCTTGTCTATCTTCCCTCTTGAGAATTTATTCTCAATGAGGAAGCTGGACACGGTTTCATACCAAGACCTAGGGGCTTGCTTTAGCCCATATAGAGCTTTCCTAAGCTTGTACACAAAATTGAGTGAGCTAGGATCTACAAAACCTGGTGGCGAAGCCACATATACTTCCTCTTTGAGGTCCTCATTCAGGAATATTGATTTGACATCCATCTGGTAGAATCTGAATCCCTGATGGGCAGCAAATGCAAGGAAGATCCTTATGGCTTCCAATCTAGCTACTGAGGCAAAGGTCTGGTCAAAGTCTATGCCCTCTTCTTATATCTAGCCTTTAGCCACCAGTCTAGCCTTATTCTTGATAATAATGTCATCTTGATCCAACTTGTTCTTGTAGATCCACTTAGTCTATATGACATTATGTCCTTAAGGTCTGGGGACCAACTTCCAGACTTTATATCTCTTGAATTTGTCCAGTTCTTCTTGCATTGCTCCAATCCAGAACTGGTCCTTGATTCCTTCTTCAAACTTCTTTGGCTCTTCTTGAGACAGGAAGCCTGAGTAGAGAGCTGTATTCATGCTCCTACTTTTTGTCTGGACCCCATGATGTGCATCACCAATGATTTGGTGAATTGGATGGTCCCTTAGATGCCTGGTAGCTGGAGGCAATCTAGCTACAGCTTGTTGATCTTCAGATTTTTCAGCTAGTTGGTTTTCATTTTCTTCAGGTATGTCTTCCCCTTCTCTTGGAATATGCAGTCCATCATCATTTTCTTGGACTGTGGGGGTAGCTTCCTTGATGGTCAGCTTATCCATCATCTGCTTTGTACCTGCAATACTAGAAGAGGATGAGCTTGGCAGCTCACAGTTAACCATGTTGGATTCATCAAAAATAACATGCATTGACTCTTCTACAACTTGGGTAGTTAAGTTGTAGATTCTATATGCCTTACTATGAGTGTTGTACCCAACAAAGATCCCTTCATGGGACTTGGTAGCAAACATAGTTAAATGGACTTTTCCATTATTGAGCACATAACACTTGCAACCAAAGATCCTGTAATAGCTCAGGTTTGGTTTTCTGCCCTTCAAGATCTCATAAGGAGTCTTCTTGTGGCTCTTGGTGATAGAAGCCCTATTAAGGACATAGCATGCAGTGTTAACTGCCTCAACCCAGAAGTATTCTGGGAGGGATGAGTCACTTAATAAGGTTCTACCAGCCTCTATGAGAGTTCTATTTTTCCTCTCAGTAACCCCATTTTGCTGGAGTGTTCTAGGAGAGGAAAATTCTTGATGAATCTCTTGCTCTTCACAGAACCTTGTCATGCACTCAGACTGAAACTTAGTCCCATGGTCACTTCTAATTTTGACCACAGTGCTGTCGAATTCATTCTGAATTTTTCCTGACAAATGTCTAAAAGACATCAGGGGTTTCAGATTTCTTCCTTAGAAAGAACACCCAGGCAAATCTGGAAAAGTCATCAACAACCATAAGGGTGTAGACTTTCTTACCTAGACTTTGAATTGGCACAGGACCAAATAGATTCATATGCAGGAGGTATAAGTACCTCACCAAATCCTTGGAGCCAATGCTCTTGAAGGAGGTCTTAGTCTATTTGCCCTTTTGGCATGCAGAGCATATACCCTCCTTAGTGCATATAGACTTAGGCCCATTCCTAACCAGCTCTTTGCTGAATAGGTTGCCTATGGCCCTATAATTTAGATGGGCTAGCCTCTTGTGCCACTTGACACAGGAAGAGTCTTTCTCATCTGCAATTAGGCATACAGGTGAGTCTTTGCTAGAGCACAAAAAATCTAAACAATACACAGTTCCACTACTAGTGTTTGTTAAGGTGACCTCTTGGTCACTTAACCTCAAAATTTGGCACTCATCCTTGTGGAATACTATTCATAGCCAAGTTCACAGAGTTGACTAATGCTTATCAGGTTGTGTTACAACCTTTCCACATAGGCTACTCTAGTGATGGTGTCTATGTCATTAGAGATCTTACCATAATCTCTAGTCACCCCTTTTTCTGACCCACCAAAGATGACCTTTGGTCCATTTTTTACAGGAACATAATCCTTCAATATGCTCCTTGTTCCAGTCATGTGCCTGGAACATCCACTGTCCAAGTACCATATAGGGGTATGACTACTTGGACTATCATGCAAAACACAAATCAGTTAACCTTAGGACCCCAATTTTTATTGGGTCCTTGGTGTATGTTAGGATGATAATAATTTTGCCTGCCAGCAGCTTTTCTGACAGACAAGCTGACATTTGCTCTCTACACACTATGATTGTGTCAGCAATGAACAACAAAGTTGTCTACCTTGCCACATCACCAACACTCATGGATACTGTACCTTCTTTTTGAAGCAGGTGTAGTGGCTGTGTTAATAACAGCTCTGGATCTTGAAGGAGTAGCAGCAGTCCTGTTCCATTTTTCCCAGCCTAGTCTGACAAGTGTTGGGTATGGTAGTAGAAGTGCTTGGGATATCTTGAGCCCTTCTAGCAGCAGCTTTCTTTTCAGACAGCATACTCTTGATGGCCTCAGAGATTCCTAGGTCTGGTCTACTGACAGCCTTGCCCTTTGTCTTAGAGTGGGCTGGAGGAATTTGAGAATATGCTGCAGCTTTACCCTTGACTGAAGGGGTTGTAGCACCAAACACAAATGGTCCAGGATGGGCCATTTGTATTTTCTCATGGGCACTAGCACCTTTGTTGTAAAAGCTGTCATTTTGTGGAACATTTTTGTTCACACAAGATGGTTTAGCATGATTCCAGTGACCATAAATACTCTCATGGTCATGGCTGGTTTAGCCTTTGAGGCTAATGGCTCCACTTGAGCTTTGCGCTTTCCCTTAGGATTAGCAGCTCTTGTCTTTCCCTTGAATCACAACCCTTTCTTTCCCTTTTGGGAGGAGAATGAGTCTATCAAGGGCAATACTGTGCTAGGCTTGGAGTAGGTTGCCACTAGTTCCCTCTCCTTTTGGAGCCTTCTCTTAATATTCTTGATATGGTTGTTCTTGAAGGTTATGGTGCTCATCTGATGGATTGTAACATTCTTCAGTTTGTTGACTTCTTGAGTCTTCAGATCCATCAATTTTGCTGAATATAAAGCAGCAAGCTTTAAAGAGGCAATTTCCTGAGCCTGTTGTTTGGCCAGGAGCTTGCTCTTCTTAAAGTCTGCAGAAATGCACCATAATTATCAATCAATTGATTTATGTCTCCCTCAGATCCTGAGCCATCATCATCACTTGAAGCAGAGGCACAAGAATCTGGAACAGATTCATAATCTGAACATGCAGAGCTAGTCACAGAATTTACCTTGCTTGGACCAGGCTGATCCTGGCTGATTTCTTCATTTGACGTGGCCATCAACCCAAGGCAGCAGCTGTCTACTTCAGAATCCACCTCTGAATCACATCTGATTGTGATAGAGGGGCCCTGACTTCAATCTTGACAGCAGGATGCACCTCCTCAGCTTCTTCTAAAGCAGGCAGCCTTTTGATGCAGTCTGCTTCAACAGCTCCTTCTTTAGTAGAGTACAACCCAATGTAGGCTTCTTCTGCTTCTTCTTCTGACTTTGATGAGGAGGAGTCAGTCCAGCTCTTTTGATTTTTGGCAATAAGGGATTTCTCTTTCTTGCCTTTTTGCTGGTGATCCTTTTTCTCACCATGTTCCTTCCTTTTGACTGGGCAGTCGGCTATCACATGCCCAGATTTTCTGCAATGATAGCAAATCATGTTAGAGGAAACATGTTTACCAGATTTGGAACCATATTTGACCTCCTTAGAGGAATTTCTCCTGCCCTTGTAGTAGTCATCCTTAGGATGAGAGGAGGAGGAAGGCCTGCTTCTCCAGTGCTTCTTGTTCAGGAACTTCTGGAATTGCCTGGTGAAGGCAGCAAAGTCTTCTTCAGACTATTGGCAGTCTGATATGCTTTCCTCTGATTTTCCAGACTCAGATTCAACATCTCTCCTTGGTGGAGAGGGAGACTTTCTTATGCTTCTACTGGAGCCTTCATCTTTGAATGCCACAGACTTGTCCCTTGCCTGAGGCTTGTTGTTGTTCTCCTCATCTTTCCTGGCAGCTAGCTGCATCTCATATGAAAGCAGCTTTCCAAAACGGGTATGAGGAGATATTTCACCCAGCTTTGACACTTCTCTTACGACACAGATTTTTGTGTCCCACTCTCTAGAGAGAGATCTAAGGAACTTGTCATTCAGTTCATAGTGACTGAAAACTCTTCCATAAGTCTTCAGCTCATTCACAATCCTGAAGAACTTCTCAGAACATATGGTTATGTTGTCCCCCTTGGATTACCTGAAAGCCTCATACTCTTGGTTGAGCGTGGACTTCCTGTCATATCTGACCTCATTTATCCCCTCCATGTAGATTACAAGAGTTTCCCACATTTCCTTTAATGTTTTGTAATGGATCAGATTCTGGAGTGTAGAATCATCCACAACAATCATGATGATATTCTTTGCCCTCTTGTTTATTGAGGCCAGGGCCAACACATCCTTGGTCATCTCATTATAAGTCCTGGGGGTTTTAACATTGACATCCAGTGTAGAGACCTTCATTGGGATGAAAGGTCCTTCTTCAATTGTAATGTACATTGTAGGATCAGTAGCTTCCATGAACTGCCTCACCATTGCTTTCGAGATGCCAAAGTCTTCCTTCCTATAGATTGGAAGTCTTACAACACTCAGCTCCCTATTGGTCATTTCTGAACCTATAGAGACAGACATTTAGCTAACCTTGGAGATCTACTCAGACTGTTAAACCTTTAAAGAGCAACCTCCCTCTGATACCACTTGAAAGACTTGTTTTCAAGGTTAGCTTTACACCTAAAGGGGGGTGAATAGGTTTTTGTCTCTGTTTAGTTTTCTAATCTGTTTATTAGATTAGTGTGTCTGTTCATTAGATTAGATCAGCTTTCAAGAACATTCACAGACGACACAACAAATTTATAGTGGTTCCCTAATCTTGGGTACATCCACTGTCCCTCTGCGCCTATCAAATAGTGTGTTAGATTTGGCTCTCCCTCCAGAACTCAACTTTTAACAGCGTACAACCGATCCCGCGGGACCACATAGGTCACACAGACAAACAACTTAGGCACTAAGCCAACCCAGGTCACAAAGACTATCACCTGGCACAAAGCCAAAAACACATGTCACTAAGACCCAACCTTTATAGTACAGGCTTACAAACCCCAGATTCACTAAGAATCTTTACAGACAACAAAAATGAAGAATGTGATGTTTAGACACCAGAGCAAGCTCTGTGGCCCTATTGGATCCCTAGTTGGATTTGGGCTAGGTTCACTAATTAGGTTAAGTTTTGACCCATATTGTATAGCCAGGGTCAAGTCTTTGAGTCCTTGAGTTTAGGCTAAGTCATTAGGTTCAACATTCATGGACCAGCCAGCAGAAGACTTTAGGAGAATCAAGACTTAGAAGAATTCAGACATAAGAATTATCAGTTCAAAATTCTTCGAACTCAGCTCGACGATCGTCGATCGCAGATCAATGAACTCGGAGTTAATTCTCTGAGTTGAGCTCAACGATATTCGAGCTCAGGACGATGAAATCTGGAGTTCAACTTCAACAGATTCTTTCCAGTTTTTGTTCTTTGAACTCAACTCGACGAAGACAGATTCTCTGCTCGACGAACTTGGACCGTAGAATTGGCCAGCTATTTCCAGAATGCAGTTCGCTGAGCTCAGGTCGACGAACAGGATTTCTCAGCTCGACGAACTTGGATCTCTAGTCTACGAAATCTGTTCAGAGCTCGATGATTTCTGTCCAGCGCCAGACTTAGAGTTTTCCCTCTTTTCTGTCCTTATTCCATATATTATTTAGCAGTGGTTTCCTGAGTAATTAATGCTCATATTCTCTTGAATATAACCGTTATTGTGAGTATTAATTATCGTCTTCATCAGGTTTAATTACTTGCTTAATTTATTGGGACAGTTGGGAAACTCATTAAAGTCAATATTCTTCTGTCGTATTTCATTCTCCAGGCAATCAACAATCAATGCTTGGTATTCAAAATTCAAAGGAGAATTCTACAGAGAATATAAAAGAGTTTTTTTCTCTTTTCAGACAGCAGTAATATAATATATAGAGACATAAATATAGACAGACAAATTAGAGAAGAATTACAGAAACATTCAGAAGATTATCTGCTTCTTCTCTGTGCAGAAAACAACCAGTTTTCTCCTTGTGCTTACTGAAGACTAAAGGAGAACAACAAACATATATCAAGAGTCTTCTTTAACTTCAACTCCAGGAATATTCAAGGACAACAAAATCTGAATCAGTCAGAAGATTCCTGGATCATTTCAAGACAAGCCTGAAGACCTACACCATGAGCAAGGCACCAAGTGATTTCAGAAGCAGCCTTGACAACAACAATCCACTAGTCTTCTATGTTGATTAGAGAAATAGAAGACCCCATCACCTCTCTCACCTCCTGTATAAATGGTTTATTAACTCCCTTCAAAAGTTTATTCTTGGTTTTTGGGCACCTGATCAAAAGCTCAAAGGGTTGTGAGATCTCCTTGGAAATAGATCTTGCTGTGACAGTCACCTGATTGAAAACCTACTAGTGGATTCCTACCAAGGTGGTAGAAGAGTGGATGTACCCAGTTTGGAGAATCACTATAAAATTCTTGTGTCATCTGGTTGATCATTTTCGGTGTTGTTCTTGCTTTGCTGTGATAGATTAGTTTGCTGTGATAAAATAGTTTGGCTTAGTTTGAATTTTCTGTTATACTATTATAGTATCACCTATTTTATTACTCTGATATAAATCAAAACAGCCAGAAATTATAATTACTCTATTCACCCCCCCCCCCATTAGAGTAAATCAGGTCTACCTCATATCTTTCTATTGGTATCAGTGGTATACCATATCTTTCAATTGGTATCAGAGGGGTGTTCCTTTGGTTGTACAAGCTAACACTTGAACCAAAAGATCTGTTGGGTATTGTATCCACAATGTACCTGATTTGAAGAAGCCCCTGGACAAGCTAAGGTCAATAGACTATGTATTTGATAAAATCTTTCTAGTTGTGCTTGCAGTGTTTCCACGCTAAGTGCACACCAATGTCAGGGTGCAGTAGGTCAATATACACGGGTCTGCACGACGTAATCCCTCGTTGAGCAGATCAGTGTGTTGGCCTACGTGTATTCTCTCTATTGGAGTGCACTTATTTTCAAGCACAGGGCTGTAAATATGCAGGAGCAGACAAGGAGCAAGGATGGGTCAAGGAGCACCTCATAGGTGGAAAGACGAAAATTCGTCTAAGTTTAAATCGACGAGAATCACCAAGTGATTCTCGCCGATTCGGCGAGAATCACTTGGGATTCTCGCCGATTCGTCGAGAATCAGTAGTTGATTCTCGCCGCACTCGACCCAGCCACTTCTAAGCGAGCACCTCTGCTTCTAAGTAAGAATCGACGAGAATCGCCAAGTGATTCTCGCCGATTCGGCGAGAATCACTAGGGATTCTCGTCGAATCGTCGAGAATCACTGGTTGATTCTCGCCGTCTCGACCTGGCCTAAAGCAGTGCGTGCAACCAAGGCAAATTCGACGAGAATCAATCTTGATTCTCGCCGAATCGTCGAGAATCACCTTTGATTCTCGACGAATCGGCGAGCATCACTTTAGATTCTCACCGATTTTGACTTAGGCGTTTTTCTGGATGTTCCTGAACCGGATTCTGCAGCTGTCAATTTTCTGGACCGGGATTTAGGGATTTCTATTGTGGGTCCCACAAACGGTCATATTGGAGTTATCTACAGTATATATATTCGGGTATTTTGAACAGTAAAGGGTAGACAAAAAAAAGCCGAGCAGAGCAAACCCTAAAATCGCGAAATCGCTCCGCTCCGCCGCCGCCGCTCGCGTCAAGTGGTCGCCGCTGTTGATCGCATTTCTTCCCGATCTCCGGCGACAGAAGCTTAGCAAAGCTTGAGTCTCACGCGTCTATCCAGAGATCCCTTGTCTCTCGATTTGTTGACCGGGAAAAACTCCCCCGTCCGAATCGATCGAGATGACCGATCCTAGAGTGACCGTTGGTAGACCAGTTTGCTTTGCTACGAAGTTTGGATCTCAAAGTACTGCAGCCGCGCACCTTCGTTGCCGCCGATCCCGAACCAAGCCGCCGCTCGTGTTGCCGCCGCCGGTTCCGGGGAGATCCTCTCTAAGTGAGACCAAGGTTGTAGACTCTTCGTTGACTTCACAAACACGTCGTCGAACGAAGAGGAACACCGTAGTCTCCAAACGAAGTTTGTATCTCGTGTACATTCTATATTTACTTTTGTTGTAAAGGAACATTTGTTCCGTGTTGTAAGGGTTGGGTGCAACCCGTTTTGTGGGAGTGTTGACTCTCACGTGTGGAAGGGTTCCTTCCGATAGTGCAGGGATTGGATTTCAATCCTGTTGGAGAAGAGACCGAGTCGTCCCTTGTTGGGAGATAGGTCGAAGGGGGAAAGCGGATGTACCCAAGTCGGGGAACCACTATAAATTGCCTGTGTATTCTGTGTGCTGTGCTTTTTATTTTTATTGTGCAGGTACATTCGTAAATTCCGCAAAAGCGCTACACGTCACCTATTCCCCCCCCCCATAGGTGCACATAGTTGACACTAGGTGGACTTTCAAGTGGTATCAGAGGGAGGTTACTCATCAAAAAGGTTAACACCTTGAGTTGAATCCTGCCCCTAGTGTCAAGAAAAAGACAAACATCTACTATGGACGAGCTCAAGTTCTCCGGCAAGATCCCAGTGTGCACCAGGCTCAACTTTCCGATCTGGAAGGAAAGAATCAGGTTCTACATGGAAGCAGTCGATCCTCGACTCTTCATGATCGTGGAGGAGGGACCTTATGTCCCCACTAAGGCCTCCACCATCGATCCCACCAAGAAGGTGCCGAAGACACTTTCTGAAATGGACAACGACGAGATGGTGCTAGTGGGACTGGACAAGAAGGCACGAAACATTCTGGTGAGCGCAGTTGATGATTCTATGATGCAAAACTTCAGCAACTGCAGGATAGCTCAGGAGATCTGGCAGTGCCTGATCATCCTAATGGAGGGAACGGATGAAGTGAGGGATGATCAGAGATCCCTCCTGAACCAAAAATATGAGGCCTTCAGGCAAGGGCCTAAGGAAGAGATCGGAGTCACCTACGAGAACTTCCTAAAGATTGTCAACGCCCTCAAGGGCTACGGAAGAGTGTTCACTAATGTTGAACTCAATGACAAATTCCTTAGGTCCCTTACTAAGGAATGGGACACAAAGATCTGCGCCATCAGAGAATTTGGCAGACTAGCAGAAACTGATCCACAAATCCTGTTTGGGAAGCTGATGTCCTATGAGCTTCAGCTGAACACCAGGAAAGCAGAGGAAGAAGCAGAGAAGGCTGCTACAAAAGAAAAGACTGTGGCCCTAAAAGCCAGTTACTCCAGAAAGGGCAAGGGTGCGATGTCATACCGTGCGAGGAATAAGGAAGAGGTGGAGGACTCTGAACCATGCTCCTCCGGCTCAGAGCTGTCGGAGGAGGATTTATCCCTCATCACCCGAGAGTTCAAGAAGTTCCTCAAGATGAGGAATCAAAGAAAGAAAGACAGCTCCTCCTCCAGGCATCAGAAGAAAAATTTTTCTTCTGACAGGTATGCATCTAAACCTAACAAACAACGCTCTTCTGACATTATTTGCTTTGGATACAATAAGCCAGGACACGTCGTGGTCGACTGCTATCAAAGCAAAAGAGAAAAATGGAAAGGAGAGGAGCTCAAATCCTCTAGAGACAAGAAGAAGGAGCGGAGCTACATCGCCAAACGGCCAAAGACACTGAGTGAGTCTGACTCCTCAGACTCTAGTGATGATGAGGAAGCCTACTTCGGGATGGTGGGTCGCTCGGACTCAGAAGGAGAATGCCCCCCATTTACTGGGAAGGTAAAAGCTCACACCCCTCTCTCCGACTCTGACTCTGATCCTGAGTCTCAGGATGATGAACCTGAGGATGGCCCCTCGGCCCGTGAAGCTGAGCTCCTCGAGAAGTATGAGCTTCTGCTCAACACTTTCGATGAGTGCCGTAAGAGACTGAAGGCTGAGAAGAAGGAAGTAAAATTCCTTAAGGGTGAGTGTGTATCCCTAAGGGAAGAGGTCACTAGCTTGATTTCTCTCCGACAGGAGCACCTTGACCTGACTTCAAAGCATTCAGAGTCTTTGAAGCTCCTTGATCTTAAGCAGGAGGAAGTCGACAAGTTGGAAGAACTACTTGAGGCAGAAAGGAAGATCGTCAAGAGCTTCTCCATGCCAAAAACAGTTCTTCCAGTTGTTGATACCTTCTCTGCTAAGGCCAAGGGAGCTGGCTTGGGACATGTAGGGGTATCTGGTTCCTCCTCCAGGAGAAATAGGAACCAGAGGAAGAATAAGGCCGCCAAGAAGGCCTCTGCTGATGAAAAGGGAAAGGCTCCGCTTAGTCCTGTTGCGTTCAGAAAGCCTAGCTTTCCTTGCAACCAACATGACTTTGAGTCAACATATGGCCATCATTTCCGGCCCTCGGTTGCAAAGCCAAAGAGCCGATATGACGGTTGGACCTATCCCCGGAACTTCGGTGAGAGTGCCTTCAAGGCACCTTATGAGGAAATCCACATGAGAAATTATGGTCCGTTCTCTAGTGGCCATAATGGAAAGCAGGCACCAAAAGCCAAGCCTGTTATACAGAAGGTGACGAAGTCATGTGTCTGCTGTCACCATGAGGGCTTCTCCTCCAGATCCAAGGCCCCAGCTATACCCACCGTTCCCAGGGTAAGGCAGGAGCCTAGGAAGAGGTACAACAGATTCGACTATTGGTGATGTGGCAAAGTTGGTCACTTTGTCGTGGATTGTTGGTTTAATCCAAGGCATTACGAGACTCCCCATGTTAGCAATGCGAGGCCGACCACTCGTAGGGTTAACCAACCGAGGGGGAGTGTGCTAACCAGGAATCTAGGACCCAAGTTTTATTGGGTTCCTAAGGCAAATTAATTTTGTTTTGCAGAAATGTCCAAAGGCCACCAAAACGCTGATCTGGTATTTGGACAGTGGATGCTCCCGGCATATGACCGGGACAAGAAGCCTGCTGCGTGATTACACTCCAGTCGAGAATGGACCCAAAGTCATCTTTGGGGGGTCAGATCGAGGAGTCACCAGAGGTTACAGTATGATTTCCAACAGTATAATCTTTATCACCGACGTGGCTTATGTTGAAGGGTTAAACCATAACCTGATCAGTGTAAGTCAATTATGTGATAAAGGTTATGACGTTAAGTTCTGCAAGGATAAATGTCTGATAATTTCACGTACCTCTTCTGAAACGGTATTATCAGGCATTAGGAGCAGAAATATCTTCTGTTTAGATTTTCTCAGTTTAGATTCATCTACCCCCGTATGCCTTGTGGCAACAGGCAGTGCATCTATTTGTGAACAATGGCACAAGAGATTGACACATATTAATTTCAAGACAATTAGTATGTTGTTTTCTAAGAACTTGGTAAGGGATGCTCCCAGTATCAAGTGCATCAAAGATAGCCCCTGTCCTGCATGCCAGTTGGGCAAACAGACTCGGGCTACCTTTAAGAGCATCGCAGACAAAGACTCTTCCCGATGTCTTTACCTTTTACATATGGACTTGTTTGGTCCAATGCAAGTTCATAGCTTGAGAGGCAAGTCCTATACGCTAGTGATAGTTGATGATCATTCTCGGTTTACATGGGTGTTCTTTTTGAAACGAAAGTCAGATACGTTTGACATCTTCACTAATTTTGTCAAGTAGGTTCAGAACGAATTTAACTGCTCCATGGTCAAAATCAGAAGTGATCATGGAACATAATTCGAATCTGGTGTTATGACAGAATTTTGTGAAGAACAAGGTATCTTTCATGAGTTTTCCTCCCCGCGCACTCCTCAGCAAAATGGAGTTGTGGAGAGGAGAAATAGAACTCTCATTGAAGCCTGCACGACAATGTTGAAAGACGCTTCTCTCCCGGAATACTTCTGGGCAGAGGCTGTCAATACAGCTTGTCATGTACAAAACCGAGCATTGATCAACAAGCATCATCGTAAGACGCCCTACGAGCTACTGAAAGGCAGGAAACCTACCATGTCCTACTTGAGGATTTTTGGTTGCAGATGCTATGTACTGAATAATGGGAAGTACCCGCGTACTAAATTCGGTGAAAAATGCTTCGAAGGCATATTCATGGGCTATAGTTCCCATAGTCGGGCATATAGGGTCTTCAATAAGAAAACCCTAGTGGTAGAAGAATCAATAAATGTTGTATTTGATGAAGGAAGTTTGCTTAACAGCAATTCTTCCAGTAGTATTCTTGAAGATGCAGGTGCTCGACTTGAACAGCTGAGTCTGGATGAGACCGCTAAAGATGACGCTCCTAAGTACGTCAAAGTTTCCACCTCCACGTCATCTGAAAATGTTGAAAATCAAAATGGAACAAATATCTTAGAAGAAGGAGAAGCCCAAGAAGTAGTCGAAGCTCCAGACGCCAGGCATCTTGAGCTCCGGCACGTGAGGGAACATCCTAGAGATCAGATCATCGGAGATCCTCGTGTCGGTGTCAGAACTCGAAGAGGTACTATTAACGAAGTATTGCATCTTAGCTTCCTGTCACAGGTTGAGCCAAAGAAGTTCGACGAGGCGAACAAGGATGCGGCATGGATTCTGGCCATGCAAGAGGAACTGCATCAATTCGAACGTTGCAATGTTTGGACGCTGGTTCCCAGACCATACAAGCAGAATGTGATTGGCACGAAGTGGATCTTCAGAAACAAGCTGGATGAACATGGAGTCATCGTAAAGAACAAGGCCAGGCTGGTGGCTCAAGGTTACAGACAGGAGGAAGGGATTGACTTCGACCAGACCTTCGCACCAGTAGCAAGGCTCGAGGCAATCAGGTTGTTTCTGGCATATGCTTCACACAAAGGATTCATAGTCTATCAAATGGATGTGAAATCGGCATTCCTGAACGGAGACCTGAAAGAGGAAGTATACGTCGCTCAACCCCCAGGTTTTGTCGATCTTACTTATCCCAATCATGTTTATTTTCTTAATAAGGCCTTATATGGGTTGAAACAAGCTCCACGAGCTTGGTATGAGACTTTATCTAGTTTTCTTCTTGAGAACAAGTTCTCCAGAGGTAAAATAGATAAAACATTGTTTCTCAGGGAAGTCAAAGGCAAGATTTTGCTGGTGCAAATCTATGTCGATGACATAATATTCGGCTCAACGGATAACAATCTTTGCAAAAAGTTTTCTAAACTTATGCAAGGAAAGTTTGAAATGAGCAGTATGGGAGAGCTCAAGTATTTCTTAGGACTTCAAGTGAAACAGTCTGAGGATGGAATCTTCATCTCTCAGACGAAGTTCACAAATGAACTCCTTAAGAAATTCGGTATGGAGAGTGCAACCTCTATGAGGACTCCAATGGGATCCACCATGTCTCTGGATAAGGATGAGAAAGGTAAACCTTTCGATGAAACCAAATACAGAAGCATCATTGGATCCCTGCTCTACCTTACTGCCAGTAGACCGGATATCATGTTCTCCACATGTGTCTGTGCCCGATATCAGGTGAACACTAAGGAATCTCACTATGTCGCTGCAAAGCGAATTCTAAGATACCTTAAAGGTACTCCTAATCTTGGCTTGTGGTACCCGAGAAACAATGATGTCGAGCTAATAGGCTTTTCAGATGCTGATTTTGCAGGGAGTAGAGATGACAGGAAAAGCACTTCTGGGACGTGTCAATTCCTCGGAAGAAGGCTTATCTCATGGAACAGCAAGAAGCAGAATTGTGTAGCTACCTCCACAGCAGAGTCTGAGTACATCTCGGCAGGTAGCTGTTGCGCACAACTCCTATGGATCAAAAACCAGTTAGCCGACTATAACCTTCAGTTCAAGGAAGTTCCAATGTACTGCGACTCCTCCAGTGCAATTACCATTGCCAACAATCCTGTCTCGCATAGCAGAACGAAGCATATTGAAGTGCGTTACCACTTCATTCGGGAGCACGTGGAGAACAAGGACATCTCTCTCTGTTATGTCCCCACGGACAAGCAGATTGCTGATATATTCACAAAGCCTTTAGACGAGGCCAAGTTCAATCTTTTCAAGACTGAATTGGGAATGCTCAACTATGAGGACTGAAGACTACAGAAGCTCCAGGCTCGTGCACGATCTGAGGGGGAGCAAGGAAATCAAGTGAGAGCACAGACCCAAGAACTGAGGGGGAGCAAGGGGTCAAATGCTACCGACCCCGATTTGTAGAAGCCGAAAAGGGGGAGATTACCCCAAGGCTAAGGTGGCTCCAAGCCGAAAAGGGGGAGATTACTCCAAGCCGATCCCGAACCAAGCCGCCGCTCGTGTTGCCGCCGCCGGTTCCGGGGAGATCCTCTCCAAGAGAGACCAAGGTTGTAGACTCTTCGTTGACTTCACGAACACGTCGTCGAACGAAGAGGAACACCGTAGTCTCCAAACGAAGTTTGTATCTCGTGTACATTCTATATTTACTTTTGTTGTAAAGGAATGTTTGTTCCGTGTTGTAAGGGTTGGGTGCAACCCGTTTTGTGGGAGTGTTGACTCTCACGTGTGGAAGGGTTCCTTCCGATAGTGCAGGGATTGGATTTCAATCCTGTTGGAGAAGAGACCGAGTCGTCCCTTGTTGGGAGATAGGTCGAAGGGGAAAAGTGGATGTACCCAAGTCGGGGAACCACTATAAATTGCCTGTGTATTCTGTGTGCTGTGCTTTTTATTTTTATTGTGCAGGTACATTCGTAAATTCCGCAAAAGCGCTACACGTCACCTATTCCCCCCCCCCCCCCATAGGTGCACATAGTTGACACTAGGTGGACTTTCAAGATCCTTATTAGATCTGATTTTCTTTTTCCTTAGTTTTTCTATTTAGTTCATAGCATGGCACAAAACAAGGATTATGCAAGCACCAGACCTCCAGTTTGCAACTTGAATAAGTTTGTCATCTGGAAGGAAAGAATCAGGCTTTATATGAATTCTATTGATGAAGACATATACAACTCTATTTTGACAGGTCCCCTTCAACCTACAGCTACCACTACATCTACCAATACACATGTTGTTCCACCACCTGAGTGGACAGAGACAGAGAAAAAGGCCAAAATAGTAGATGTCAAGGCCATGAATATTCTGGCTCAAACTATATCAGATGACATATTCCAGAAGGTGGCTGAGTGCACATCTGCCAAAGCTATCTTGGACTCTCTCAACCAGATGGTTGCTAGATCAGCAGATGAGAGAAAGGACAAGAGATCAACCCTCATCTCCCAATATGAAAACTTCAAGAAAGAAGAATCTGAGTCTGCCCGTGATATGTATAACAGACTGAGCTCTATCATCAATGAGCTGAAGACTCTGGACAAAGACATCACTCTCACAGAAGTGAATGACAAGATCCTCATGTGCTTCCCAAGCTCATGGGATTCCAGAATATGACCAATCAAGGAGGCCAGAAGCTTAAATGAGATTTCCACTGAATCTCCTCTGGGAAAGCTCAAGTCATATGAGCAACTAATAAAGTCAAGAGAAGTTGTAGAGCAGAACACTCCTCCAGTAGCAAGAAAAGAACAAAGCATAGCTTTCAAAGCTTCAGAAGAGACAGAAACTCCAATAGTAAGTGAAGAGCTCCTGAATATCTTAGCCAAGAGATTCTACAAGATGACAAAGAAGGACTTCAGAAGAAAGTCATCTAGGTAAGATGAAAAACCAAGGTATGACAAGACACCCACTAAAGAGATTGTTTGTTTTGGGTGCAGGAAATCAGGACACTTCATATCAGAATGACCAGAAAATCAAAAGAAGGAAAGAAGAAGAGAAAAAAACTCCAGAAAACATCACTACAGCAATCCATCCTCCAGCAAGCATAAAAGAAAGGAGAAAGGCTTTGTGGCTGAGACCTGTAGTGACACTGAAGAAGAATCCTCATCTTCCAGCTCCAGTGAAGATGAAGAAGCAAATGTAAGGGAAGTTTGCCTTATGTCTATCAATGCCTCCTACAGTCCATCTGAAGCTGAGTAGTCAGATAATGAAGAATCATCAGAATCTGAGGCAGATCAGGTACTATCATCTTTTGATTATAATTCAAATACTTTTAAAACTGAAATCAAGTCATTATGTATTGATTTAATCAATTCTGAAAAAGAAATTAAAACTTTCAGAGAAAAATTATCTAAATAAGAAAACTTTATTTCTGAAAACACTAAGTTAAAAGATGAATTAACTTTAGCCAATCAACAAATCATATCATTAAAATCTAAATTAGCTGAGGCAAGGCAACTTGAAGAATCCCTAAATGGGAGAAGCATCAAGTTGATGGACATCACAAGCACAGTGAATGCCAGGATAAATGACAGGCTGGACTTAGGTGCTTCATCAAGCCAATCCCCACTGATTCAAAAGAATATACTAACAACACACATAAAATTTGTTTCAGAAAAGGGTAAAGAAAAGATAGATAATAATAATGTTAAACAAATAGAAGTAAAACCAAAGAATAAGAAAAAGAGAAAGAATAAGAGAAATCCTAATCATAACAATGTTCAACAGATTTCGTCGAACTCAGATCGACGAAATGTGTACAGTTCGTCGAACTCAAGTCGACAAACTCCGAACGCAAACATTCATTATAATTATTCGTTGAACTATGATCGACGAAACCAGTATGGTTCGTCGACCCGAGATCGATGATTTTGGGGCCCAGAGAATGAATACTTTCATTCTCTGAGTGGAGTTCGACGAACTCATCCCCATTCGTCGAACTCAGATCGACAAACTTACTTGAATTCGTCGAACGCAGTTCATCCTAACAGAAACTTTAATTCTTTCAGAACTAATAATCAACCAAGATTTTCCATTAATCAATTTAATCAATTGATAATTCGTCCAAGAAGATATCATCCCTTAGGTTATAAACGTCAACCTGAATATTCATATATTTCCAGTTTAATTATGTAAAGAAAGAAGGACCCAAGGTAACCTGGGTCAAGAATAGCTAATCTGTTCTATTGCAGATGAATGACTATCCCACCACAGAGCAACAGTGGTATCTGGATAGTGGCTGTTCAAAACACATGACGGGAAACAAGGACAACCTAATCAACTATAAGTCAAAGCTAGGACCTAAAGTAATATTTGGTTATTCCAATTGTGGCCAGACTGAAAGATATGGAAAGGTCAAGATTGGAGCAGTCACGTTCAGGAATGTTGCTTATGTAAATGGACTGAAGCATAACCTTATCTCCATAAGTCAGTTATGTGATGAAAGGTTTCAGGTATCATTTAATAAAACTTCATGCATTATTACTTCATTAGATAACCTAGTAGTGTTAACAGGAACTAGAGTAGGAAATATTTATGTAGTTAATTTTAAATCAGCTAAAACAGAAATATGTTTATTTATTAAAACTAGTAATAACAATGACCATTGGCATAAGAGATTAGGACATGTTAACTTGAAAAATATTGTTAAACTCTCTAGGGACAACCTTGTTAGAATATTACCTTCTTGCCCCTACAAGAAGGAAAGCCTTTGCAGGGCTTGTCAATTAGGCAAGCAAACTAAAAATAGTTTTAAATCTATAAATAAAAGTGACTCACCTAGAATATTATACCTGGTATATATGGACCTTTTTGGCCCTATTGCTGAACAAAGCCTAGGAGGAAAATCTTATACTTTAGTGATTGTAGATGACTTCTCAAGATTCACTTAGGTATTCTTTTTGAGAACTAAGTCAGATAACTTCAAGGTTCTTACAGATTTTCTCAAGAACATACAGATTGAGTACTCTACTCCAGTTTCATTGATCAGAAGTGATCATGGTACTGAGTTTGAGTCTCTTATGCAAGAGTTCTGTGAGAAGGAAGGTATCAGGCACTGCTTCTCAGCTTCTAGAACTCCTCAACAAAATGGGGTTGCTGAAAGGAAAAATAGAACCATAATTGAATCTGCAGGCACATTACTTGCAAGTGCTCACTTGCCCCTATCCTTTTGGGCAGAGGCTGTGAGCACAACAAATTATGTACTGAACAGAAGTTTGATACACAAGCTTAAGAATAAGACTCCTTATGAGCTACTTAAAGGGAGGAAATCTAAAGTAGATTATTTCAAAATTTTTGGTTGCATTTGTTATATTCACAACAATAATAAGAATCATATTAAAAAGTTTGAAGACAAGGCTGAAATGAGAATTTTTCTTGGATATTCCCAAGTAAGCAAGGCTTATAGGGTATATAATAAATCAACCATGAAAATAGAAGAATTTATTCATATTTCATTTGATGAGACTAACATGTTTTACAAGGAGAAGATTTCTTCTACCAATGAGACTTTGCAAGAACCAAATTTCTATGAGAAATTGGATGAATTGACCCTCACCAATGAGGCGGTTAGCCATCCTTCTCCACAAATTACTGAAGATAGTGAAGATGAAGACACTGAACTCAGTGTAGAGCAAACAATAGCTATGATTCCACAAGAGGAATTAATTCTCCAAGATGTTGCTCAACCAACTCCTCCTACTGAATTTGTCACACTTAGAGATCACCCTGTATCTCAAGTGATTGGAGACATTTCAGTTGGTGTGCAGACAAGGCATCAACTGCACTAGGACATGATACATGTCTGCTTCATATCTCAAATTAAGCCCATATTCATAAACGATGATGAGCAAGATCCACACCGGATTATTGCAATGCAAGAGGAGCTCAACCAATTTGAGAGATGTAGAGTTTGAGATTTAGTTTCAAGACTCAAAGACTATCCAGTCATTAGAACTAAATGGGTATTCAGAAACAAACTTGATGCTCAAGGTATTATCGTAAGGAACAAGGCCAGACTAGTTGCCCAAGGATACAGACAAGAGGAAGGCATAGACTATGACCAAATATTTGCACCTGTTGCAAGGCTGTAAGCTATCAGGATATTTTTAGCATATGTTGCCTACAAAAAGTTCACTGTATACCAAATGGATGTCAAGAGTGCATTCCTTAATGTTGAACTTAAAGAAGAGGTTTATGTAGAACAACCACCAAGTTTTATTTCTCCTACTCATCCCTCTTATGTTTTCAAATTGCATAAGGCTCTCTATGGTCTAAAGCAAGCTCCATGAGCTTGGTATGAAACCTTAGCTAGCTTTCTCTTAGAGCATAAATTTTCTAGAGGCATAATAGATAGGACTTTATTTATTAAGCATCATCATGATAAAATATTGTTAGTACAAATATATGTAGATGATATTATGTTTGGTTCTACGGATTCCAAACTATGCAAAAGGTTTTCCAACCTTATGCATTCAAAGTTTGAAATGAGTACTATGAGTGAGCTCTCATACTTTTTTGGTATCCAAGTGAAGCAGCCACCTGATGACATCTTCTTATCACAATCTAAATATGCTAAGGAGCGGATTAAAAGGTTTGGGATGGCTGATACTTCAACAAACAAAACACTTATGGCTACCAATGCTGCAATTGATTCTTATGAACATGGGAAACCTGTAGATCAGAAATTATATAGGGCCATTGTTGGGTCTCTGTTATACCTTACAGCAAGTAGACCAAATATTATGTTTGCTACACGCTTTTGTGATAGGTTCCAGGTGAACCCTAAAGAATCTCACATTATTTTCCTAAAAAGAATTTTGAGATATATAAAGACTTGCCATAATCTAGGACTCTGGTATCCAACTGAGTCAGAATTTGAGTTAACTATATACTATGATGTTGACTTTGCTGGATGTAGAGTAAATAGAAATAGCACATCAGGAACATGTCAGTTCCTTGGTGATAGGCTAGTGTTATGGTTTTGCAAGAAGCAAACATCTGTGTCCACTTCAATAGTAGAAGCTGAGTATATTGCGGTTGTCAGTTGTTGTTCACAGATGTTGTGGATTCAAAACCAACTCCTAGACTATGGTGTCAACTTAAATAATTCAACTCTACTGTGTGACAATACAAGTGCAATTTCTATTGCACAGAATCCAGTACATCATAGTAGGACTAAGCATATAGATGTAAGACATCATTTTATTAGAGAGTGTGTAGACAAAAAGAAAATTAATCTCACCTTTGTCTCTACTGATTTGCAAAAGGCAGATATCTTCACCAAACCATTGGATGAGAAGAAACATCTGTTCTTTATGAATCAGTTAGGTATGATCAATGGAGATGCATTAATTTAATTTTCTGTCTGTGGTTGAAGAATTTGCCACAGTTCGTCGAACGGAGATCGACGAACTGAGAAAAGTTCTTGACATAATTCATCGACCTGAGAACGACGAACTCTCTGTGTGTGAAGTTCTATTCGTCGAACGGAGATCAACGATATTGCTTCAGAAAATGTTTCGTCGACCGGAGCTTGACGAAATGTTTTCCCTTCTTCTAACTGAGATTGACGAACTCTTTTGTCAATAAAATATTTCATCGAACCCAGATCGAAGAATTTTTATTTTTCGTCGGACGGAGTCTGCCGCTTCATATTCTGAAAAGCATATATCTAGAATTTCTTCGAGCTCCATCCCGCACTTTCTGTTCCCCTTGCACTTGATCTCTCTGTTTTCTTTTGTAGGCGAACAATAGAGATTTCGGCAAACTCCTTGGCAACGATGAAGTTTGACATGGGTTTTGACATCGACTTTGAATCATTCCAACATTCAGATCAAAGCTTCTTGGATATACTGAAACTTTTTGAGGACCAACAACTGAAAAATTTCATGACACACAGAATAAAGATAGCTGCAACTGAGATAAGAGAATGGATATTGTTGGATCCCTAGTTGATTTGGGCTAGGTTCACTAGATTAGGATGTGACCTAACATGTCTAGCCATGGTCAAATTTGTGTCCTAGAGTGTAAGCCAAGTCCTTGTAGTCAACATCAGATGGACCAGCTATCAACAAATCTATCAGAGACTCAAGAATTAGAAGATTTCAAGACTAAGTTAAATGAGTTCGACGTTCGTCGAACTCAGGTCGACGAAAGGCGTGTTGAGCTCGACGATCTTGAGACATTTCTCTGTGCTGAGCTCGACGATCTTTGTTCTCTGTTCGACGAAGACTGAGATACTTCAACAAACTAAACTCCAGATTTTTCTAAGTCCAGCTTCAGGCTTTGGTCGACGAACAAGAATCTGAGCTCGACGAACTTGGACCTCAAGTTCACAACTTCTCAGGTCGACGAAGTCAACTTCTCAGGTCGACGAACTCAGTACTCCCCTCGACGATTTCTGGTCGACGATTTGAATCCTTCTTAGTCAGAGACTTTCTAGATTCTAAGTCCACAATCATTCTTCGGTCGATGAATTTGGATCTCAGCTCGACGAATTATGATTGTCAATTCGACGAATATTGTAGTAGAATTGACAAGTTTCCCTTAAAGACAAATTGTTATTATCTGGTCGACAAACTCACCAGCTCAGCTCGACGAACTGTGAACTCAGCTCGACGATTCTTGTTCTTCGTTCGACGATTCCAGATTAGGTCTTCTCCAGTTTTCCGTCCCTTTTCTTGGCAATAAATCCTGAGTAATTAATGCTCAATCTTCTCGGAATGTTACCGTTAGAACGAGCATTGATCATGGATTATTTCATGCCGTTTTTCCATGGGAAAGTTAGGGAAATCATTGATTGCCGCTTCCTTCCCAGGCCGACTGCAATTACTGCTCAAGGTTTCAAATTTTGAATGTTCTCCAGTCAATCTTGAGTCAGAAAAGAAAAGATTAAGCTGTTACAGACACACAGACAGACAGACATTCAACAATCTTACAGAAATCTAAAGTTTTAATACTGCAATCAGCCTAGGCCAGAGAGCATCATCATCAAGAAGAAGAAGAAGAACATTCAATCACTATCAAGAGTCTTCTTCTTTCAACCCTACAGGATAACTTCAGAAGGACAACAATCTCTATCTGTCAAAGAAGTTCCTGAAGCATTATCTGGTCAAGGCAATCAAGCTTTGAAGACCTGTCACCCTGAAGCAGTGCTCCAGATTTCCTGATACATTCAAGATCTCAGGGGGAGCAATCTGCTGAAATCAATCCACAAGTCTTCTCAGTTGTTATTGAGAAAGAGAAGACACCATCACCCTTTTTACATCTTCTGTACAGGGTTTTAATTCCCTTCAAAATTATTCCTGGTTGCAAGTCTCCTACCAAAAGACTTGAGGTTTTGGTTTTTGAGCACCTGAACAAAAGCTCATTGGTGTCAAGCACCTGATCAAAAATCTGAGTGGATTCCTACTAGGGTGGTAGAAGAGTGGATGTACCCATGTTGGGGAACCACTATAAATTTCTTGTGTCGTCTGGTTGCCCTTTTTCTTTTGTTTTGGCTGTGCTCTGTGATTAGTTAGGTTGTTGTGCTTCTTTCTTTATTTGCTAATCTGTTCACCTAGCTTTACAACAAAAGTTGTAAAGATTTTTTAAGAAAGCACAATACTCTATTCACCCCCCCTAGAGTATTTCAGATCTACCTTCACTTTCAATTGGTATCAAAGCGAGGTTGGTTAATCTACCACACCTTAAGAGGTTAATTGGTTGTACATGCTAACACCTGAACCATAAAGATCCCTCTTGTTAGATCTGATTGTTTTGTTTCCATTATTAGATTTATTTCTTCACAGAAATGGCTCAAAACAACAATTATGCAAGCATCAGACCTCCAGTATGCAATCTTAACAGATTTGCCATCTGGAAGGCAAGAATCAAACTGTACATGAATTCTATTGATGAAGATATTTTTGCTTCCATCTTGACAGGAGTACCTCCAGCACCTACAGCTTCTACAAGAACCTCCTCCAACATGACTGCAGTACCTCCTCCAGAGAATAATGATGCATACAAGAAAGCCAAAATTGCAGATGCAAAAGCAATGAACATCTTGGCTCAGACAATGTTAGATGAGATATTTTAGAAGGTGGCTGAGTGCACCTCAGCCAAGGCCATTTGGGACTCCCTCAACCAAATGGTTGCTGGTTCAGCAGATGAAAGAAAAGATAGGAGATCAAATCTCATATCCCTGTATAAGAATTTCAAGAAGGATGAGGCTGAATCAGTTGCTGAAATGTACAACAGGTTGAGTTCAATCATCAATGAGCTTAAAACCTTGGATAAAGACATCACCCTGACAGAGGTGAATGAAAAAATCTTGATGTGCTTCCCTAGCTCTTGGGACTCAAGAATCTGGCCTATCAAAAAAGCCAGAAGCCAGAAGCCTAAATGAGATATCAACTGAATCTCTGCTAGGCAAATTAAATTCTTATGAGCAGTTGATCAAATCAAGAGAAGCAGCAGAACAGAAATCAACAACTCCAGTGAGAAAGGATCACAGTATAGCCTTCAAGGCATTTGAGGAAAGTGAGACCTCAACATCAAATGAAGAACTCATGAGCCTCTTTGCAAAAAGATTTTATAAGATGGCTAGAAAGGACTTCAGAAGGAAATCATCCAGGCAGGATGATAAGCCTAAGTATGATAAGACACCAACCAAGGAAGTTGTGTGCTTTGGATGTAGAAAGCCTGGACACTACATCTCTGAATGTCTAGAAAACCAGAAGAAGGAGAAAAGCAGAGAAAAGGACTCCAGGAGAAAACACAGCAGCAGACCCTCCTCCAACAAGTACAAAAAGAGAGACAAAGGCTTTGTTGCTGAAACATGGAGTGATACTGAAGAAGAATCATCCTCTTCTAGCTCAAGTGAAGAATAGGAAGAAGCAAGATCCAAAGAGGTTTGCCTTATGACAATTGATGCCTCCAGGAGCTGTTTAGGATCAGAAGGAGAATCTGAAGATGAGGCAGCCTCAGACTCAGAGGCAGATCAGGTTCTTTCAAGCTTTGATTTTAATTCTGATTTATTTAAAATTGAATTCAAAACTATGTGTTTAGATTTAATTAATTCAGAGAAAGAAATAAAAACCCTTAGAGAAAGACTAGGAAATCTTGAATCTGTTAACTCAGAAAATATTAAACTAAAAGATCAACTAACTTTAGCAAATGAACAGATAATTAAATTAAAATCTGATTTATGTGAAGTCAAACAACTTGAGAAATCTCTCAATGGAAGAATTCTCAAGATAATGAACATAACAAGCACAGTAAATGCCAAACACTAACTTTTAGGCGTAAAGGAGACTACGATTGAAGAATAGAGCTTAGGGAGGGGAGATGAAGGGGAGAAGAGCATTCTAGCTAGGAGATTAAAGGGGCAGAGATTAGGAGTAAAAAATGACTTAAAATGATTTATTCATATATAAATATATAATACTCAATTACAATATTGTCTGCAAAGTCTTCTAATTAATTACCAAGATTAATTCTTACTATTTAAGAGCTACCTTTAAGTACATTAACATTACTCACCCCACCCAAAAACGACGTCCTCATCATTTAATCTCTCAATCTATAAGGGACATCTTCTTTTATACGTCTTCTGTAGTTCCAATGTGTATAGTTTGTAGCTTTCAGTTTTCATGATTTCATTTAGAATGTCCTCACTCCTCAGTTCTATCATCTTTCAAGTAAATGAGGAAGCAACTGCTTAGCTGTGGCCTAGGAGTTCGTGCAGTGAGTAAGGTAGACCAAGCACACCAATACCACCTTTTTGACATCAGGTGATAGGTTTTAATGGAAGATACAATTTATTTTGAGCTTATGTTGGGTGGTCTTTTTAAAAGAGCCTTCTTGAAAGTAGAATGATAGACTAGAGCAGAAAATGATCTAAGCTTTGGAGTTGGCTAGTTTTAACATCAACCAGTTCCCTTTTCACTACTTCATGACAAAATACTTAAGAATTGATTCATTCACAACTTTCTCTTGCTTTCAAAAACAAGTACCTTTTCCTTTCTTGGAGAAACTAGTATTTGATTTTTATCTTGCTTTTACTTTTGTTGAGAGAAATTTCCCTTCCATCATCTATCATAGGTTTCTTCAACTTCATATCTTCTTTTAAAAGATTTTTCTGCTTATCAAATTTGAATTTTTTTCTTTTTCTCTTATGATGGACTCAAGGGAATTTATGTCCATCAAAATAGAATTCATTCCTATAAGAACCCATAGCTGATCTTCCATGTGTGAAGCCATTTTCAACAATATTTTTGTTTGATATGCTTTCCTACCATCCGAGTCAACTGTTTTGTCTATGTAAATCTTCCATGGAGGGAACTATGAGCTGCACTAATCCTCTTGATAGAACCATGCCTCCCCTTATCCTCCAATTCTAATCTTGAGCCTTTCATACCTTTAAAAAAAATCTTCAATGCTACTAATATTTTCAAATACTTCAAGCGAGTCGCCCCTTGGCTTTTCTAATTTAGCATTATCAGAGAAATAGTTTAGAACCACTATCCTTGAGGGTGAACAATGCTTACCCCCCATTTCATGATACTTGGCCATTGATACAAGTTCAAAACTCTTACGTCCAACTCTCTCCTTATAGCCATTTCATCATTTATTTGGGGTATCAATTGCTTACCAAAATTATTATTAGGTTCAAAATTTTTGGTAATTCTTCCAATGAATTCTTAATCTTTTCATGATGACGAACTATGATCTCTTGTTCTTGGCATTTATTCTTCTTGATGATATGAACTTGCTTGAGGAACTGTTGCCTCCTCATTTTGTTTTTCAGACCAGGCTTCTTGTTCCTCTTCTTCCGTGAGATTACGAATTGTTGGGAAGATAAATGATTGCGTTCGTGGAGGAGGGAAGTGAAGAACATCCCATACCAACCACGGGAATGGTTCCACAGACAGTAGAATTCTGTAATTCAGGATCATGTGTCATTTCTCTATGAAAATTTCAAAATTTTCACTAATACATGCCTTTTGTTGGCGACGAACTTCCTTCAAGAAGTCAGGTGTATGGTTTATTGCACTCAAATGATTTAAACCCATTGTTCTTGACAATTTGAAAGAACTCGAAGAGGCTTCTTACCATTATGTAGAAAGACATCGTCCTGATCTTGACACCATTGTCAACAGAATGGAGGCAAATGTTGTTAATGATAACACCATGATAATGCAATACAATGACTTACCTAGGTAAAAGCGACCACAACAAAAGAATGCTGATCAAGTGGAGTGAAAGTAGAGTGTTTTAAGAATAAAAGAGGATTTACAAGACTTGTTCATTTAATAATACTCAATTACAACCTTAAGTGTTTATTTATGGACTTCTATATTAATTGCAAAGACTAATTGTTCCTTAATTATATTGCTATGAAAGAGCAACCCTTAAGTTCCATTACAACATACCTTATGAATGAAGTAATCTGGCATTTTATAATGTCTAGTTAAATTTTTTGTTAAGACCTTAAGCCCATTTCATATTTTTATTTATTTTGCCGTATACCCTGATAAAATAATGCAAAAATATTATTGAGTGTTTAGGCATTAGAGAATCATGTGTTTCTTTACTTTTCTGGGGGAATCCATAATTAATTATAGCTCATGAAATCACATTATTCGTGCATTTATGTAAAATTTATAGTTGGAATGCATGTAACTGAAATAGGTGATGAAAAAGACCTATGCAACCAATGGAAAATAATTAGTCAACATGATGAATTTCAACATTGGAGGTTTAATGATACTTGGAAGCTTGTAATGCTGCCATTTGGGAAGTGTGCTATCAATTCTAAGTGGGTGTACAATGTTAAGTTTCAACTGAATTGTGTAGTTGAGAGCAATGGATGGCTCATAGAAAATGGTACACCCATATTATTGATATGGAATTTCTTGAGACGTTTGCACTGATTGCAAAACTAGTCTTTGTGCTATGTCTTCTTGCCATTGCATCCATTTATGGTTGGCCACTCCATCAAGTAGATGACCACAAGTGGTTTGCATAAGAAATCCTCAGGGGTTTCCAAACAAGGGGAGTTATGAGTTTGTTGTCTTTAAAAGCCACCTTATGGACCTGCCATGCTTCTTGAAAGTGGTATGGAAATTCACTCAATCCCTACTCGTGGTAGGATTTCTACAATCATCATCTGATTACTTGATTTTCACATTCTCATGACGTAGTTAATTTTTTGATATTCTCATTTATGTTGATGATGCTATGGTTACTGTTAGGAATTGGCGGTTTGACCTCAAGTCGGGCAGTTAGCAGTCCAGGTGGTTTGGTTGTCTGGCGGGTTGGTGCAGCGGTCTGGTAGTGATCCTCTGCTGGCGGTCTGGTAGTTAACCGCAACTGCGGTCTGGTGGCAATCCGCTCTTGCAGTCTGGAGGCTTACCGCAGTAGCGATTTGATGATAAGCCACAACCGCGACCTGGTGGTAACAGGCAGTTGCGGTCTGGAGGTTTGCCGCAGCAGCGGTCTGATGATTACCCGCAGATGCGGTCAGGTGACAACCTACAACATTGGTCTGGTAATTAACCGCAACTGTGGCCTGGTGACAACCCGTAGTTGTTGTCTGGCGGCTTGCCCAACGGTCTTCCCTGGCGGACTGGCGGTTTCCCTTGGTGTTGTTGGGAGTTTTGTTATTCTTCTGTATATTGTGCGGTTTGACATTGTCAAACCGCATAAGCCGCGCAGATTGTATTTAGTCCCAAATCGTTTGTTGTAATTCTCTTATCTCCCCCAATTTATATAAACAAGGGAGCATACCTATGTAATAAATATCGTTTTGGAGCAATAAAGTTTGCGGTTATTTAGATCTTTGTCCATTTGTCACACGGTATCAGAGCGAACCGATCCTCTGCTTCAAAATGATCGCGGTTTGTTTGTTTAACCGCGCGACCTCTTCTACCAGCTTCGTCCGGTTTCTTCCGGTTTGTCCAGTTTCTTTTCCTTCCCTTCTCTCTCTTGCTTCTCGTTGTGCTTGCGACTTGCTTCCTTCTGGGTTTTTTTGTTCGCTCAGCTTTCCTTGCTAACCGCGTTTTTTCTTTGCGTCTTGTTGTGTTCGCGCGATTTCTATTCTCTGTCGCGAGTTTCGCCTTTTGGTCACGGTTTTTTCCTTGTCGTTGGTGTGTTGTCACCTTGACCGGGCGGACTCTTGCTCTTCTCTTTCTTCTTGTTGGCGCGACTTCTTTGCTAGTCACTTGTCTCTGCGCCTTGGTTTGTTCGCGCGGTTTGCTGGGCGACTTCTTTTGCTCTTCCCGCCTTTGTTAGTCGCTCTTTGTTGCTACTTGGTTTGTTCGCGCGGCTTGTCCGCTGTTCGTGTCTTCTGCTCTCCTTTTTTCCCGCAGGTTGTCTTCCTGCGGCTTGTTTCCTCTTTGCTGCGAGTACCGCATTTTGGTCGCGACGTGTTCCTTCCCATTGGTGTGTTGACACCGTGACCGTGCAGGCTCTTCCTCCCCTTTATTTTCTCTCTCTTGTCATTGCAGCATCTCTCTCCGCTGCGGGCTCCGCTTTTTGGTCACGGACTCTTTTCTTGCCGCTGGTGTGTTGTCACCGTGACCGTGCAGTTTCTCCTTTTTCTGCGACCTTTCCTGTGGTCGGTTTCTTTCCGCGCCTTCTTTGCCGGCTTGTTTCTAACCGTGCAGTTAGTCTTTTTGCTTTCCAGTTTCTTCTTGAGGATGACTTCCCTTCTCTCTTCTACTACTCGTGCTCTTGTGGCCCCCTCTGATAAGTCGCTTATTGACTCGGGTGCCACTTGTCACATGATTGGTAACTCTTGTTTGTTTTCCTATTTTCTTGAACAGAACAAGTTGTCTCCTGTGGTTATTGCTGACGAGACTTCTGCTCCTGTGCATGATGTTGGCACTGCGCGTCTCTCTTCGTCTTTGCTGCTAGAGGACACTCTCTATGTCCCTACATTCCCATGCAATTTACTTTCTGGTCATGCTCTTTGCATTAAGTTAAATTGCACGGTTACTTTTACGAGTACCACTTGCTCCTTCTCGGATTTTGTCTCCAAAGTTACGATTGCTATTGGGACTGCTAGTGACGGCTTCTTTTTTCTTGACCATGACATTGCTCTTTCTGCTTCTTCCTCTCTTCAGCAGTGACATCGTTGTCTTGGCCACCCTCCTTCTCGTCTCATCCACCAGCTTCTTCCAGATCTTCCTCATGAGGATTCTCTTTTGGCAGATGAAATGGAGTAGAAAGCAATGAACCAAAGTAAAATCATATTCAAATTTCACTAAAATTGTAATTGATAATCTAAACTTGTAAAATAATGAAATACAGATGCACCATTTCAATCCAGTTCACTTCTGACACACTAATTATGAAATACCTCTAAGTCTCTAACACACAATATTGCATCAAAAAAACATAGGATATTTTTAAAAACATTGAGAAACCATACCAAATATAGATGCACCATCTCAGTGTTATAATTTGATCCAATGTTTTTTTATAAGGCTCTCAAGATAATTATGCTATAATTTGATCCTTCACAAACGCGTTATAATTTCTAGTATCAACATTTTTTTTTGAAATCTATGTTTTATAACTCTCCCATAATATCAAATAAAAAATAAAGGAAAATTATAAATTTATACACAAATTTATAAGAACACAGTACTCCTGGAAAGTGAAATGCGGAGAATATGGGGGTTGGAAAGCAATTCTGCAGCCGGCCCAAACTGATTTCATGGTGCTGGTTGGGTTTTCCTGAGTGCTATGAGGCTCAAATAGGGTGTAGAGGGCTCAAAATGGCTTCCCTGCAGGCTGTAGGAAAAGAGGACGTTGAGAGAGCATAATTGTAATATCAAATTTAGAAGGCCAGCTACCAAATTGTTCTCATTTCATCATTACTTCTCACAAACTCATTATCAACTCTCTGATAATGAGCAGGAGGAGAGGAGGCCCTTGAGAACAAAATTTGACGAAAGTAAAAAAACAAAAAAAGATTTAGATGATTCAAAAAATTAGCAGGAAGATGGCGCAGGGGAGATGAACAAAATTCTCACGTACCCTTGAGAGCAAGAGGAATGGCGGCCGGCGGTCTTTCGAACGGAAGCGGAGAGGGTTTTGAGCGGTGCGAGCGAGAGCTTGACGGCGCGGGGTGAGAGAAAAAACTGAGCCCTCGACTTCCTTTTGAGAAAAAAAACCCTAACCCCTTATTTAAACCGAATCGGCTGCCAATATAAAATGAGGATAATTAGACCCGGATTTCCCAGGCGCGCCTGGATGGCACACATGGCGCACCTGGGGCGCTCCTGAGGCACTTCACCCGCCTCAGCTGTTCTAAGGCGTTGTGGAGAGCGCCTGGTGAGCCCGATGCCTCAGGCGTTCCTAGGCGCGCGCCCTGACAACTTAGGCCTGGTGAAATCTCCAGAACCACGCACGTGGAGATTGCTTCAAGCCATACAAGACCTTCTTTAACCTGCAAACTTTCCCTGCTGACCCTTCTTGACTAACACCCGGAGGCATGAACATGTAGACTTCCTCCTCAAGGTCACCGTAGAGAAATGCATTCTTCACATCCAACTGAAGGAGACTCTACCCTTTACACACAACACATGAAAGCAAGATCCTGATGGAGTTCATTTTTGCAACTGGAGAAAATGTCTCCAGATAGTCGATGCCCGCTATCTGCGTATATCCTCTCGCCACCAACCTGGCTTTGTATCGTTCCACAAGTCCTTGAGAGTTCCGCTTCACCGAGAAAACCCACTTGCATCCTACAACTGTTTTCCTCTTAAGGAGTTGGACCATCTCCAAAGTATTATTCTTATCAAGGGCTCCCATATCCTCCAACATGGCTGCCTTCCACTCACTATGCTCAAGAGCTTCCTGCCAAGATTGAGAAATAGAAATGGAGGCCAAGGAGGTGACAAATGCTCTATGTATAGGATACATGGAGTCATAAGTCATAAATTGAGAAAGATGATGCAGGTTAGAAGCAAAACTACCTTTGTCAGTACCTGACGATGTATCAGATGATGACACAGGTTGAAAAACAAGAGCATGAGTGTTCGTGCCCCTTCTACGTCGCGTGTAGATTTGCAAAAGAGGAGGAATCCCCAGAGTGGTAAGATCGGGAGGTCGCACCACAAGAGATGGAGGAATAGGCAGAGGAGGAATAGGTAGAGGAGCAGAAGGAGGGGAACTCACTTCCATAGTTGTAGTATCCCCCTGAAGAGAGGTCCCATAATAAGCATCAGATTCCCTGAAAGTGACATCCATAATAACAAATACCCGCTTGGTAACAGGGTGAAAGAACTTATAGCCTTTATGAGTAGGAGAGTAGCCAATAAACACACACTTCAGGATGCGGGGATCAAAGTTGGTCTTAGGCTGGGTGTGGACAAAACATACACATCCAAAGACACGAGGATAGAGAGGTAGGACACACCCTTAGATTGGTGAGAGGGGTCTGAAACCCAAGGACCCGTGTAGGAAGACGATTGATGAGGTAGGCCGCGGTGAGAACATCACCCCAGTAATACTTCGGGAGATGCATCTGAAGGAGGAGGCATCTAGCCACCTCAAGGAGTTGCTGATTCTTGCACTCAGTCATCCCATTCTGAGCATGAGTGTAAACACAGGATGTTTGGTGAATGATACCAAGGTCACTTAGATATTTTTCAAGGCGAGCATCAATATATTCACGACCATTGTCACTACACAGGATTTTAACTGTAGCACCATACTGAGTAGCGACCATCTTGTGAAAGCACTGAAAAATAGAGAACACCTCACTTTTATGCATCAGTAAGTAAAGCCAAGTACATTGAGAATAACAATCAATAAAAGAAACATGCCAAAAGCAACCAGAAATAGACATTGTAGGGCTAGGACCCCAAACATCAGTATGAATAACTGCAAACGGAACTGAATTACAGGGAGACATAAGGGGAAGGGTACTACGATGATGTTTAGCCAGTTGACACACATAAAATTGAAAAACATTAAAAAAAGTAGAAGACATAGTATGAAGCAATAACTTCATAATAACAACAAGAGGATGTCCTAGCCGATAATGCTAGGAATCCAACTCAGAGGGACGAGCAACAAGAAGAGCTTTGGGAGGCCGAGCGATGCTGGATGAAGCGGTGGCATATGGGTCGAACACATAGAGCCCGTTGCATAGTCTACCAGAGCCAATCACGGTCCCCATCTCCACGTCCTAAAAAACACAAGAGCTAGGGAAAAAAGTCATGGAGCAATTCATAGAGTTAATCAGATGACTAATAGAGAGAAGATTGCGGGTGAAAGCAGGAACATGAAGAACAGAGGAGAGGGTAAGAGAAGAGCATAAAATGGATCCTTTCCCAGCAATGGGAAATAGGGATCCATTGGCAATGCTCACTTTTGTCCCTGCTAGACAGAGGTGTGTATGACACAAAACCCGTGGTCGATCCGATCATGTGGTCTGTAGACCTGAAATCAATAATCCACTGAGAGGATAGGTGGAAGGAAGGCGAGTGAGCACCTGCAGGTGCCTGATAAGCATAGGAAGAGGAGGCAGAACCGGATGGCTCAGCTGGATGTCCAAGCATCATCTGACGTAATGCTATAATTTCTTCAGCTGAAAGGTCCTGGGGGGCCGCATTGGAATCCAGAGAATGAGGAGCACTAGAGTCCTCCCCAGCATCAGACAAGTGGGCAGATCAGGGAAAAGGAGGCATGTGCGGAGAGTGACCACCTCCATGACCACCATGAGTGGCAGGGCCGCCTCGAGTAGGAAAACTATGAAGCTTGAAGCAGGTGTCTCTAGTATGGCGGGCCTTCCCGCAATAATCACAAACTAAGTGATCTTTCTCCGCAGTCAGCAATCTAGTGTCACGGGCATGACGAGACCCAAGATGAGAGAGAGAGAGAGAGAGACAAGGGCAGATCCTTTAGTGGCAGAGCCTGGAAGCAAAGTCAGTCTGCGGTCGAATTCCTGTTGGACCAGGTTGTACACCTCAGGCAGAGAAGGTAGAGGAGATCGACCAAGGATCTGAATGCTGATCGGATCAAAATCCCGATGTAAGCCGTGGACGAACTCAAAGATGAGATTGCGTTCTTCCCTTGTTCGTACAAGTACCTCATCTTCAGGAGACACCAGGGTCAGAGAATCAAAATGATCATACTTCTGATATAGTTGGGTGAACTCTGAGTAGTAGACCGAGGGGAGTCGATCACCCTGCCGCAGGAGGAACAACCGACGACGAAGTGGGTAGATCTGAGCTGCATTGTCGTGACCAGAATAGGTAGTCCCTGCACGCTTTCAAATATCTACTGCAGTATTCAAGAACAGATAGTTTCGAGAGATGGACTCCGTCATAGAGTTAAGCAGCCAATACATCACCAGAGAGTTGTCAGGCTCCCACTGAGGCCACTCAGGGGAGTTAGACGTAGGAGCCTTTACCGCGCCACTGACATGACCAAATAACCGGCATCGCTTGAGGGCAAGAATGATGGAGCGAGCCCACGAGAGGTAGTTTGAACCATCCAATTTCATAGTGGTGATCTGGGGAGTACCATGGTTTGGGGTGACTCGACAAAGTCCAGCAGAAGCCGTAGTAGGATAGGCCATTCCACCGGAAGACATTGTGATAGAGGCACTTCCAGACATAAGGAAACCCCAAATAGAAATCGAGGACGCCCCAAATACTCACAATGAGTGTTGACGGAAAACTGCCCTCATAGAAAGAGGGAAAGAGACGAAGGGACTGCCGGCATCGCGAGGATCAAGACTCCATGAAAACGACGGTATCGGCGTGGAACCCTTGGCTAGCTTTGATACCATGTTGAGGAAAAAAGATGAAATTATTATTATTTCAAAAACAAGGGACACCCATATATTTATATGGGTTTACATGATAATAGACATGCAATATCGAAACTACTTAAACTCAATAACCTAACATATTCCAACATGAATGTTGTCTCCAATTATTATTACTGTCTCGAAGTGATGATTGGTAGAGTGATGTGGTTCCCAGGGATTTGCTTGGGGTCGCTAGGAGGAGGTGGTACTGTTACATGGTTGTGGTCAATCCATGATTGACCCTCATTTTTCTATCATATGTAATAAACACTTCATGCAACTTTACCTTTTGTGCTAGAGTGCTCCTGCATCATAACTAGGGCCTGCAATCAAATACATAAAAAGGGCAGCCCGGTGCACAAAGCATCCCGCGCATTGAGGGTCCAGGGAAGGGTCCCTGTGCAATGAGGTCTGGGGAAGGATCCCATTACTGACCCTTGTGTTGGGACCCTTCCCCATACCCTCGCTGCATGAGGATGCTTTCTTCACCGAGCTGCCCTTTTTTAACTACTTGGTTGTGGGCCATGGTTCAAATGCATGCGCAGTATAGCACTAAAAGTCAAAAAGGCAAAGCTACATGAAATGTTTATTACTTATGTTTTATTTCTCACGTATATGGCATGCATGACCTGGTCTATTCGTAAACATTTTGATGAATGTATTGCAATGACCATAAGGCCACACTCTATGGTTGTTTTAATTTTTAGTGGTGGACACTATATGGGTCATTACTATATTTAGCTTCTACTCTAATTTAGTACTCTTAGATGATTACTATTGCTTCTTTTATCATTTATAATATCTAGCTTGCATATTCTTATGGTTGTGGGATTCCGACCAGACTTGTATTATAACTTGGTACTAGAGATATCAGGTTTAAAGATCCTAGGATGATAGGGGTATCTTTAGATGAGTGGTCCACTAGGATTGATTGTTTGGAACTATGTATGTTCTAGATCGCTGGCGCCGAAATGGGTACATCCCATGGACATAAGGACGCGACGAACAATACCAGTACTGTGACGAGCATGATAAATCTGAACATGTTGCCGACTGGCTTTTGTAAGATAGTGGCCGAGGCGGTAGTTGTGGTGTAGGCTACACACCCTTTAAGAGCTGTTGATAATGCCATTCCACGCACTTGTGATGACCGTCGAGGACGTGGTGTAAGACTCGAACGTAGATAGATATAAATTTTTTTGTATAAAAAAAATTATTACAACTAACTATGTAACTATCCCTGATGATGAAAGAACAATTCGGTGCTGACTTGACGTCGCACTTTATTTTGATGTTCGGGTTTTCCGTTTGATATTATATTTTTGTGACAGCCGCTTTGTTTTAATTGAATGGTTTGAAGTGGCCGATTTTGATATGAGCCTAAGTGAACTTTGGTTGGAATTGGGTGGATGGTGGCTGTGCTATGGATGAACCGATGGGTTGGCTTGGCTGTTTTAATTTAAGTAACAAGTCTGTTTTAATTTGAAACCGGCTGGACTGGTAGGTGTGACCGGTTGCCTGGGTTTAGCGGTGGATATTCCAGTGCTTGATGATACTGTGCTTGCTCGTTCTTCTTCATTTCGACGGAACGAACTGCCGGAGCTGCACCTGCGCCGATTGCCCTAGCCGCCTCAAATTTCCTCTGTTTTGTACGATTTCTCCTTCGTTGGGACGGTAATCTCTTTCTCTTCAATCCTTTTACTTCTTGTATGAAGTTTGTGTGTGGATTGATGATGGAGGAAAACCCTAGAATTTGGTGTTTTGGTTTTGATTCATTTTTTTTAAAAAAATCAGAAGTTTCTTTATTATTTTTCAAACCCTAAACCTTGATTTGAACTAATTTTGGGAGAGCTGGGGTTAGGGTTTTATATTGACCTCCTTGCAAATCCTAAACCTTGTTTGTCAGCTGTGTTGTTGAGGGTTGCCGGTTGTGCTGTTGGACTGCCTTGTGTTAACTGTCCGGCTGTTTTAGATGGAATTTATATCTTGCTTTGAGCTGCTATTCGCAGCCCTTGGTGTTGCCATCGTGACAACCCTTGAGGCTGTGCATTGGAGCATTTTGGATCGACTATCGTGGGTATTTGAAACCTTTTGTTGGCTGATGTTGCACCTCCTTTTTGAATCACCCACGCTCATCCTTTCCCGAGACAACTCCTAGAGGTCGTAGTTGTCACCGGCGTAGGAGTCCGCTCGTAATTATTTATGTCGCAACCCTAAAATAAATGATATTTTGATACTGCAGAGGATGGCGTACGGCGATAGACGTGACGTGAACCCTTTGACGGACAAGGTCAAAGGAAGAGTTGGGGTGAGTTCTTACTGGTTTTTCCTCTTTTGAGAACTTTTCAGTTGTTTGATATCACTGAATATATGAATCGCCAAAAACGCTAACGTGGCTTAGCAAACGATAGAATTCTGAGGGGAATCAAATACAAATAAATCCTATTTTGAATTAAAATGGAACGAATCAAAATGATGGAATTTGAATTAAAATGGAGAACGCGTCGACGCATCTAAATACTAAGGGTCGGCATAGTAGGGGAGGTGTTTCTGACTCCTACACCTCATGAGGGGGGTAGAACTCTCACACCTCGTAGGGGGGGGGGGGGCGAACTCTTACAATTATGATATTAATCCGAGTAGGAGGCGTTGAAGCCTATAGCGCGTAGAAGCGCCCTAAAGTGGATAATGATATGAAGGGTCGACAGACCCGGATAATTGAGATATTCGAATGACCCTAAGTATTTCGAGAAACGAATTATGAATAAAAATAAATTGATAAAAGCAGTACAACTGAAATATGAATTGATATCAGAGATCGAGATGTTGATTTTACCTGTTCCTAGCTTAGTAACATGTTCATATGAATTTCATTGCTGCTGACTTACTTGTCTGCTTGCAGTGCGAAGTTACAGGTAAGGTTAAGAATTCAATTTGTTTTATAACTAATTGGTTCCTAATTTTTTGAGGAACCGAGCACTAGCGTGCCAGACCCCGCTATACGGGCCCAGACAGAGGCAGAACGAAGAACAGTTGAAGACGTGACTCATCCACGGGTTAGCATGAGTTTATTTCTTGTTCTTTTGTTGGATAGTGGTAGTATAATATATATAGGCACTATTGTGTCTGGCATTTAGACAATGTATATATGTATTCTGTATATTAATGAATTATGATGTTAGATTTCACGGGTACACTCCTTTTAGTATACTGCTGCGTATATGTTTGTGAAAAACCAAATCATAAATAATGATTTAAATTGTGGCGGATTTTGGGCCGTTACAATTAAGTGGTATCAGAGGGAGGTTTTTCGCAGTGTGTGTAACGTAGAGAGTACCAGATATAAATCATAATGCTGAGATTTGAATATCAGAATATACTAAACTGTCTTATGTGTGTCCCTCTGGAACCTTGTCAAGTGTATTCGAGCCGTAGAATGCGAGAGACTCTGAATGAACCTGAGGACTCAAGGGTCTGCAGGTCAGAAGAAAGTGTTAGTGGGAGACAGTCTTCCGTAGTGCAAATCACCGATATTGCACAAGCTATTGCGGAAGCTATTCGGCTGGTTCGGGACACCACTCCAGTTGTACCTCCTCCTGGCGTATCCCCAGTTGTGCCAGCTGTGCCTCCTCCAGCATATATGGAACCGCAGCAGCTTCGCTCAATTGACATTGATATGAAGCAATTTTTAGAATTGAAACCACCGACGTTTCGCGGTGGCTTACCTCTGATTGAGATGGAAGATTGGATCCTGCGGATTGAAACGATATTTGATACGATGTGGTGCCCCGCAGAGAGGAAGGTGGAGTTGGTTGTTTTTCTTCTGGAAGGAGAGGCTAAGAGATGGTGGGTGAATCTGATGAAAGGAAAGTTTCAGACTCGCTGTTTGGCAAATGTGTCTTGGGCAAAGTTTCTTCGCGAATTTACAAAGTGGTTTGTGCCGCGGACAGAAAAGAGGCAGCTTCAGGAGAAGTTTTTGCGGTTGGTACAAGGAAATCACTCTGTTCTTCAGTATGAAGCCGAATTTTCCAGCTTGACATACTATGCAGAGTCTGCAGTGGCGACCGAGGAAGCTTGTTGTGTACGGTTCCAGGAAGGATTGCAGGATGATATCCGCGCTTCAGTGGTTCCGTTTGATAATTCGAAGTATGCACTGCTGGTGGAAAAGTCTCGATTAGTCGAGCCAGACAATGAGAAGAGACAGAGGAGGACAGAGATGAGAAAGAGATTCAAAGAAGGTGTTAGCCAGGAGAAATCAGGCAAAACAGATGAAACCCCGTGGAAAAAGAAGAAGCAACAACAATCAACGTCGACCGGTAGCACTCAAGTGTCCCGATCAACGTCGACCAAGTGTGCCAAATGTTGCAAGATGCACCGAGGGGAATGCTTGACCGAAGTCTGTTTTTACTGTTGCCAACCGCGCCATCGTCGAAAGGATTGTCCAAAACTGCAAAGGGAGGAAAGTTCGAGGGGAGCTCCAGCCTTGGCGCCTTAGAAAATTTATCATATTGGGACTTCAAGGGAAGGGGAGTCGATAACATCGGCACCCGCGGAAGGGGCTAGAGATGAGAGGCTGATTTAGGCCCAGACTTTTAATCTCGGTCAACAAGAGGCGAAGACAGATGATACTGTTGTCACAGGTATGCTGCTTGTTCATGATCAAGTATTGAAAGTTTTATTTGATACTGGTGTCAGTCAATCGTTTATTTCGACATCTATTCTTGAATCAATTCATATACAGCCATATCAAGTTGCTCAACCTTTGATTGTACTGCTACTGAATAATACGATTTTGATGACAAAAGAGCGAGTCGTAGTCTTGCTTCTTTTTAATGATAAACAAATTGAAGTCAATGTTGCGGTCTTACAGTTTGTTGAGTATGATATCATCCTCGGTATGGATTGACTATCAAATCGAGAAGCGTCATTAACTGTAAAACGAAAGAGGTGACATTCAAATGCCCAGATGGAAGTCCGATGATCTATAAAGGTCTGGACGAAGTTGCAAAAACCAGGGTCTCGATAATGAAAGCCCAAAAAATGGTGCGGAAAGGCTGTGAGGCCATTTTGGTAATGATTAAAGAAATGAAAGAAGGAAAGAAATTACGGCTGTGCCCATATTGCGGGAATACGTGGATGTATTCCCAGAAGAGTTACCTGTTGTGCCTCCAGCCAGAGAATTTGAATTTGAAATTAAGGTGACTGAAGGAGTTGCTCCTGTGGCAAAGACTCCGTATCGGATGGCGCCGAAATAATTGGCCGAATTGAAAGTGCAATTGCAAGAATTGCTCGATAAAAAATTTATCCGACCGAGTACCTCACCTTGGGGAGCTCCAGTATTATTTGTGAAAAAAATGGATGGATCTCTCCGTCTATGCGTCGATTATCGCGAGCTGAACAAGTTGACAATAAAGAATAAATACCCTCTGCCGCGTATTGACGATTTGTTCGATCAGCTAGTGGGCGCCCGTGTATTTTCAAAATTTGATCTTAGATCAGGATATCACCAGGTGAGAATTCTAGAGGAAGATGTCTTCAAGACAACATTCAGTACTAGGTATGGACATTTTGAATTTGTAGTTATGCCTTTTGGCCTAACGAATGCTCCTGCTGCTTTTATGGCCTTGATGAATTGTGTGTTTAAGACATTCTTGTATCAGTTCGTGATAGTGTTTATCGATGATATATTAATTTATTCAAAGACAGAGGAAGAGCATTCCCAACACCTGCGTCAAGTCTTGCAAACACTAAGGGAACAACAGTTGTATGCCAAATTCTCAAAATGTGCGTTTTGCCTGACTGAGGTGGCCTTTCTAGGTCATGTGATTAATGCAGAAAGGTTGGCTGTTGATCCAGCTAAAATTGAAGCTATAATCAACGGGGCCCGACCGAAATCCGTGACTGAAGTATGAAGCTTCTTGGGCTTGGCTGGTTATTATCGGAAATTTGTCAAGGACGTTTCGAAGCTAGCACTACCCTTGACACAATTGACTCGAAAGAACGTAGTGTTTAAGTGGGGGGACGATTGCCAGCAAGCATTTGAAGATTTAAAGGAAAAATTAACGACATCGCCTGTATTAGTGATGCCTGAAGGCTCATATGGTTTTCAAATTTATAACAATGCGTCCCATAAAGGATTGTGTTGCATGTTGATCCAACGTGGAAGGGTGATTGCTTTTGCTTCTCGACAATTAAAGAATACCGAAAAGAACTACCTGACACATGACCTGGAATTAGCAGCAGTTATGTTTGCCTTGAAAATTTGGCGTCACTACCTGTATGGTATTCGATGCGAGATATTCACAGATCATAAGATCCTGAAATATATATTTGACCAACGGGAAATCAATTTACGGCATAGAAGATGACTAAAATTTATTAAAGATTATGATGTAGATATTCAATACCATCCAGGTAAAGCAAATGTGATCGCAGATGCATTAAGCAGAAATAATCAACATTTTGAAAACCGGACCGGTCATCTGTTAAATTTTCTCAACGTGGTCAGCAACATAGCCCAAACGCCAAATTAATATCTTCGGAACTACCCAGTTCGCACGTTGAACCAGCGGAAACCAAGGACTAGAGGTACAAAGGTAAATCCCAACAAACAATGGAAGCACAAGCAGGTCTATTATTCATTCACTTCTTTACAATGCGAGGCATACATAGCGAGACATGATTTCGCTAGTATCACAGCTGAAAACAGAAAGCACCAAAAAACAAGCCGGGCGGACAGAACCGGAGTCCGCCGAGACCGCGAGGTCGCCGAGGTCGCCGAGTCCGCTGAGCACGCCCAAGCTATGCTGCAATTCGCCGAATAGACACGGAGTCCGCCGAAGCCGCGAGGCCGCGCGAACACACCGTTATTCGCCTCTTGCTGAACCTGAACTGAGGAACACCCCTACCCGCCTGAAGCCGGCGGACAGGTTATTGAAACTGGAAAAGATGAAACAGAACTGACAAGCCGCAGAGCGACCTCCTGCTGAGTCCGCAGAGACCGCACACTTCCAAGTACTTGACCGAAGTCACAGCCAAACTCCTGGCTCCTTGAAGCTATCCGCGTGACCTGCACACAGCAAACCGTCAGCCTGAAACAATCCGCGCGGACTGACAAACACAGACCGCAGCACTTCGCTCAACCCAACTTACTGTTCACTCTCGTTACTTAGGTTATGCCAGGGGGTCCTATTTATAGGCACGGTGAGGAGTGTGGTCACCGCCCAAGAGATAGCGTCACCACCCCAGCCCGCGCGATAGCAAACTTCCGTCCGCCGAGTCCGCATGGACTTAGCCAGATACCAAGGGAAACCGCTAGGAGCAAGGAAACCATTGACGAACCCTCTCCAGTCCGCCCAAGCTATGCGGACAAGGCATCAGCCCGCAAAGCTCCAACCACTGCAAGACAGCAACCCCCTTCAATGGCAGTCCGCACCAACCCGAGGCAGTCCGCAAGACTCACACCTCAATCCGCCACAAGTCCACGACCAAAGGCAGATAGCAACAGTCCGCCCGGTCACAGCGGACTTGGCGGATACCGCGGACACCATGGCCTTGGCACAAAGTGTGACCAAGTCCAAAACCATCAAGGGCCAATGCGATCATGGCGGACACAAATTCCCGTCCGCCAAACACCCTAGCACAGACCGCCATGAGTCCGCGAGCTCCTCGCACTTGTCCAACGCAACAGCCATCCCCGGACTCCAAAACACAGTCCCCCAATCGACCTCCACAGCAATTCGCCTGCTGTGCCACCAGAGCTCGACAAGGCCTCAGCCAAGCTCTATGCTCAGTCCGCAACAGCCCACACCGCGGACACTCCAGTCCGCAAGCTTCCCGCGGACATGAGCCAACCCGCCTATCAGCACAAGGTTGCACCCGCGGCCACTGAGCAATGCACCAGTCCGCAAGCCTCCATTCGCTCAGGCCGCTCCTTGGCAAAGCCAATCAGCAAACACCCTATCCGCAGAAACCAGGCCGCATAGTCCGCAGACTCCATGCAACAAGCCGCTCAGAAGACAGCCGGCTTTCCACTAGACCTTCCACCAGGCCGCACATCTCAGTCCGCCCAGTCCGCCTAGTCCGCCAAAGCTGTCCGCCCCAGGCTGCCCGGCCTGTCCCGTCACCCACTTCCACTTCACAAATTTCAACACTCCCCCTTGAAGTGGGAAGTGGTGACCAAGCCCAGCAAGCTGCGCAAGCATTCAAAGGGCCCCTTCGACAGTGGCTTCGTGAAGATGTCAGCAAGATTATCTTCACTCCGAACATGCCCGACCAGCAGAGACCCCTCCAACACCTTCTCCCTGATGAAGTGGTGATCGATCTCTATATGCTTGGTCCTGGCGTGACACACTGGATTGTTAACCAGTTTGAGAGCACTCTCATTGTCACCCCGGAGTAAAGTAGGCCCTTGCACTTCTTCATGAACATCCTCTATAAGCCTCCTCAACCAAACGGCTTCCCGAGCAGCCAAGGTCGAAGCCTTATACTCCGCCTCCGTGGTTGATGTTAAAATTCAACAAACCGCAGACGCCCCCTTGGATACCCTGCTGAAAACTCAACAAACCGAAGGAGAATACGCCCACTTATAATGTTGAAAGTTTTCCCGGATCGTGGAGTTAGCAGGGGTTATCTCAATAAAGCAGTAACAACCAGCAACACATGCAGCACAAGCTTCTTTATTGATCAAGAGCAAACTTCTTTACAAGGCGAGACATACATGGCGAGACATGCTTCACCAAATCCAACACCGGGAGAGCAGAGACAGTTACAAAGACAAGAACAAAAAACAAGCCGCGCGGACTCAATCAACAAGCCGCCGACCTACTGCTGTGGAGTCCGCTCAGTCCGCCAGGTCGCCAGACCGCAACCCAAGCCGCGCGGACTCACCCTTACTCCAATGCTTAGCTCTTCACTGCCGGTCTGCACGCCGCCAGACCGCACAAGCTGCGTCACCGAATGGAACAGTCCGCCTGAAGCAGGCGACTTCCTGAACCCCGAACCAAGTCGCCAAAGAGAAGACCGCCTGGTCGCTATCCGCGACCTGCTGTTTACCGCCTGTTGCTTAACCGCAGAGTCCGCACTATCCCTGACCGCAATCAGAGCCAAGTCCTGGCTTTCCAGCGCTATCCGCACAACCTGCACAGCACAACCGGGTCAACTCCAATCCGCGCGGACACAAAGTCCAGACCGCAGCAACTTACGCGAGCTCAATTACTGTTCACTTACTTCGGTCCAGGTTCTCTTTGTATGATGTGACATGGGTCCTATTTATAGGCACGACGATGAGTATGGTCACCGCCCTGGCCGATAGGATCACCGCCACAACCCGCAGCTAGAACAAGTGTGTCCGCTCAGCCCGCGGACACACCTTCCAGTTCGCCGCTCCTGTGCAGATAGCCAGTCCGCTCCAGCTTCTCCAAGGCCGGACTCCAATATCCAGCCCGCCTTGCCGCCAGAGACCAAGCCAGGACATCAGCCGGACTCCACAACAGCTGTGTCCGCCATTCTGCGGACAAGGCATCAGCCCGCAAAACCCGAGCCCGCAGCCTCACCATCAAGGCACCTGCCGGACTCAGCGGACACCCGGCTTCCGTCCGCATATCCCAAGTCTCATTGCCTCATTGCCAAGGCACCTCCGGACTTAGCGGACACGCCAATCCAGTCCGCTAACAGCAGACTCCAGTCCGCAACTCCTGAGTCCATAACCTTATCACAAGGCTAAACCGGACTCAGCGGACTCCGACTCCAGTCCGCACGCTCCTGCACAAGCAATCCTCCAGTCCGCATATCCCCAAGCTAGCACACAAGGCAACAGCACTTCTACTAAGCTTGGCGGACTGAGAAACCAGCCCGCGCTCCACTGCGCGATCTCCCCGGACTGAGCCTCCTGGACTTGGTTCAATTCCCACCAAGTCCAGCCCACTGGCCGCAAGGGCCAGTCCGCACTTACAGGCGGACACTGGATCTAGCCCGCCATACCGGGCGACCTCCAGTTCCTGTCCGCGCTGACCGGCGGTCTCCGCGGCTTCCACTTGCCGCTTCACTAGAGCAAGACCAAGGCATCTGCCAAACCGGTCTGCCGAGCTCCAGTTCTTCAGTCCGCTTCAAGCCGGACTCCGCGGATAACATTCCTATCCGCCCGGTTACTTCCTGGGAGTAAACCGCCTGCTGAGCATACACTGGCCTGTCAGACAGCCGCTGCTGTCCGCGCAGTCCGCGCGAACAGACCGCCCAGGCCGCCACAGAGCAAACCGCCTGCAACATCCCTGCCGACCTAGCAGTCCGCCAACCCAGTCCGCGTAGTCCGCGCGAACAGGTTTCCCAAGCCTTCCATTCACCCACTTTCACTTCACAGAATTCAACAGTTGAAACCGACACCGAGTCCTGCTTCTTGCTACACCACGAGATGCCAGCTGAACCGCAAGTGAACACATAACCAGAAGTAGACCTTCGATCATCCGAATCACCGCCATAGTCAGCATTCGTGTACCCGAGCAACGCAAACTCCGCGTCCCTTCTATAGAGGAGTCCCATGTCAGAAGAAGCCTTGACATACTTCAGAATTCCCTTCGCCGCCACTAGATGAGATTGTCTTGGTTCAGCCATATACCGACTTACTCGGCCAACAGCATAAGCGATATCCGGCCTTGTAATCGTCAGATAAATCAAGCTCCCAACAAGAGCCCTGAACACCAAGGGATCATGAATAACCCTTCCCTCACCTCGTCGAAGCTTCAGCCCAGATTCCAGTGGAGTAGAGCACTTCTTCCCTTCGCCCATGCCAAACCGCTTCACAATGCGATCAGCATATCCTTTCTGGCTAATGAGAACCCCGCACTCCTTCCTCTCCACTTCCAGACCAAGAAAGTGATGCAACTCTCCCAAGTCTTTCATCTCGAAGCATATAGCAAGCTCTGCCCTGAGCCTTGCTACTTCCCCCTCCGAGTTCCCTGTGATGATCATGTCATCCACATACAGCAGGACCAAGACTCATAGCTCTCCCTTCTTCTTGACGAACAAGCTTGAATCCGAGTTAGAAGCAAGGTATCCACAGAATTGCAAGTACTCTGCAATCTTCCCATACCACGCTCTAGGAGCTTGCTTTAACCCATAGAGAGCCTTCCTGAGTTTGTAGACATAGTCCGGATGCTTCTCAGAGACAAAACCAAGCGGCTAATCCATGAAGATGTCCTTGTCAATCTCTCCGTAAAGAAAGGCATTATTCACATCGAGTTGCCACAACCTCCATCCCTTGCTAGCAGCCAAGGCGATCACCACTCTTACAGAAGTCATCTTCGCAACTGGACTGAATGTCTCCTCATAGTCTTCTCCATACTGCTGTGAGAATCCAATAGCGACCAGGCGAGCCTTGAACCGATCAATGCTCCCATCAGCCTTCTTCTTCAACTTATACACCCACTTGCAAGTAACCGGAGTAATGCCATCAACCTTGGGCACAAGGTCCCAGGTTTCATTCTTCTTCAGAGCATCAATCTCTTCTTTCATGGCATCATCCCACTCCTTTACTCCAGTGGCCTCGTTGAAGTTTGTAGGCTCTCGCTCATCCAGAGGACCTGCAAAGAAGCAGGAGACAAAGCTCACTGTATTCCCATCACAGTACCGAGTCGGTGGCTTAACCACCCTCTTCGATCTCCGAAGACATGGCTCCTTGCTCACGGCTTCCGTTGCTTCTTCGGGCTCCACTCCTACCTGGGGCAAGCATTGAGCAGTGCTCCCCCTGCTTCCTGAGCCAGAAGGCTCAGCCTCGGAGTTCGAAGCAACAGGAGCTGCTAGTGAAACAGCAAGCTCCTCTTCCAAGCCTTCAGCAGCCTCCACCGGTGCTTCATCACCCTTGCTACTTCCGGTTAGCTCCACCGAGCCACCTCCATATGACGTCAGCTCATCAAAGACAACGTCTCTTGACACCACGAACTTCTTCGTCACAGGGTCCATGCATTTCCATCCCTTCTTCCGCTCATCATAGCCAACAAATACAAGTTTCCTTGCCTTCGCATCCAGCTTTGTCCGTGAAGCATCCGGGACATGCACGTAGCAAGTTGAACCAAACACCCGAAGGTGTCCAACACTTGGCTTCTCCTTCAGCAACAGCTCAACATGAGTCTTCATGTTGATAGGGCTGAGTGGCATCCGGTTGATAACATAAGAAGCACAAGACATTCCCTCCGCCCAAAAGGACCTTGGGATATCTTTCGCATGAAGCCAGCATTTGCAGGTCTCCGTCAGATGACGGATCTTCCGCTCCGCTACCCCATTTTGTTGTGGAGTGTGAGCACAAGTAAGCTCCCGTTGGATCCCGTGCTTCCTGCAGAAGTTAGAAAACTCGGAGGAGACAAACTCCCCCCCCCCCCAGTTATCAGTTCTAAGCTTCTTAATCCGCAAGCCAAGTCGGCCTTCTACCAACTCCTTAAACTCCACGAACAAACGGAAGACTTCCGACTTCTCCTTTAAGAAGTACACTCAAGTATACCTTGAGTAGTCATCAACCAAGACAAGCATGTATCTGCTTCCGCCAAGGCTGGCAGTAACCGTTGGTCCCATCAGGTCGCCATGAACACACTCCAGTGACTTCTTGCTCCTTGTTTATGATTTATCAAACGGAAGGCGATGTGCCTTACCATATTGACAGCCAGCACAAACATGCCCATCACCAAAGGAGGACAACTTCGGCAACCCCCTCACCAAACTTCTACTCGCCATTGCCTTCAGCTTGTCCATGCCAACATGCCCCAGCCTCTCATGCCAGATAGCAGCGCTATTATTGGCCCTCATTCTATCAACATAAGCACCGGTGGAAAGAACAAATAAGTTCTTCACCCTCCTCCCAACATGAGCAACATCAGCCTTTACCGCTGATACGTTGCGAAGGAACCTCACGTCTGTTGGCCCAAACATAATGTGATACCCAGCGTCCACCGCATTGGTCACCGAGAAGAGGTTTTTCTTCATGCCCGGCACGTGATACACACTCCTTAACGTGAGTGGCCCCTGATCACTACCCAATGACACGACCCCCTCTTTCTCTACTGCATAAACAGTATTATCAGCAGTGATAATAGCTTCATTAGCTGAGTAAGCATGCATGGAGGTGAACTTCGATTTGTCTCCGGTGAGGTGATGACCACACCCGGAGTCCACGATCCACTCGCTGTTGAAGTCCTCAGCAGACAGGGCCCGGACACAAGTGCCCGTCATGAAAGCTCTGCCCCATTCTGCTTCTTCACTTCTCGAGCAAGCTTCCTCCTTTCCCGCAGCATGCCCAGGCTGCAGTTTGACCTTGCAGTCCCGCTTGAAGTGCCCTCGCTGATGACACCGGTAGCACTTCAGATTCTTCTTCCAGTCCTTAGGAGCATTGCTCCTCTCCGACGGATATGAAGTTGAAGTCTCCTTCTCAACAGCGGCCTGCACCTTCTTCTTCTTCTTCCCTTCCCATCCTTTCTTCTTGCCTGAGAAGAGAGCTTCGCTGCCTTCCTGATTCAGGTTCACTCCAGCCATCTGCCTTGCTAAGCTTTCCTGCGAGGCAAGCAGATTCTCCAGCTCCAGCAATGACGGCTGAGTAGCCCACCCTTGAATAGATGTAACAAAGGCCACATACTCCTTCCGCAAGCCGCGGATAATGTGCCTTTTCATCTTTGCCTCAGAGATAGGCTCATCAGGATCCAGTGCCGACAGCTCAGCACACAAGCTCTTCATCTTTAAGAAGTACTTGGAGATGGAAAGGTCTCCCTGAGTTGCGCTGGCCAACTCATTCTCAAGGAACTGAAGCCGCGCCACATTCTTCCTATTGAACAACTCATCAATGGTTGTCCAAATATCAGCAGCCGACTCACATCCAACGATGTGATCAAACAGTTCCGGAGAAACAGCTCTCTTCAGAATGAACTCCGCCTTAGCATTTGTTCTTCTCCAGAGCCTCACCTGCTCAGCAGTACCGAACGCAGCAGTGACTTCCTGTCTGTCATCTCCACCGACGACTTCCCACAGCTCATCGCAAAGAAGATAACTCTTCATGCACGACTTCCACTTCTTGATGTTAGTCGGCGTTAAGAGTTCAATGCCCAGACCTCTTGCAAAGCTCCCTTCCATTGCAACACCTGTTGGCAACCTATCAGCAGCTCCGAGCAACAACACAGGTTGATCACCACTCAATCTCTGAGTAACAACACTGGTTGTCTTCCGCTCACGCAACTGAACCTCAGAAACCTGCCTCTGATACCATGTTAAATTTTCTCAACGTGGTCAGCAAGATAGCCCAAACACCAAATTAATATCTTCAGAACTACCCAGTTCGCACGTTGAACCAGTGGAAACCAAGGACTAGAGGTACAAAGGTAAATCCCAACAAACAATGGAAGCACAAGTAGGTCTATTATTCATTCACTTCTTTACAATGCGAGGCATACATAGCGAGACATGATTTCGCTAGTATCACAGCTGAAAACAGAAAGCATCAAAAAACAAGCCGGGCGGACAGCACCGGAGTCCGCCGAGACCGCGAGGTCGCCGAGGTCGCCGAGTCCGCTGAGCTCGCCCAAGCTATGCTGCAATTTGCCGAATAGACACGGAGTCCGCCGAAGCCGCGAGGCCGCGCGGACACACCGTTATTCGCCTCCTGCTGAACCTGAACTGAGGAACACCCCTACCCGCCTGAAGCCGGCGGACAGGTTATTGAAGCTGGCAAAGATGAAACAGAACTGACAAGCCGCAGAGCGACCTCCTGCTGAGTCCGCAGAGACCGCACACTTCCAAGTACTTGACCGAAGTCACAGCCAAACTCCTGGCTCCTTGAAGCTATCCGTGCGACCTGCACACAGCAAACCGTCAGCCTGAAACAATCCGCGCGGACTGACAAACACAGACCGCAGCACTTCGCTCAACCCAACTTACTGTTCACTCTCGTTACTTAGGTTATGCCAGGGGGGGTCCTATTTATAGGTACGGTGAGGAGTGTGGTCACCGCCCAAGAGATAGCTTCACCACCCCAGCCCGCGCGATAGCAAACTTCCGTCTGCCGAGTCTGCATGGACTTAGCCGGATACCAAGGGAAACCGCCAGGAGCAAGGCAACCATTGACGAACCCTCTCCAGTCCGCCCAAGCTATGAGGACAAGGCATCAGCCCGCAAAGCTCCAACCACTGCAAGACAACAACCCCCTTCAATGGCAGTCCGCACCAACCCGAGGCAGTCCGCAAGACTCACACCTCAATCCGTCACAAGTCCACGACCAAAGGCAGATAGCAACAGTCCGCCCGGTCACAGCGGACTTGGCGGATACCACGGACACCATGGCCTTGGCACAAAGTGTGACCAAGTCCAAAACCATCAAGGGCCAATGCGATCATGGCAGACACAAATTCCCGTCCTCCAAACACCCTAGCACAGACCGCCATGAGTCCGCGAGCTCCTCGCACTTGTCCAACGCAGCAGCCATCCCCGGACTCCAAAACACAATCCGCCAATCGACCTCCACAGCAATTCGCCTGCTCTGCCACCAGAGCTCGACAAGGCCTCAGCCAAGCTCTAAGCTCAGTCCGCAACAGCCCACACTGCGGACACTCCAGTCCGCAAGCTTCCCGCGGACATGAGCCAACCCGCCTATCAGCACAAGCTTGCACCCGCGGCGACTGAGAAATGCACCAGTCTGCAAGCCTCCATCCGCTCAGGCCGCTCCTGTTGGAGTCACCATGATGATCTGGAAGTGATCAAACATGTAATCTCACTGCCAACGCGATATGAGCCTGCAGGGTCGCACATAAGAGATGTGGAGAAGTTGGTTGACTGACTGTGTTGGTAAAGGTTACCAATCACCGACCTGAATAGGGTTATGGGCAAAGTGTTGCCTTATAGGATCATCGGGTTGGGCAAATGTTGCCTTGAAGGGCTGGTTGGGATTGTCGTCCGAGGGTCGATGACATTAGTCGAGAATCATCTTCTGATTCCCGCCGATCGGCGAGAATCGTCTCTCTGATTCTCGTCGATCGACGAGAATCGTCGAGAATCAATTGTTGATTCTCGACGATCGACTACTTCGACAATTGTCGTCGACCGTGGCTCGACGATCGTCGAGTATCGTTGTGTATCGTCGAGCGCGGCTCGACGATCGGCGAGAATCGTCGAGTATTGTACTCTGATTCTCGACGATCCTGTATGATACTCGTCGACTGATTCTCGCCGAACCTGCTCAGTGATTCTCGCCGATTGTCGTCGATTATCACCGATTGATACTCGCATATTCTGAACCCTATTTTCGGGTGGTCTGCGGATAGCGATTTTCCTGGGTTTATTTATACCTTTGGTATAAATAGGACACTTAGGGTTTTCGGGATGACACGCGCTCGCGATTTTCTCCTGTAGCGAATCGAACCCGACGGAAGCCGTTCCGCCTTTCGCTGCGTCGATCCCGATCCTCGCCGCCGACGGAAGAGTTCCGCCGCCGCCGTGTTTGCTCCGTCGACCGCCTCTTCTCCAGCGACTGTCGCTGGTGCTGCTCTTCCTGGCGCGGACCTAGCAGTCCGTGGAATAGCCGAGGTGCGGTCTTCTCCTTCCCGATAATCCGTGCGACGGATAGATCGGTGTTCTCCCGCTCGTGTGGACTTCTGCAGAAACGTGGACACTATTCCACGTAGAACTCGCCACTAGCAAGCAGATAAAGTTTGGAGCATCTCCGTTGGGTTGTGACTCAACGCCACCGAGGTAATTTTTGCCTAGTTTTTGCTAACTTCTTGATTCAACGTTCATAGCCCGATCCACATCTCTTTGGGTTTTTCTTGATGTTTATTTTTCCGCTGCGTGCACAAGCGTTATGCCAACCCTATAGAGAAACCCAACAGTGGTATCAAAGCGAGGTTCCGGCCATGATCGTTGTTTTGGAAGTTTGTTATTCCAGTGCGTGTAAACCTAGGGATTTAGAAGTGTTCTAAATGTCTAGATTTAGTCTTGGTTCCCGCCAAGAACGTCTGGAATTGTGTGGGAATTTCTAAATGTTAGAAATTATGATCTCCTTAGCAGTAACCATCCCTCGATTTTGTTTTGGATTTTGAATCCAACAAAGAGAGATGAGCTTGTCTACTGCTTTAAGTTGAGCTGTCTTTGTCTTTGTCCAATGCATGTAAATCTGAGGATTTGGAAATTTCCGAATATTCAGATTTAGCCCTTCCTTCTATCAAATGTTGATGGTGTCAGGATGTGCACATAAGGGATGCATGCGGTTTTAGAAGAATTACTTTTCTTTGGATGTGCACGTCGATCAAATGTTGATCATGGTTAATTGTTAACCTATATTTGAAATCCCTTCATCAAATATTAAGTGTTCGGATGCCTTCCGATGGATGACACTCTTCCTGCCTCGATCGATGAAGTGTGGGCTTGCCAAAGCAAGGTGCATTAATCTATCTTGGTAAGGGTGCGAGCGGATAATTGTGATATCCCACTGTCGACATCGGGTCCATCTTAACTAGGTGACCTCAAAGGTTGAGTGCCTAGAGGCATAGAGTTGGCATGCACCATATGATGGATGCGAATAAGGAGTTATTCACCAACCATACAAGAATTGCATGAGGATACAATTGGCAAGCGTTGCCTACCTAAATAACTGCATCGTGAGAGGAACGCCAAAGCGGACTCATAGTGTTGGTGAAATACGGATCTTGTCCACTAAGAGAGTAGCTCGCATGAACTCTCCGAATTGCTAGTGAGGGCTATCTTTTCGAATAAAATAGTGGGAGTATTTTAATTGAAGTCCAAATTAGAATAAATTGTAATTGAAATTTAGGTACTGATTTTATTCTGCATAAATTCTTGTAGAATTCCATGGCAAGCGTTGCGCACTCCACATTGTCTCTGAGAGCCATCCTTGAGAAGGATAAGCTCAGTGGGACAAATTATATGGACTGGTATAGGAACCTGAGAATTGTTCTCAGGCAAGAGCGAAAGCTCTATGTCTTGGAAGAAGAAGCCCCCGAGGTGCCAACCGGGAATTCTTCCCGTGCTGAGAAAGATACTTATAAGAAGTATACTGACGATGCTTTGGATGTCGAGTGCCTTATGCTTGCCACCATGAACTCTGAGCTTCAGAAGCAACATGAGAACATGGGGTGCAAGGAGATTGACGAGCATCTCAAGAAAATGTTTCAAGGGCAGGCTTGTCAAGAGAGGTTCGACATCACGAAAGCGTTGTTTCAGTGCAAGATGGGAGTTCGAGACTCAGTAGGGACTCACGTACTCAAGATGATTGGGTATATAGAGAACCTTGAAAGGCTGGGTTTTCCTCTTGGTCAAGAGTTGGCCACGGATCTGATCCTGCAATCGTTGCCGGACAGTTATGAGCAGTTTGTCTTGAACTACAACATGAATGAGATAGACAAGACACTGCCCGAACTCCTAGGCATGTTGAGAACTGCCGAAATCAACATGAAGAAGGCCAAGCCTGCCAGCCCCATACTGATGGTGCATAAGGGCAAGGGCAAAGCCAAGGGCTCCAAGAAGACGAAGGTAGGACCTAAGTCATATCTTGAGCCCAAGTCTTCAGCACTGATGAAAAAGAAGAGCACGGTGAAGGAAGGGAAATGCCACCACTGTGGCAAGGCTGGTCATTGGAGGAGGAACTGTCCTTCATACATTGAGGGTCTGCAGAAATTGAGGGGAGGTATGACTTCTGCTTCTAATGTTTACGTTATAGAGATAAACCTTTCTGCTCCTTCATCTTGGGTATTGGATACCGGATGTGGTTCTCACATTTGTACAAATGTGCAGGAACTGGGAAGGAGAAGATTACTGAGTAAAGGGGAGGTGGACCTCCGCGTCGGCAATGGAGCAAGAGTTACTGCTGTAGCCGTAGGGGTTTATCGTCTTTCTTTGCCCAGTGGGCTTGTAATAGAACTTGATAATTGTTATTTTGTTCCGGCGATAACTAGAAACATTATATCTATTTCATGTTTGGACATGATTGGATTTTCTTTTATAATTAAGAACAATTGTTGTTCTATATTTAAGAATGATGTTTGTTATGCTGTAGCCCAATTGTTTAATGGTCTTTATGTTTTGAACTTGGACCATCTGATCTGTAATGTAGAAAACAATAAAAGACTAAGAACAAATGACTCAAACCCTACTTTTCTCTGGCATTGTCGTTTGGGCCATATCAACGAGAAGCGCGTATCCAAGCTCCATAGAGATGGACTTTTGGACTCATTTGATTATGAATCATTTGAGCGATGCGAATCTTGTTTGTTAGGCAAGATGACTAAAGCTCCTTTCACTGGTTATACTGAGAGGGCTGAGGATCTTTTGGGTGTTGTACATAGTGATGTATGCGGACCCATGTGTTCCATGGCTAGAGGAGGGTATTTCTACTTTGTTATATTTACTGATGATTTCAGTAGATACGGATATGTGTATCTTATGAAGTGCAAATCCGAGACCTTTGAAAAGTTCAAAGAGTTCAAGAATGAAGTAGAAAACCAGTTGGGTAAAAGGGTTAAAGCACTCTGATCTGATCGAGGTGGAGAATACCTGAGTCATGAGTTCCGTGATCATCTGAAAGAGTGTGGTATTGTATCACAGCTCACTCCACCTAGAACACCACAACATAATGGTGTGTCTGAGAGGAGAAATCATACTCTGTTAGACATGGTATGTTCGATGATGAGTCATGCAGACTTGCCTGTTTCCTTTTGGGGTTTTGCTTTAGAGACTGCTGCAATGACATTGAATCGCGCTCCAACTAAAACGGTTCTGAAGACACCATATGAGATATGGACTGGGAAGCGTCCTAGTATGTCGTTCATTAAAATTTGGGGCTGTGAGGCATACGTGAGACGTCAAATGCCTGACAAGCTGGAACCCAAATCGGATAAATGTTATCTGGTGGGATATCCTAAGGAAACAAAAGGGTATTACTTTTACCTACCGTCTGAGGGCAAAGTGTTTGTCGCAAGGACTGGTGTCTTCTTGGAGAAGGAGTTCTTATCAAGAAAGACTGAAAAGGTAGAGCTTGAAGAAGTTCAAGAACCACATGTAGTGAATGAACCGGAATTGGATTCTGAGACAGGACTACAAGATGTTGTAGCTAGAGAACCTGCTCAGGGAACACAAGTCCTACGTAGATCTGGTAGACCGAGGTTTGGGCCTGAGAGATATAGATTTTTCGTGTCTCAAATAGGTAATGTGTTGCTTATGGATCATGATGATGAACCAGCAACCTACCAAGAGGCTATGAATGGACCGGACTCCGACAAATGGCTTGAGGCTATGAAATCCGAAATGGACTCCATGTATGCAAACCAAGTTTGGAACTTGGTGGAACCACCTGAAGGGGTATGACCCATTGGGTGCAAGTGGGTCTTCAAGAAGAAGACCGACATAGATGGGAATGTACAGACATTCAAAGGGCGACTGGTGGCTAAGGGTTTCAAGCAAATTCATGGTATTGACTATGATGAGACCTTTTCCCATGTTGCCATGGTAAAGTCCATTAGGATATTGCTTGCTATTGCTGCGTATTATGACTACGAGATCTGGCAGATGGATGTCAAAACGGCTTTCCTTAATGGAAACCTCCTTGAGGAAGTGTATATGACACAACCTGAGGGTTTTGTATCCCCAGATGAAGCCACTAAAATATGCAAGCTGAATAAGTCCATTTATGGACTGAAACAGGCCTCTCGAAGTTGGAATCTTCGTTTTGATGAGAAAATCAAAGAGTTTGGTTTCATCAAGAATGAAGATGAGCCTTGTGTTTACAAGCGAATCAGTGGGAGCATTGTTGTCTTCCTGATATTGTATGTAGATGACATACTGTTGATAGGGAATGACACTCCTACCCTGAAAGTTGTTAAGAACAACCTAGGGAACTGCTTTTCAATGAAGGATTTGGGTGAAGCGACTTATATACTCGGTATAAAGATCTATAGAGATAGATCGAAGAAGTTGCTGGGTTTGACCCAGAGTACGTACATCGAAAAGGTGTTGAAGCAGTTCAACATGCTTGAGTCCAAGAAAGGATTTTTGCCCATGTCTCATGGTGTGAATCTCTCTAAGGACCAGTGTCCAAAGTCTTGTGAAGACAAGGACCGCATGAAGTTGATTCCATATGCTTCGGCAATTGGATCAATCATGTACGCGATGTTATGTACTCGACCCGATGTCTCCTTTGCTTTGAGCATGACTAGCAGGTATCAGTCAGACCCCGGTGAGTGTCACTGGATTGCAGTCAAGAATATCCTGAAGTACTTGAGAAGGACTAAGGACGTGTTCTTGGTGTATGGTGGAGAGGAAGAGCTCGTTGTAAGTGGTTACACGGATGCTAGCTTCCAAACTGATCGAGACGACTCCAAGTCTCAGTCAGGTTTTGTGTTTTACCTGAATGGAGGAGCTGTAAGCTGGAAGAGTTCCAAGCAAGAGACAGTTGCTGATTCTACAACAGAGGCCGAGTATATCGCAGCAGCTAATGCGGCGAAGGAGGCTGTATGGATTAGGAAATTCATCGGCGAGCTTGATGTAGTTCCTAGCATTGTTGGTCCCGTAGTTCTCTACTGTGATAATAATGGTGCAATTGCACAATCTAAGGAACCTAGATCCCATCAGCGCTCCAAGCACATACTTCCGCGGTTTCATCTTATTCGTGAGATTGTCGAACGAGGAGATGTAAACATTTGCAGAGTGCCGACTGAGGAAAATATTGCGGATCCGCTGACAAAGCCTCTCGCGCAGAGAAAGCATGATGGTCATACTAGATCGATGGGTATACGATACCTAAATGATCAACTCTAGCGAGAATCTTGTGGGTTGCATGTAATCTTGTATTTTGTTGGCTGTTTGTTCACATGATGAACTGTGTACCTAGTTTTTCTTTTACAATTAATGGCAAGTTCTTTTTTTATGTCTTTTTCTATATGATAGTTAAATGTCAACATAATAGATACCCTTAGAATGTTCGCTTCCATGGGACATCAAGTACGTGACTTGAATGTGAGAGCCCATGATTTATTTGAAGCTTCATTCTTAAAGGTCCCTGGTCGAGTATCATCATAGAAGCTAAGGGTGATGATGGTACATGGAGACTAGCACGTGTGTTGACTGATGACTGGTTCTCACAGGTCATGATATTGTGATATCAAGTCATCACGTGGGTACTTGTTAGTGAACAAGTTGTACTGGACAGACCCAACCTGAGACTACTCTGTGGATTGTCATCCAATCGTGTCACGAGTAGGTCTCAATTGACAATGGTGTTGTGATCCTTTGACCTGAAGTCACAGCATTCATCAAGTGAGGAAGAGCGTGCTTTGATGTCATCTAAAGTCTTCCTTGAGAAAGGTTGATGATAAGGGTGGTTGTTGGGCATGTTACGAATCATTTGGGTGTTTGTGTGTGAGCAGATATGAGATTTGTCCTCCTGTATGACAGGAGTTGCATCCATGGGCCCCTTGATGGAACTTGACTGAGAAATGCATGGCCATGCTTGGTTGAGTCAATATGTGATATTGGACTCACCATTCTCTGGAAGTCCGTCCTGGATCAAGAAACTTAGATTGAGCTATTACGAGGGTGACACGGTCCATGCCTCTAGTTCTTTCTGGATGCAAGGGACAAAGGGACAAAGACAACGCTGATACATTGGTCATAAAGTCTTATGAGTTATAAACTCTTATTACTTGGGGAGCAATGATGCATTGCTAGATGCCGCTCATTGTTTGTGAGGTTTTTGCTTTGATACTTTCGAGATCAAGTGGGAGTCTGTTGGAGTCACCATGATGATCTGGAAGTGATCAAACATGTAATCTCACTACCAACGCGATATGAGCCTGCAGGGTCGCACATAAGAGATGTGGAGAAGTTGGTTGACTGACTGTGTTGGTAAAGATTACTAATCACCGACCTGAATAGGGTTATGGGCAAAGTGTTGCCTTATAGGATCATCGGGTTGGGCAAATGTTGCCTTGAAGGGCTGGTTGGGATTGTCGTCCGAGGGTCGATGACATTAGTCGAGAATCATCTTCTGATTCCCGCCGATCGGCGAGAATCGTCTCTCTGATTCTCGCCGATCGACGAGAATCGTCGAGAATCAATTGTTGATTCTCGACGATCGACTACTTCGACAATTGTCGTCGACCGCGGCTCGACGATCGTCGAGTATCGTTGTGTATCGTCGAGCGCGGCTCGACGATCGGCGAGAATCGTCGAGTATTGTACTCTGATTCTCGCCGATCCTGTATGATACTCGTCGACTGATTCTCGCCGAACCTGTTCAGTGATTCTCGCCGATTCTCACCGATTGATACTCGCCGATTCTGAACCCTATTTTCGGGTGGTCTGCGGATAGTGATTTTCCTGGGTTTATTTATACCTTTGGTATAAATATGACACTTAGGGTTTTCGGGATGACACGCGCTCGCGATTTTCTCCTGTAGCGAATCGAACCCGACGGAAGCCGTTCCGCCTTTCGCTGCGTCGATCCCGATCCCCGCCGCCGATGGAAGAGTTCCGCCGCCGCCGTGTTTGCTCCGTCGACCGCCTCTTCTCCAGCGACTGTCGCTGGTGCTGCTCTTCCTGGCGCGGACCTAGCAGTCCGTGGAATAGCCGAGGTGCGGTCTTCTCCTTCCCGATAATCCGTGCGACGGATAGATCGTTGTTCTCCCGCTCGTGTGGACTTCTGCAGAAACGTGGACACTATTCCACGTAGAACTCGCCACTAGCAAGCAGATAAAGTTTGGAGCATCTCCGTTGGGTTGTGACTCAACGCCACCGAGGTAATTTTTGCCTAGTTTTTGCTAACTTCTTGATTCAACGTTCATAGCCCGATCCACATCTCTTTGGGTTTTTCTTGATGTTTATTTTTCCGCTGCGTGCACAAGCGTTGTGCCAACCCTATATAGAAACCCAACAGCTCCTTGGCAAAGCCAATCAGCAAACACCCTATCCACAGAAACCAGGCCGCATAGTCCGCGGACTCCATGCAACAAGCCGCTCAGAAGACAGCCGGCTTTCCACTAGACCTTCCACCAGGCCGCACATCTCAGTCCGCCCAGTCCGCCTAGTCCGCCAAAGCTGTCCGCCCCAGGCCGCCCGGCCTGTCCCGTCACCCACTTCCACTTCGCAAATTTCAACATCATCGAACCGTTGAAGCGAAAGGTTCAAGGTTCAACCGGGGTTGAACCGGTATATATAAATATATATTATTACAAATATATTTTAAGTATGAATATGTATATTATATATTTAAAAAGTATATATAATTTTATACGGTATATATATTCATTATTGCATATATTTTTGAATATATTTGAATAATATATATTATATATTTACACATATATTTTAAATTTACAAATATATTTTAAATGCATCATAAATGTTTTTTAAAATTTATCATAAAATTACAAATATATTTAAATTTATCATAAAATTACTTTAATGAAATTAAATATTTAATTTCGTATTAGTATATATATTTATATAATATATTCCAAAAAATTTCATCAAAGTTCAAATGCTCTAGTGGTCTTCAACCTTGCTTGTGCTGGAGGTGATCTGGGTTCAAATCCCAGTCAATTCATTTTTTTACATGCATTAATAATTTGGCTTGTGGCCCGCCCGGTTCCACAAAACCGTGCCCGGTTTCCGGTTACCCGGTCCGCCCGCCCGGTTTACCGGTTCTTGGGCGGTCCGCTGCCATACTGGGTTTTCACCCTTGACCGGATCGGACCGGCCGGGGGTCCGGTCGGCGGTCCGACCGGTTGAACCGGCCGGTCCGGTCCGGGTTTTAAAAGCTTGGGAATAATATTGTTGCGCTGTCAGTGATACCGCAATATAATAGAAAACTTCTTTATATGCTTCAGTAAATGGAAATATGCGTAATATTTACGCCTGAAAAAATGCAAGCACCACTATTCCAGATGCGGATTCAATATTCACTTAAAGAAAGAATTCAGAAAGTGATACCTCAGGATCCATTTTTGATGGGGATATTTAAAAAATTGAGAAAGAGAGAAGTGAGTGCCTTTATTGAAAAAGATTCCTATTACTCCTGAATGTCAGATTATGTATACCAGATGTTCATAGCCTACGAAACGATATCTTGTATGAGGTGCATAATACGTCATATTCGATTCACCCTGGTCGGACAAAGATGTACCACGATTTGAAACAGGACTTCTGGTGGCCACATATGAAGAAGGATGTCATTCAGTATATTGTGCAATGTCATACCTGTAAGATAGTGAAAACAGAACATCAAAAGCCTACTGGGTATCTTCGATCTCTCCCCATTCCGGAATAGAAATGGGATGATGTTGCAATGAATTTTGTATTCAGCATGCCTCACAGTAAAATTGGGAATGATGAAATTTGGGTCATCATTGACCGATTGACAAAGAACGCCCATTTTATACCGATTAAGCAAAGCGGGCTGACTGAAAAATTGGTGGAACTCTATGTAAATGTTATCGTGAGATTACATGGTATTCTGCATACGATTGTGTCAGATCGTGATGGACGGTTCACATCGGATTTGTGGCGGCAAGTACACAACAGATTGGGAACAAAATTGTTGTACAGTACTGCCTTCCATCCGCAATAGACGGCCAGTCTGAACGCACTATCCAGATGCTCGAGGATCTATTACGGATGGTGGTTTTAGACTTGAAAGTCTCTTGGGAAAAATACTTATTGCTAGCTGAATTTGCTTATAATAATAGCTATCAAGCAACGATCCAAATGGCTCCGTTCAAAGCTCTATATGAGAGGCGATGCAGAACTCCTTTGAGCTGGGCAGACGATGACAAAAAGAAAATGTTTCCGTAGAAGAGGACAGATAAAATTAAGGAAAAGATCCGCATTATTCAACAAAGAATGAAAATCACACAAGATCGTCAACAGAAATATTATAATGCCCGACGTCGCCTGGTGGAATTTGCTGTGGGCGATCAGGTGTGTTTGAAGATAAAACCGTTCAAGGGATTTCCCGATTGAGACGGATTGAAAAATTAAGTCCAAGATATTTTGGTCCCTTTCCGGTGATTGAACTTCTTGGCGAGGTAGCATATCGCTTAGCTCTGCCTGCCGATTTGCAACGATTGCATGATATTTTTCATGTATCTGCACTCAGACGATATATTTCGAACCCAGATTTGGTGATATCTGTCAATGATGTGCAGATAGAAGCTGATCTGTCAAGTACGACAACACCTTACCAGATTATTGGTCGGCAAAGCAAAAATCTTCGGAATCGACAGGTAAATTTTGTCAAAGTCTGGTGGATCGGTCATCCCTCCAAGGATGCTACCTGAGAGCGAGAAGACTTGTTGAGGAAAATATTTCCCTCTTTATTTGGGAATCAAGAAGATGTTTGAATTTTCGAGGACGAAAATTATGATGAGGGGAGATTTTGTAAGACTCGAACGTAGATAGATATAAATTTTTTTGTTTAAAAAAAATTATTACAACTAACTATGTAACTATCCCCGATGATGATAGAACAATTCGGTGCTGACTTGATGACGCACTTTATTTTGATGTTCGGGTTTTCCGTTTGATATTATATTTTTGTGACAGCCGCTTTGTTTTAATTGAATGGATTGAGTTGGCCGATTTTGATATGAGCCTAAGTGAACTTTGGTTGGAATTGGGTGGATGGTGGCTGTGCTATAGGTGAACCGGTGGGTTGGCTTGGCTGTTTTAATTTAAGTAACAAGGCTGTTTTAATTTGAAACCGGCTGGACCGGTAGGTGTGACCGGTTGCCTGGGTTTAGCGGTGGATATTCCCGTGCTTTATGATACCGTGCTTGTTCGTTCTTTTTATTTCGACGGAACGAACCGCCGGAGCCGCACCTGCGCCGAATGCCCTAGCCGCCTCAAATCTCCTCCGTTTCGTACGATTTCTCCTTCGTTGGCACGGTAATCTCTTTCTCTTCAATCCTTTTACTTCTTGTATCAAGTTTGTGTACGGATTGATGATCGAGGAAAATCCTAGAGTTTGGGGTTTTGGTTTTGATTCATTTTTTTTAAATCAGAAGGTTCTTTATTATTTTCCAAACCATAAACCTTGATTTGAAATAATTTTGGGAGAGTTGGGGTTAGGGTTTTATATTGACCTCCTTGCAAACCCTAAACCTTGTTTGCCGGCTGTGTTGTTGAGGGCTGCCGGTTGTGCTGTTGGATTGCCTTGTGTTAACTGTCCGGCTGTTTTAGATGAAATTTATATCTTGCTTTGAGCTGCCATTCGCAGCCCTTGGTGTTGCCATCGTGACAACCCTTGAGGCTGTGCATTGGAGCATTTTGGATCAACTATCGTGGGTATTTGAAACCTTTTGTTGGCTGATGTTGCACCTCGTTTTTAAATCACCCACGCTCGTCCTTTCCCTAGACAACTCCTAGAGGTCGTAGTTGTGACCGTCGTAGGAGTCCGCTCGTAATTATTTATGGCGCAACCCTATAGTAAATGATATTTTGATACTGCAGAGGATGTCGTCCGGCGATAGACGTGACGTGAACTCTTCGACAGACAAGGGCAAAGGAAGAGTTGGGGTGGGTTCTTACTGCTTTTTCCTCTTTTGTGAACTTTTCAGTTGTTTGATATCACTGAATATATGAATCACCGAAAACGCTAACGTGGCTTAGCGAGCGATAAAATTCTGAGGGGAATCAAATACAAATAAATCCTATTTTGAATTAAAATGGAACAAATCGAAATGATTGAATTTGAATTAAAATGGAGAACGCGTCGACGCATCTAAATACTAAGTGTCGGTCTAGTAGGGGGGATGTTTCATACTCCTACACCTCGTGAGGGGGTTGAACTCTCACACCTCGTAGGGGGGGTCGAACTCTTACAGATTATGATATGAATCCGAGTAGGAGACGTTGAAACCTGTAGCGCGTAGAAGCGCCCTAAAGTGGATAATGATATGAAGGGTCGACGGTCCCAGATAATTGAGATATTCGAATGACCCTAAGTATTTCGAGAAACGAATTATGAATAAAAGGAAATTGATAAAAGCAGTACAACTGAAATATGAATTGATATACGAGATAGAGATATTGATTTTACCTGTTTCTAGCTTAGTAACATGTTCACATGAATTTCATTGATGCTGACTTTCTTGTCTGCTTGCAGTGCGAAGTTCCAGGTAAGGGTAAAGATTCACTTAGCTTCATAACTAATTGGTTTCTAATTTTTTTAGGAACCAAACACCAGCGTGCCAGACCCCGCTAGACGGGCCCAGGCAGAGGCAGAGCGAAGGCCAGTTGAAGACGTGGCTCGTCCACAGGTTAGCATGAGTTTATTTCTTGTTCTTTTGTTGGATAGTGGTAGTGTAATAAATGTAGGCACTCTTGTGCCTGACATTTAGACAATGTATATATGTATTCTGTATATTAATGAATTTTGATGTTAGATTTCACTGGTACACTCTTTTTAGTATACTGCTGCGTATATGTATGTGAAAAACACACTCAGAAATAATGATTTAAATTGTGGCGGATTTTGGGCCGTTACACGTATTTGGTGGCAACATGTAGTAGATCATCTTGCAGATCCGAAAGAGCGCCATCTCATCAGCTGCCCGAGGAAGCCCGCAAGATTTCTGAACTTTCAGGGAAGTCGTTCTTACTCATCAGTTGCTAGAGGCTACCGAGACCTTTGAGGATCAGAAGGTTCGACTCACCGCATTCATGTTGGAAGGTGACACAATGTTCTGGTGGAACGAGGAGTTACGTGGGTCCTTCGCTGATGCCTTGCCATTTAGATCTATGGGAGAATTCTCTGCAGCGTTTCTGAGGCGCTATCTCCCTACTGCTACATGACTTGCCCTCTAGGGCCAATTCCTGAGGTTGCAACAACGCGACCTGTGTGAATGCGTATGCATAAGAGTTCACCCTCCTGAGCAACTATGTGAGCAATACCAGTACCGGATGACGAGAAGTCTCATAGGTTTTATGAAGGCCTACATGACAATCTTTGCCAACCATTGATTGCAATGAAGAATGCTGGTTACTATTCTTGAATTGAGGCTGCAAGGGCCTTAAAGATGGGTAAGGCTGCAAGGGCCTTAAAGATGGATATAGAGCGCACCCAAGACCTTTGGGGGTTTGCGGCTAGCAGGGAGAGTTCAAGGCATCTCAGTCACAAGGAAACTCTATCAGTGGGGGTGGGGGGTGGGGGGAGTGGAATGAAGCGCAAACCCAAGGCATACCAATTTGGATTGTTCTCTAACAAGAAAGAAGTTTCACCGTTCTGGTCAATGAAACCCAAACCCAAGGAATATCAAATTTGTCTAAACAATAAACAACTAGCTGTCCAATTGATCTTGCATAGTTAATAAAACAGTAGGTGGAATTATGTAAAATATCCGAAAGTTCGCATTTAATTTTGTCCGTTTGATAAACACAGAGCAGAAAATATATATTGTCATTTTATTTTGAAATATTGTTGCGTTATTCTATCATCTAATTATCAAGTTAGAATAACACCAATATTGTGTAAACTATTCATATTTTAAGAATCATTTATTATTGAAATGACTTATAGTAATATTCAATCTCTTGTAGAATAATCATGTACTTCTTGATTCTACTCACCTGAAAGCAGCTTCATATCTTTTTGTTCTGTCACATATCGAATGCTGGCATATCCGAAACATAGTTTGATCCCTCTCCCGTGCTGCTGAATCAAGAAGTGGCTGATAACAATTGTAGTAATATTGTTGAAAGTTGAAATGATGCCATATGCAGTCTTTCTCTGGTTATTGAATTGTGTATGGAACAAAAACTCGTTTTTGAGCCTATTCATAGAGGGAGTAAACAGTTATATTCAGTTTATAGAACAGGTATGCTGATAAAGTAAAGTTGAAAAGCATGTGGCATCATGCGTTTTGAATTTTAAATATTTAGATCACATTTACGAATTGTATTTATTTAGAGAATTATTCATACAAGATACTATGGATTATTTTTGATGCTTTCTGGACTATAACTTTTCATATTATTTATCTTGATATGAGCTCTTTGCTCACTCTATGAAAAAGGCTTCTATGTTTAATACATTTGAGACATAAATGGCCTTAAAAGTAGGAAAGGGATATTAAGCCCATATACTTGCAATGATCTTACATATCATATACAACACCTTTTGGATTTGGGAAACTCTCATAAACTCCCGGAAACCATTCCTCAAAGTTCTCATAATTTTTTTAATTTAAAATTAAAGAAGTCTCGAAAACTCTTGGGTACTTCACTATACTCCCGGTTGGTCTGATTAAGCTAGAAAATTATATATTGTGATGCTGATACGAAGAAGGCTTGGCATGTGGAATAAAAAAGTCTAGATGGAGCAATGAGAGTCAATATCTTAATATTGATTTCTTCTAAATTTGTTGTTGAGGTCATTATCAGAATGACAATATGTTGTCTCAACTTCATAAATAGATTTTTTAACGCTAGGAATATCTTTAGCATTATAGATATAAGTACCCTAATCCTGTAGATTAGGGATAACTATTTTTTTATTGTTAGTGGGACATTGGACTACATAATACCCTTTCTCATTACATTTAAAGCATTTACAATCTTCTTGAATTTTTTCTTAATGAAATTTCTTGTTTGGAAGTTGTCATTTTGAAATTTTCTTTTCATATGTGGACTCCATTTTTTCTTGTAATTTTATATTTTCGTTTTTGTTCTATCCGATACCTTGGTTTACAACCGTAATAATGATTAGCATCTGCATCCTATTTAGAGCAAAAAATATAGCTAGAAGCTATCTGTTTTTTTTCTTATAAGCTTTAGCTTGTTCACAATAAACATCAATGCCTCGTTCATTTGGGCGGAATTGGGGGATATTCCAATTTAAATGCCCGGAGTCCAAAATTTTGGGTAGGAATTGGAATTCACCTCAATTCTATAAGAATTCTATTATGGGCCTACTCGGAGGTTACCCGAGAGGTGGCCAGAGGTGGAGATGATGGTGGAGGAGATACTACGGAGTCTTTACCGTGTATCCCTGTCACAGTATGGAGGTCGGGCAGTCAGTTGCTGTTCGGAGTCCGGGCGGTCTGGCGGTTTATCCTTGCCGGCCTGTCTGCCGGGCTGTTGCTGGTTGGTGCCCATCGGTCTGGCGGTTTGTCTCAGACGGCTTGGAGACCGTGCGGTCTAGCGGTCTCCTGTGGCGGTTTTCTCTCTGCGGCTCTTGTTCTCTCCTCTTGTTGGTTGTCGGGCGGTTAGCCGGCTTGTCTAACCGCACGACCTGTTCGGTTTGTTTTTTTGTAAAGCCGCATATACTTGTAAATTTTTAGTCCCACATTGCTTAATTGTAATCTCTCTCATCTCCTCCATTCTATAAAAGGGATGTTATATCATTGTAATTGATACCTTTTTTGGATAATAAAGTTTACATTACTCCAAATTTTCGGTTTGTTATTTTCTGTTCGCACATGGTATCAGAGGACTCAGTCCTTTCCTCCTGATTGTGTGCGCGCTCTCTATCTTCGCGGCTTGTTTCCTCTTTCCGCGACCTGTCCTCGCGGCTTGTTTCTTCTTTCCGCGACCTGTCTTCGCGGCTAGATTCCTCTTCTGACCCTTACCCGCGACCTGTCTTCGCGGCTTGTTTCTTCTTTCCGCGACCTATCTTCGCGGCTTGATTCCTGTTCGAGCGGCTTGATTCTGCCTGTTCCTGCTTGTCGTGTATGCGGCTTCTTGCTTCCTCTTTTCGAGCCGCTCCACTTCTTTATCGCCGCGACTTGTTGTAAACCGCCGCGACCTGTGCTAGCCGCTCTCCTCTCCTTTGTCGTCACGACCTCTCCTTAAGTCGCCGCGACCTTGTTAGCCGCTCTCCTTCTATCGGCTTATCCTTCTAGCCGCGGCTTGTTTCTCCTGCTACTTTCTTCTATGACCAACTCCGATCTCTCCACCACCACTACTCCCGTCGTTGCTCACCCTCCTACACCTGCCACTCCTTCTGGTAATCTTGGCACCGCTTCCAAGCTTATTTGTCCCAACTATCCGGATTGGAGTGTCTCCTTCACCTTACTCCTCCGCTCTCAATGCAAACGTCATCATCTCACCGATGATCCCCCTCCGCATGATTCCCCTCTCTTTGATGACTGGGATGCCAACGATGCTCTTGTCCGCACATGGCTGGCTAACAGCCTTTCTGACGAATGCCTCCCTGTCATCCGTTATGATGAAACCGTTAAGGCCGCTTGGCTTCATCTTGCTGCTCTCTACTCCAAGGGGCTCAGACTTCTCGCATCCATACTTTATATGCGGACCTCTTTGTCCGTCCCTCCATGTCTCCAGCGGCTGCTTACCAGCAAGTTCAGGCTCTCGGAGCCGAAATTCTACAAAATCGCCCCTTCTCTGCTGATCTCACTGAACAACACAAACACTTCCAGGAGCTTCTTATTGTGTGTTATCTTCTTCGTCTTCCGGAGTCGTATAACATGATCCGTCAACAGATCCTTGGTTTGGCGGAGTCTCCCACCCTGGATTCCACCACTGCCCGCATCGCCGCTGTTACTTCTTTGCTCCAACGTCCGCTGTTATCCTCCCCTCCTCAACCGAACAGCTCCGCTCATCATACTCAGCGAAGTGGCTCTGGTGGTCTCCATCTCCCCTCCAGCGAACGTGGTGCTGCTCGCTTTCTTTGCTCTCATTGTGGCCGCACCGGCCATACGGTTGATCGTTGTTGGAAGAAGCATCCTCATCTTCGACCATCTGACGACGCTTCCTCTTCCTCTTCGAAGCCGTCCGCCTCTATGGTCACGTCTTCAGGTAGTGCCCATGTCGCTACTCAAGGTAAATGGCTGATCGACTCTGGTGCTACTAATCATATGACCGGCAATCCGCACTGTTTTTCTCTCCTACATCAACAAGACCGGTTACCCCCGGTTCTTGTTGCGGACGGCTCTCCCTCACCGGTCAATGGAACGGGGGTGGTTCAAGTTACTCCATCTCTTCGCTTGGCGGACACCCTCTATGTGTCCAAGTTCCCTTGCAACTTGTTATCTGTAACTTCCCTTTACAAACAACTTCAATGTTCTGTCACATTCACGTCTACTACTTGTTCTTTTCAGGATCCGGGCACCAAGCGGACGATTGCTACTAGGACTGAGAGTGGAGGCCTCTACTTCCTCGACGACGTTTCTTCACTCTGCTTTCTCTGCATCTTCTATTGATCTTCTCCAGTGGCACCTTCGTCTTGGTCATGCTCCTCCCCGTCTCCTTCGTCAGCTTCTTCCGCATCTTCCTCCGCACAGCCCACCGCTCAACTGTGAAGCATGTCAACTTGGCAAGCATCACTGCTCCTCCTTCCCTCCAAAGCAAGGTCGTGGATCTTCCCGGCCATTTGAACTTGTTCACTCCGACGTCTGGGGTCCTGCTCCTACCCTCACCGTTGGTCGAGGTAGTTTGTATTTTGTAACGTTTATTGATGATTTCTCTAGATGTACATGAGTGTATCTTTTAAAGGATCGCTCAGAACTCTTTTCTGTATGAACATCTTTTTACAATATGATTAAAACTCAGTTTGATATGTCTATTCAAGTTTTCATTCTGACAATGTTAAGGAATATCTTAGCAATGCTTTCACTTCTTTTTGTGTGCAAAATGGTATTATTCATCAAACTACATGTGTCTATACCTCGCAACAAAATGAGGTGGCGGAACACAAGAACCGTCACCTTCTTGATGTCGCCCGCACTCTGATGACCCAAATGCACGTTCCTCGCTCCTATTGGGGATACGTTGTCATTCTCTCCTGTTACCTCATTAATCACATTCCGTCCACGGTTCTCCACGGCCAAACTCCTTTCTCTATTCTCTATCCTGGCATGGAAGCATTTCCTCTTCCTCTACGTATCTTTGGGTGCACGACTTTTGTGCACAATCCTTCCGCAACCCATGACAAACTTGACTCCCGTGCCACCAAGTGTATCTTTTTGGGTTACTCAACTACACAAAAAGGTATACTACTGTTTTGATCCCGTTCTTTGGACACAATATGTCTCCGCGGATGTGACATTCTTCGAGAATGTGTCCTTTTTCTCCTCCGACCCACCTCCACCTCCTCCCACCGCCCCCTCCACCTCGTCTACTCTCGTTGAGCTTCTCCCACCATCACCTCCACCGTCTCTTCCTTCCCCCTCTTCCTCATCACCACCGCCATCTCCTTCTTCGCGGCCGTCTCTCTTCTCTCCCGGGCCAGCTCTCTCCGCCACGGATGCTCCAGTTACTGAGGAACCTACGGACCTGGATCTTCCCATTGCTCTTCGCAAAGCAGTGCGGATGTGTACCCAGCACCCGCTGACTGCTGTTGTTTCCTATGATCGTCTCACTCCTTCTCGCTGGGCGTTTGCATTGGCTATCTCTGCGACTGCCACTCCCCGCACCTACCAGGAAGCTCTCACCATTCCTCATTGGAAGACTGCCATGGATGAGGAAATTTCTACCCTTACTGAACGGGGCACCTGGACCCTTATTCCCGCACCTTTGGGCACGGATGTTGTTGGCTGTCGCTGGCTCTTTGTTGTCAAATTCCATCCTGATGGCAGCGTGGATCGCTACAAGGCCTGCCTGGTGGCCAAAAGATTCACTCAGACATATGGTGTTGATTAATTCGACACCTCTCCCGTTGCTCGCGTCAGCACCATTCGGGTCCTTCTCTCTGTCGCTGTCAACAGGGATTGGCCCATTTCGCAGCTGGATGTTAAGAATGCTTTCCTCTACGGTGATCTGCAGGAAGATGTTTACATGGAGCAACCTCCTGTGTATGTTGCTCAGGGGGAGACATGGGTATGCCGGCTAAAGAAGGCTATCTATGGCCTCAAACAGAGTCCTCGTGCATGGTTTGATAAGTTTAGCGGTATTGTGGCGGCTATTGGTTTTACAAGAAGCTCAGCCGATCACTCCCCGTTTGTTCGGAAAACCGCCTCTGGTCTGGTAGTTCTTGCAGTTTATGTTGATGACATTTTTCTTACTGGCGATGACCTGGATGGGGTAACGTTGACAAAGAAACACCTCCGTCAACAGCTGGTCACAAACGATATGAGCTCCCCGAAATACTTTCTATGGATTGAAAACTCTAGGAAGCCCAACTCCATGGTCATTTCCCAACGGAAGTATGCCCTTGATCTTCTAAAAGAGGCAGGATTGACTGGTGCTAAACCTGCCCGTTGTCACATGGCTGCCGGAGAAGACAAAACTTGGATAGATGATTCGCCTCTTCTATCCGATCTTACGAGATACCGGCGTCTGGTGGGCAAACTCATTTATCTCACGGTAACCAGACCCGGCATCTCTTATGTTGTTGGCAAGGTGAGCCAGTTCATGCAAGCTCCTAGGGAGTGTCATCTACAATCTGGCATGAGGATATTGAAGAATATTAAAGCAGCACCAGGGAAGGGACTTGTTTTTCAGAAGAATGGTCACCTAAGAGTTGAAGCGTACTCTGATTCGAGTTATGCTGATGACAAAGGGGACCACAAGTCGACATTAGGTTTTTGCACGTTTGTTGGAGGCAATCTTGTGAGTTGGAAGAGCAAGAAACAGTCTGTGGTCTCCATGTCTAGTGCAGAGGCGGAATATCGCAGTATGACGTCGACCACGTGTGAGTTGAAATGGTTATGAGCTCTCATGCTTGATTTAGGAGAGGTCTACAACTATTCTCTTCCTATGTTCTGTGGTAATAAGGCCGCAATATACATCTCCAAAAATCCGGTCTTTCATGAGAGAACCAAACACATATAAGTCGACTGTCATTTTATTCGGGAGGAGATCTTGAACAAACAGATTTGTACTCCGTTCGTCACTTCAGACAACGAGTTGACGGACATCTTCACCAAGCCGGTATCAGCTTCCTTTTTCCACATTTGTGACAAGCTGTGCATGATTGATATCTATGCTTCAGCTTGAGGTGGAGTGTCACAGTATGGAGGCCGGGCGGTCTGTTGCTGTTCAGAGTCCAGGCGGTCTGGCGGTTTATCCTTGCCGGCCTGTCTGCCGGCCTGTTGCTGGTTGGTGCCCATCGGTCTGGCGGTTTGTCTCAGACAGCTTGGAGACTGTGCGGTCTAGCGGTCTCCTGTGGCGGTTTTCTCTCTGCGGCCCTTGTTCTCTCCTCTTGTTGGTTGTCGGGCGGTTAGCTGGCTTGTCTAACCGCACGACCTGTCCGGTTTGTCTTTTTGTAAAGCCGCATATACTTGTAAATTTTTAGTTCCACGTTGCTTAATTGTAATCTCTCGCATCTCCTCCATTGTATTAAAGGGAGGTTATACCATTGTAATTGATACCGTTTTTGGATAATAAAGTTCACATTACTCCAAATTTTCGGACTGTTATTTTCTGTTCGCACAATGCCTAAGCGGGGCATGCTCGAGAGAGAGAGAGAGAGAGAGAGAGAGAGAGAGCTTCCAAGATCTCATGCAAAGACGGGAAATAGACTATTTTATTGTTTACTAATACAAGACCCCTTGTGTCCTTTAAATAGGACTTACAACAGAATTTAATGGAAATAAATGACAGACTTGGACATCCGACTAAACAGGACACCACATAAATGCACGACCTAAATAACGATATCATATAATGACGCGACTTTAATACAAAATAAATGCATATCAAGAAATAAATGCATAATAATAATTAATAATATCATTATTAAACTAATAACATCTCTATCGCCTTGCAAAAAGAGCTTGACCTCAAGCTCCAGGGAGATTAATAATGCCCGCCTTATCCGACAGCCTCATCATCAGAGTCCTCGACGTGTAGATAGAGGAGTCGTTTGCACCGGTGGCCGTGAGTATACTTCTCGTTGCAATTATAACATAAGCCCGCGCGTGCCGTTCCATCATATTGGACCGAGATAGTCTACGGACTGGTGCGGCTGGCTGATCCTCAGTACAACCCTACGAAGTGTCGAAGTCAGTGGGCAAGTTGGCTTCCTGCGCCAATTGGAGGCAATGGTCGCATATCCTGAGCAGACTCATAACAATCACTATGATTGGCGGGGCCTCAAATTCGACATCCAAACAGAGGTGGATGCGAAGTCCGTGTGTGAAGATGATGATTTGCATCTCTGAGGAAAGCGTGGCGTGCACCGATAGTAACTAAAATTGTTCTAGGTAATCGTCCACAATGCCTGTTTGGAGAGTGTCATGAGGGCACCGAGGGGTTGCTACATATGGGGGGGGAGGGGAAAAATGCAGGTTGCAAAATCCCTTAAAGTTGTCCCATGTCAGGCCTCGTTGGTCAGTGAGGAGACAAGCGACCCAAAGCAAAACGAAGTCGAGAAGGTAGAATGAAGCCAGAGGAAGTCATTCTTCTGACGGGGTTTGTTGGTGACCAAACAATTGCTCGCACCTGGTGAACCAGCCTAAAGGATCATTTTTCACATCGTAGGTGGGAATTCCACTCAGGTATTGTGTGGAAGAATAGCAGCTTCAGAGCGTTAAAGGGTCGGTGGAGGTGGCTTGTGGCGATGAGCGGCGTCAGTGGGACTTGGCTGTTGCTGGCGTGATCTGTGGGTGGGGTGGTAACAATGGGCGGTGTGCCTGTTAGTTCATTAAGCTTTTCTGTGAGGGTTGCCAAGTTGTCCCGATGACGTGCGTTGGCATACTGAAAGCGTGCTTCTAATTCTTGAAGGCGTGCATCCATGGAGTATATAACCGAGTGGTGCCGGTTCATCTGTGGAGGATATAACTGAGTGGAGCCGTTTAATAGCCTCCAAAAAATTGGGAGTCTCCCATATTATGGATGGAGGTAGCATGAGATAAGGAGCGGGTGACTGGATGGCTAATTGCTCGAAGGTGGTTGATTGGGGGTTGCTGCGAGAGCCGCCTCGTCTCCTAATGGTGGCCAAAATACTCCAAGCAGGCTGTATAGGACTCTAGAAAGGTCATGGCAATTCAACCTCTTGTGGATTGTGGCTGGATCAGATTAAAAATTCCCAGGGCAAGACTTACGACATAAAATAGGAGTAAAAGCCAGTCAATTTAGGAAGGAGTTGCACCTGGCTACGTGCCTGTTACACATCCACATAGGGCTCGAGGCAGAGAGTGGCGTGCACGCGTTTGTTATGTGTGTGTTTCTCATCTGCTAAGGATGACCAGTCACCCGCTGGTGCTGTTTTGTCGAGGATGCGTCGATGAAGCAGTGAAAAGATGCACCAAAAGGGAAGAAGAAATCGGCAGCGTGGAAGCCAACACTAGACGATGCTGGATGACGTTGGACGACGCTGGATGACGCTGGACGACGCCGGAAGGGTGTCGATGGCCAAACGTCGCAGATCCGCGTATATGATGTCTTAGAAGGAGGCAATACTGGCATGTCGTTACTGGAAGGAAATTTCACCCGCAGGATAGGCATTGAAGGAGCGTGCCTTTACACATGCGAGACCCAAAGGAGATCTGACGAGGGGGATCCTGAAGTTGACGAAGAGGCGCGAGGTCGACAGTTAGAGGCTTGGCCGGATGCTGCTTATTTGAAGGCAGAGAGGTGCGGCTCCATTGGCGATGACGGTGTTGTAGCAGAGAGCAGAGAAGAAGTGCGGGTTTGGCTTGAAAGAATCACATTGGAAAGAGGAGAATTGTTTTCTCTGATACCAAATTGTTATAGGCCTACTTGGAGATTGCCAGGGGAGTGGCTCTAGGTAGAGACAACGGTGGCGGAGATACTACGTGTATAACTCATAATTCGTCGAGATTAAAAATGCCTAAGGGAGACACTTTAGGAGAGTACTTAGTGGCCTTCAGGAGTACTCGCGACCTCAAGGAGAGTACTCAATGTCCTCAAGGAGAGTACTCGACGTCCTCAAGAAGAGTACTCAGCGACCTCACCAAGAGTACTTGACAGCCTCAAGGAGAGTACTCTGGCTCACAGAGAGTACTCGATAGCCTCACAAAGATCACTCGGCGACCTCAAGGAGAGTACTCGACGGACTCAAGGGGAGAACTCGACGGACTCAAGGAGTGTACTCAGCAACCTCAAGGAGAGTACTCGACGGGCTCAAGTAGAGTTCTCAGTAGCCTCAAGGTGAGTACTCGGTGGGCTCAAAGAGAGTACTCGTTGGTCTGAAGGAGTATGCTCGTCGGTCTCAAGGAGAGTGCTCGTCGGTCTCAAGGGGAGTGCTCGTCGGCCTCAGGGAAAGTACTTGGCGGCCTCAAAGAGAGTACTCAGTGACCTCAAGGAGAGTACTCGGTGGCCTCAAGGAGAGTAATTGGAGGCCTCATGAAGAGTACTCGACGACCTCAGGGAATGTACTCGGTAACCTCATGGAGAGTATTCGATGGCCTCTAGGAGAGTACTTGATGTTCTCAAGGAGAGTACTTGTTGGCCTCATGAAGAGTACTTGTCGACCTAAAGGAGAATACTCAGCGACTTCAAGGAGAGTACTTTTTAACATCAAGGAGAGTACTCGGCGGCCTCTAAGAGAGTACCCACCCCCTATTTGGGTCTGGAAATAACATTTTTCTTATGGTGGGGAGGGATATCTGCAGAAAATTTGGAGGCTTCACAGAGAGTACTCGACGACCTCAGGGAATGTACTCGGCAACCTCATGGAGTGTCTTCGATAGGCTCTAGGAGAGTACTCGACGTTCTCAAGGAGAGTACTCACCGGCGTTAAGTAGAGTACTTGTCGACCTCAAGGAAAATACTCGGCGATCTCAAGGTCAGTACTTCGCAACATCAAGAAGAGTACTCGGTGACCTCTAGGAGAGTACCCACCCCCTATTTTGGTCTGGGAATAACATTTTGCTTATGGTGGGGAAGGCTGTCCGCAGACAATTTGGGTCTGTGAATAACATTTTGGTTAAAGCAGAGGAAGCTATTCGCAGACCATGCCCCTTGGATTTTCCTATAAATAGGACTCCATAGCACCTCGAAGAGGGCAGATCCAGCCTCTTAGAGCTCGATAGTTTCGATTTTCTTCTCAGTTTCGTCCGAGGTGTCGAGCTCAGTTTTGGCTTTGGGAGGAGAAGTTGAGAAGAGAACTTCCGTTGTGTGGCGGGACCTCCTCGCTGCAGCTTGCGGAGCTGAGTGTAGGCAATCCATTCTTAATTTGTTGAGGGTCAAGTCTAGGATCAAAATATCCAGTCTCTGGTGTCCGACATCGAGAGAAGTAATGCTAGTTACCCTCTCTTTGTTCGAACTCTGTTTAACGGATATCCGAGTTTCAACATTTTTGGTGCGGTAAGCGTGGACCGGTAGCTTGTGAGAAAATCTCACTTGATGACTCCATGACTGAACATGGAGAGCATAGAGACGACTAAGACAACTCACACCCGTTAAGCGAGTTCGTTACGTGAAGTGATTTCGCGGAGTTCAAAAAATCAATGGAGGAAACGCTGTGAGCCCTACTCACACCTTGTTGTGAGGTGGCGGAACCTCCACCTCCGGTTATCGTCTTACCCGACGAGGCGGGTCAAAGTAGGCTACTTGTCAAGGAAGTCATCTAGGAGGAAGAGGATCGTACTCTGCACGCACGAGTACTCTTCACGACCCCTCCAGCAACTCGCTATTCGGAAAATGATTTCGAGCGGACACGCCCAGTCTCCCCACGAGCCCTTTTTTGCGAGTTGATCCTATAAACCTAGGCAAGTTCTAACACAAGCGAGTTCGAACGAGTTCTCTCTTAGGCGAGTTCTAACTCAGGTGAGTTCTAGCTTAGGCGAGTTCGGTCTAGGGCGAGTTCCAACTCAAGCGAGCTCCAACAAGAGACAACTTGTGAAATCATGTGGGCAACGTCAAGTTCGGAGGCTTCATATAGGTTTGGTTGGTTCGTGATGGCAACTTTATCAGGGAGTTCATATAGGCGACCTCAAAATTGGCCAGCTTAAGAGACCTCATTCGGGCAAGGCCAATAAATTTTGCAGTTGTTCTACTCGCAACTGCTCTGTCAATGCGCAAAACGTTTTATCCACGTTTTAACCCCTTTTTAGTGCAACACCTTTTTCATACATACGACATATTAACCCTTATGAGTGCTTTGGTAAAACCCATGAGTATTGTCATATGATTTGCAGATAGTGTTGGTTTTGACGTTTCGACCACGATGGCAATCATCACAGAAGGATCCACATGATAGAGTCATGAAAAGCATATATTTAGTGAGTCCATAGTCGCGGAGGATTCTTCTATATTCTGTGAGCCTATACTCGCGATGTCATTTCTTCAACAACTTGATGCATCCTTCGGTGCATCGTAGTACTTTCTCGTATCCTTATTTTATTTTATTTTGCATTTCATTTCATGTACTCGTCTTCATTTCTTGTACTTGTTGGGCTCATCGGTCTGACCGTCCGATAAGACCCTGAATGATATCTCCGGTAATTTTGATAGGACGGGAAAAAAGCAAGATTAATTTATTTAAAAGCGCATAAATTTAATTGGGGAAAGAGATTTAGATATTTAAGAAGTCAATATTTAGAAAATATTTGTAAAAATAAAACAGGAAAGGCTGCCATAGAGTACCCAGGTGGAATTTGCTTTTGGGAAGTTTTTGAATGTAAACATTTCAGAAATTAGGAAATGTTTGAAGGTAAACTTAAAAAGGTAACATTTAAATGAAAGTAATAAAACAGGAATGTTTAGATTTGTGTCGTAGCATGAAAACTTTCATGAGTCGAAGTCAAATACCATTGAGTAGACAAATCGAGTATGTGACTTGCACACTTAAGGGACCCGCCTTAGAATGGTGGAAACAACTTCAATGCATGAGTGATAGGTTGTGGTTGCCCCCAATTATTACTTGAGTTGAGTTCAAATTAGAGCTGTGCAAACACTATGTCTCCCCTATCACGTCCACACTTTATATCGTAGATTTCAAAATCTACAACAAAGAGGTTTGTCGGTTGATGAGTACACTGGAGAATTTCTAAAACTTCAGTCCAGATTAGATATTCAGGAGGGTGAAGAAATGATCGTGTCCCGTTACCTGCACGGGTTACACTACTCCATTAAGTTTCAATTAGAGCTGCACAGTTATCGTAATTTCAAGGAAGTTTCTAGTATGACCCTTAAGGTGGAGTCTGAATTTAGGTCTACTGCTAGACCCCTCACTAGTTTCGTCGATGCCCCCACCTTTACGGACTTAGATTTCCCTATTGTTCCCTCCCCCATGAGCACATTATCCCAACTTAGCCTTACTAGAGCACTCCCTCTAGTTGAGGAGTCTCTTCCTGAGCCCCCGCTTCAGGAAAAAGAGTTTCTTCCTCCTACTTATGTCATCCCAATTGAAGTTGAGACTCCATTTGGTCCCACTAAATCACCAATTGTAATCACTAGAGAACATCATTTCATATCACTTCATTATCCTATATATATAAAGATGTTTGAAAAAATTTACTTTCAAATTATGAACATATTTAAGAAAACTCGTGATATAGGGATAGTGAGAAATCCTCAAATTTTCACCCCTAATAAAGACACGCGTTTTAAAGGATTTCTTTGGAAACTTCCGAGACAAAATTATAATCAATTTTAAAATTTATTATATTAAGTTAGACGTAAGCGAATCCGTGGAATTGCAACAAGATATTAAACATTTTATAATCAATTTTTTGAATATATTATGGGGTTAAACAGATACCAAACTCGAGTTTAGTAGCGCTTATCACTCTCTAATCAACGAACTGACTGAAATCATTAATAAGAGTTTGGAGAAGTTTCTTAGGCGTTTTATCGGGGCGAATTTAAAGCGATGAGATTTTGTGCCGCCACAAGCTAAATTTACATGTAATAATTCTAAACGCCGCTCTCTTACTATATCTCCTTTCAAGATTTCTCATGTGTTGCCCCGCCCACCTGATCGCTGCCATCTTTCATTTCATGAGCATTTTTTTTTTCGATGCGCAAGCTCATATTAGTTATTTAAAAGAACTGCATAAAATTATTACTAATATTTTGCGAGCAACCTTTGAACATTACAAACTCATGCCTGATCGATACCTACATGAGTTGTACTTTTCAAAGGAAGGTCTGGTGATTGTTTACTGCAGGATGTTCGGTCTAGTCCATGATCAAAAGTGCATTGGGTCACCAGTTGAGCCACCCATCAAGTCCTCGAATATTTAGCCCGAGCTAGCACTAGCGACGATATCTCATCTCTGCAGTACCAGTTTTTGGGAAGTCTCGTCGGGGTCGAGCTCTTTCAATCCCGGGAGAATTGATGCATCCTTCGGTGCATCGTAGTACTTTCTCGTATCCTTGTATTTGTCTTCATTTCTTGTACTTGTTTGGCTCATCGGTCTGACCGTCTGATAAGACCCTGAATGAATAGGTTCGATAATTTTGATAGTTAGGACGGGAAAAAGGCAAGCTTAATTTATTAAACAGCGCATAAATTTAATTGGGGAAAGAGATTTAGATATTTAAGAAGTCAATATTTAGAAAATATTTGTAAAAATAAAACAGAAAAGGCTGCCATAAGAGTACCCGGGTGAAATTTGCTTTTGGAAAGTATTTGAATGTAAACATTTCAGAAATTAGGAAATATTTCAAGGTAAACTTAAAAAGTAACATTTAAATGAAAGTAATAAAAGGAGAAGGCTTATATATTAACCAGCAAAAAAAGAAGGGGAATGCCGGAAATAGACAGAGAAACGACCCTTTTCGTTTCTTTATCCACCCGATCGAGATCCCCGTACGCCCCCTTCTTCCTTGTCGTGCCCAGTTACGAAACCAAAGCCGCTCCCAAGCGCCGCCTGCGCCTCCGTCCGTTCAAAGGACGTCGTCTCGTGTGAAGTTCCCCAAGCACCGCCTGCCGACGCTGCCTCCCCCCGAAGTTCTGTGTTGTCCGTTGACGACGACAAAGCCTACTCCGACGATCAAGAGCATCGCCCCTCTCAAGACACCGCCGTCGTTGGCTCTTCCACCACTTCTTGTTGCTAGGTCGGCGTCGACTACGGAAGGCACTAATCCGTCGATCCCGAGCAGTGCTGGAGTCGACGATCTCCTCTCCAGTCCGATTTGCTTGTGGGGGTCCAAGATCAGCGTCGTGTTCCTTTGCTCAAAACAATTTGGATCAAACCAATTTTCCTTGGTGGTATCTTGCTCTGCCCTTGCCCTTAATTATTAACTTTGATTATATGTCGTACGCCAAATAACTTTAAGCTTGCCTTCGAACGTTCACGCTATTTTAATTTCCGTTAATTTCATAAATTATTGCTTGTGGTTTATGCTTGTGGTTGTGCAAAACTCGCTTGGCTTCGATCCGTTAGACGCTTTGGAATCTCTTTTCAATAACGATTAACGATCTTGCGGAACTTTATAATTAAAAGCATTGCTATGCGCGAACATCTCGTTTTGGCCCGCTCGGCCGCTTTTAAAATTTACAATAATTATTTATTTTCAAATCCAACATTCTATTTTATAACAAAATAAATATTATTTTGCTTAAAAAATTAATTATTTTGGAAACCTTGATTCGATATTACATCACAACTGATACTCTGTGACTTCATATTTATTATGTATTTTCTTTAGTTTCGTAAGTTCATACTCACGAGGTCATCACTTCAGGGACAATGGTACTCATTTCATCTCTTCAATGTACATTAGTCCTTGACTTCATATTTACAAAGTGTTCTCTTTAATTCTATGAGTTCATACTTGCGATGTCATCACTTTAGCCATTATGTATTCATTTCATCATTTTAGCGACTCATATTGGCAAGAACATCTCCAACTACTCATCTCAACAAGATCCAGAAGAAATCTATATTTGACAAGTGCTTACATGAGATGAGTGTTCTCTCTCTGGATGATTATTAGACAGCTTATATTTCACAATGGAGACGCAAAGGGCTATTACTCAAGATGAGTGTTCTCACTCTAGATGATTATTAGACAGCTTATATTTCACAATGAAGACTCAAAGGGCTATTACTCATAACTCACTTCGGCAGGGAAAAATCATCATAAATCAGGTCATGTAAAATATATGAGTTCTTTTTTTGTTCACTACATAAATCAACATTACGCTCTCATTTATGCTTATTATGATAGTCCGCCTCTTCCGTGTTAGACATAATAAAATGTGGAAATATAAGAGTGACACCCTAGTGAAGTGTAAATTCAAGTCCCCGTGCTGAGTTGTTGCCGTAGTTTGGGCCCCTGCTTGAGCTGCTCTCATGCATGCCAGCTACTTGTCCCCTCAAGTGAAGTCCAAGTCCTCAAGCTGAATTGTTGTCGTAGTCTGGTCCCCTGCACGAGCTCCTCCTTGCATGTCGGCTACTTGCCCCTTTGAATGAAGTCCAAGTTCTCGAGCTGAGTTGTTACCGTAGTCTGGGACCTTTCACAAGCTCCTCTCCTGCATGCCGGCTACTTGCCCCCTTGAGCGAGTTAATGTCCTCGAACAAAGTTGTTTCCTTAATTTGGACCCCTGCACGAGCCCCTCTTCTGCGTGCCGACTACCTGCCCCCTCGAGTGAGTTTAAGTCCTCGAGCTGAGTGGTTGTCGTACTCCGAGCCCTTGCACGAGCTCTTTTCCTGCATGCCAACTATTTTCTCCCTCGAGTGAAGTACAAGTCCTCGAGCTGAGTTGTTGTTGTAGTCTGGGTCCCTACACAAGCTCATTTCCTGCATGCCGACTAACTGTCTCCTCGAGTGAAATTCAAGACCTCGTGTTGAGTTGTTGTTGTAGTTCGAGCCCTTGCACGAGTTCCTCTCCTACATGTGTGCTACTTGCCCCCTCAAGTGAGTCCAAGTCTTCGAGCTGAGTTGTTACCGTAGTTCAGACCCCTGCACGAACTCTTCTCCCGCATACTGTCTACTTGCCCACTCGAGTGAAGTTCAAGTTCTCGAGCTGAGTTGTCGTACTCTGGGCCCCTGCACGAGCTTCTCTCTTGCATGTCGACTACTTTCCCCCTCGAATAAAATTCAAGTACTCGAGCCGAGTTGTTGTCGTAGTGCAGGCCCTTACACGAGCTCCTCTCATATAGCTAGCTACTTACCCCTCGAGTGAAATTAGGTCCTCGAGCTGAGTTGTTGTCGTAGTTAGTGTTTCTGCACGAGCTCCTCTCCTGCATGCTGGCTACTTTCCCCCTCGAGTGAGTCCCAGTTCTCGAGCTGAGTTGTTGTCGTAGTCCGGTCGCGTACACAAGTTCCTCCCCTGCATGCAAGCTACTTGCTCCCTTGACTGAAGTTCAAGTTCTCGAGCTGAGTTGTTGTCGTAGTCCGGGCCCCTCATGAGCTCCTCTTCTACATGTCGACTACTTTCCCCCTCAAGTGAAATTCAAGTCCTCGAGCAGAGTTGTTGTCGTAGTTTGGTCCCCTGCACGAGCTCCTCTCCTGTATGTCGGCTACTTACCTCCTCAAGTAAGTTGATGTCTTCGAACAGAGTTGTTGTCGTTGTCCGGGCCCCTGCACGAGATCGTCTCCTGCATGATGACTACTTACCCCCTAAGTTATCAAAGGTGCAAGGTGCACCGAGGCGCAAAGGGCCCCTGGAGCCTAGGCGCGAGGCGCAAGGCACAGGCGCACGCCTGAGGCACGTCATGCGCAAATATGAGGAAAAAGGAAATTGAGCGAATTATGCGCTCAATTCGTTGAAATTGATCGAATTGGGCACCCAATTCCCTCAATTTCAGCGAATTGGGCACCCAAGTGCGCTTAGGGGCTGCCTCGGGTGCGTCTAAGATCATGTGTTTGCCCATATCAAAAAACCTATTTAAAAAATACCTTGAAAGTCCCGGGCGCGCCTTGACAACTATGCTTGCCCCCTCGAGCGAGTCCAAGTTCTCGAGTTGAGTTGTTGTCGTAGTCTGGGCCCCTGCATGAGCTCTTCTCCTGCATGCCGGCTACTTGCCCCCTCGAGTGAAGTCCAAGTCCTCGAGCTGAGTTCTTGTAATAGTCCGGTCCCCTGCACGAGATCCTCTCCTGCATGTTAGCTACTTGCCCCCTCGAGTGAAATTTAAGGCCTCGAGCTGAGTTGTTGTCGTAGTACGTGCCCCTGCAGAAGCTCCTCTCCTACATGTGGCTACTTGCTCACTCGAGTGAGTTGATGTCTTCTAGCAGAGTTGTTGTTGTAGCCCGGGCCTCTGCTCGAACTCATCTCCTGCATGTCGTCTACTTTCCCCCACGAGTGTGACTCTTCTCCACCTCCATTTAAGTTCGCTCGTCGAGCGACATCTCCTCCCGTCGAGCTCGCGCTTCTAGCGAATGATCTTTGTGGTGTTGACTCTTCTCCACCTCCAGTTGAGCTCGCTCGTCTAGCGAATGGCCTGGGAGGTGTCGGCTCTTCTCCACCTACAGTTGAGCTCGCTCGTCTACCGAATGGCCTGAGAGGTGTCGGCTCTTATTCAACTCTAGTTGAGCTCCGCTCTTAGGAGGTGTCGACTGTTTTCCATTTCCAGTTAAGCTCACTTGTCTAGCGAATGACCTGAGAGGTACTCTTCTCCAGTTCTTCCAGTTGAGCTCACTCGTCCAACGAATGGCTCGGGAGGTGTCAATTTTTCTCTACCTCCAGTTGAGCTTCACTTCTGGGAGTTGTCGACTCTTCTCCACCTCTAGTTGAGCTCGGTCATTTAGCGAATGGCCTGAGAGGTATTGACTCTTCTTTACCTCCTCCAGTTGAGCTCACTCGTTTATCGAATGGTGTGGGAGGTGTCTACTCATCTCCACTCCAGTTGAGCTCCGGTCTTGGAGGTGTTGACTCTTTTCTACCTCCAGTTAAACTCTCTCGTTTAGCGAATGGCCTGGGAGGTGTCGACTCTTCACCTCCTACAGTTGAGCTCGCTCGTCTAGTGAATGGCCTGAGAGATGTCGACTCTTCTCCACCTCTTGTTGAGCTCGCTCGTCTGGCGAATGGCCTGAGAGGCGTTGACTCTTCTCCATCATCTGTTGAGCTCGCTCGTTTACCGAATGGCTTGGGAAGTGTCGACTATTCTCCACCTCCAGCTGAGCTCTGCTTTCGGGAGGTGTCGACTCTTCTCCACCTCCTCTAGTTGAGATCGCTCGTCTTGCGAATGACATGAAAGGTGTCGACTATTCTTCTCATACTCTAGTTGAGCTCACTCGTCTAGCGAATGGCCTGAGAGCTATCGACTCTTCTCCACCTCCAGTTGAGCTCCGCTCTTGGGACGTGTCGACTCTTCTCCACCTCCACTTGAGCTCCGCTCCTGGGACGCGTCAGACTATTCTTCACCTCCAGTTGAGCTTGCTCATCTAATGCATGACCTAGGAGCTGTCGATTTTTCACCTCCTTCAGTTGAGCTCGCTCATCTACCGAATGACCTGGGAGGTGTTGAATCTTCTCCATCTCCATCTGAGCTCGCTCGTCTAGCGAATGGCCTGAGAGGCGTCGACTCTTCTCCAGCTGAGCTTGCTTGTTTAGCGAAAAGCCTGGGAAGTGTCGACTCTTCTCTACCTTCAGTTGAGCTCCGCTCTTAGGAGGTGCGACGCTTCTCCACCTTCAATTGAGCTCGCTCGCCTATAGAATGGCATGAGAGGTGTCGACTCTTCTCTACCTCCAGTTGAGCTCGCTCGTCTAGCGAAAGGCCTGGGAGGTGTTCACTCTTCTCCACCTTTAGTTGAGCTCGCTCGTCTAGCGAATGACCTGGAAGCTGTCGACTTTTTACCTCCTCTAGTTGAGCTCACTCATTGAGCTCGCTCATTTTTGGAGGAGGTTGCCTTATCTAGCATACTTTTAGAAAGGTGGTGATGGAAAGTGGATGTACCCAGATCTTGGGGAACCACTAGAAGTGTTGTGTGATTTTCTGTGTGTTATTGATTTGTTCTAAATTTATTATAATTGTTGTAATTAGAAAAGAAACCATTAAAGTACAAAGATCACCTATTCACCATACTCTAGGTGAGTTAGTTGTTGGGTATTGCATCCACAATAACCAAAATTTGTATGAAGTCACCCTTGAACTAAGATGAATTAAATTTGTATTTGATGTTCTTTTTAATTGAGTGTTTGCATGATACAATTACCAAGTGTAGACCAATGTCATTCTACAATAAGTCACCAAACACAGGATCATACAATGTAATCCCTCATTGTGTGATCCATGGTATTGACTTATGTGTAGCCTCTCTATTGGGACACTTCTTTTTCAAGCACTAAAGTCATGAGAGAAAGGATGAATGTTGTATATCTTGAAGAAATTAAGTTTACAGATTTTCAGAAAAATCTCCAAGTATTTTTCTCGAGTAGGAATTTTTGTACTCGAGAAGAACTGTAGTTTATACTCGAGTAATATCTGTTATGTACTCGAGTTGCAGAAGCAGTTCACGAGAAAGCCTAGTTTATTTTTTGTGCATCGCTCGTTCAAATTTTTATTCCGCAAAAAGACCCAGAACTCACTTATTCACCCCCTTTAGGTGATTTAAGTTGACAACTTAAACACTTTTCAATTGGTATCAGAGGGAGGTTGTTCATCAAAGGGTAACACCTTGAACTGATCTGCCCCTAGTTGTCTTTGAGTGATACAAGCATGGACATAGGAAATGATTTTGCTAAGCTTCTTTTGTGCACAAAGACCAACTTTCCCATTTGGAAAGAAAGAATTAAATTTTTCATGGAAGCTGTGGATCCAAGGATCTTTATGATTGTTAAAGAAGGACCCTTTGTTCCCATGACCGTCTCCACTATTGATCCCACCAAGAAATTTCTAAATAAGCTGATGGATCTTGATAAGGATGAGATTGCATTTTTCTCCTTAGACAAGAAAACCAAAAATATCATCGCAAGTGTCGTCGATGATTTTATGCTGCAGAACTTGATTCACTGCAAATCCGCCAAGGAAATCTGACAGTCTTTCATCATCTTGATGGAAGGTGCTGAAGAGGTTAGGGATGACAGAAGATCTCTTCTGAATCAAAAATATGAAGCATTCAGACAAGGTCCTAAGGACTCAATTGTAAATGCTTTTGAAAGCTTCTTCAAGATTGTTAACGGCCTAAGAGTATATGGCCGGGTCTTCACTAATGGAGAATTGAATGATAAATTCACGAGGTCCCTGATTAAGGAATGAGACAACAAAGTCTGTGTTATTCGGTAGTTTGGCAAGCTAGCAGAGACTGACCCTCAAAATCTCTTTGGAAAGCTTATGTCATATGAGCTGCAAATCAATTCAAGAAAAACTGAAGAAGAGAAGAGCCGGTCTTCATCCAAGGAGAAGTCTGTCGCACTGAAGGCAGACAGCTCATGGAAAGTCAAAGTTGTATCACCTTCTCCTGCACAGGAAGATAATGAAGAAGAAGCTTTAGAGCCAAGTACCTTAGACTCAAAGCTATCTGAATGAGAGTTTTCTCTTCCTTCAAGGCAGTTCAAGAAGTTCTTGAACAAAAAGAAATAATGGAGTGACAAAGATGTCTCGATCAGAAGATCACGTCATGATGTTGATCGACACAAGAAAGGCTCAAGTAGCCAAGATAGGTATCATTCTAAACAGAAGAAAAATTTTTCTTTTGACGTTGTTTGTTATTGTTGCAATAAGGCAGGACACGTCATAGCTGACTGCCCTCACAAGAAGAAGGAGGGTGAAAGAAGAGAGAAGAAGAAGTCTTCTTATAATAAGAAGAAAACTGAAAGAAGCCTCATAGCTAAGAAGGGCAAGACTCTTAGCGACTCTGACTCATCTGAGTCAAGTGAAGAAGACGAAGCCTACTTTGGGCTAATGACACAAACAGATGAGGAAAAAGAACCTCAGTACACTGGGAAGGTAAACTCTCATACTCCTCTCTCTGAATCAGATGCTTCTGACCATGATCATGAGGACTGCTCTTCTGACGATGAGTCTGAACTCATGGCTCAATATAAAGAGTTAATCAATGCTTACGACAAATGTCGAAAAGTTGTGAAAACTCAAGCCAAGAAGATTAAATCTCTAAAGGCTGAAGAAAACACTTTGAGATAAGAAGTCACAAAGACGGACTCACTCAGAGAGAATTTCAATGCTGCTATTGAAGAGTATAATAAAGCTCTCGAGCACCTAGATCTGAAGGAGAAAATCATCAAAGAATTGGAAGAACAACTCGCAGTTGAAAAGAAACTTGTTGAAAGCTTCTTCAAGCCAAAGACTGTCCTTCCATTTGTTGTTGAATTCTCAGCTCAGGTCAAAGGTGCTGTCTTATGCCATATGAAAGCTCATAGTAAATCTTCTAGGAGAAATAAGGCTCAACGGAAGAATAAGGCTGTCAAGAAAGCTTTGGCCAAGCAGAAAGGGAAAGCTCCTCAAGATCAGACTTCATTCAAGAATGTTATCTTTCCAACTAACGAGTTTGATCTTGATTCCTCCTACGGTCACTTTGCTAGGCCTACTTATGTAGAGCCCAAGTCTCGGTACCAAGGATGGATCCGTCCCCGGAACTTTGACAAAAGTGTCTTCAAGGCACCTTATGAGGAGATCACTCTTCAGAGCTATGACCCTTATAGTCATGGTCACAACATCAAGAAAGCACCAAAAGTAAAACCTGTTGTGGAAAAGCCTCTTAAGGAGAAGAAGTGATGTGAATGGCATCACCATGAAGCTTCTACCTCTAAGTCTGCTGCCCCTGCTAGACCACACCCTCAAAAGGTCAAGTAGGAGAAATTTAGGCAAAGATATAACAGTTTTGACTGTTGGTGTTGCAACAAAGTTGGTCACTTTGCTATAGATTGCTGGTTTAACTTCAGAAATTATGTAACTCCTCAAGTAAACAATGTGAGAAAGACCACTCATAATGTTAATACACCTAGGAGGAGTATGCTAACTAGAGACTAAGGACCCAAACGAGTTTGAGTTCCTATGGCAAACTGATTTGTGAATGCAGGTATGTTCAAAGGCCACCAAAAATCCTATCTGGTATTTGGACAGTGGATGCTCTCGGCATATGACCGGGACTAGAAGTCTACTCCAGAATTATTCTTCAGTCATGAATGGGCCAAAGGTCATCTTTAGAGATTCTGACAGAGGAATTACTAAAGGCTACGGTATGATTACTAATGGTAGTGTATCCTTCTCAGATGTGGCTTACGTTGAAGAATTGAAACACAATCTTATAAGTATAAGCTAGCTCTGCGATAAAGGATACATAGTATAATTTCATGCAGACAAGTACTTGATAAAATTAGTAGACAATTTTGAAACGATTCTATCAGGCACTAGTAGTGGTAATATATTTTATTTAAATTTTATTTGCATAGACTCTTCTACGCCAGTGTGCTTTTTGGCTAAAGATAGTGCGTCTCTTGGTGACCAATAACACAAGAGATTAACACATATTAATTTCAAAACTATTAATAAATTATTTTCTCTTAATTTAGTATGTGATACCCCAAATATCAAGTGCGCTAAAGATAGATCTTGTCACGCATGTGTAAAAGCAAGCAAACAAGTGCTACCTTTAAAAGCATTATTGAAAAATACTCTAACAAGTGTTTACACCTACTTCATATGGACTTGTTCGGTCCACTGCAAGTTAGAAGTTTGAGAGGTAAGGATTATACATGGGTTATTGTTGATGATTACTCTCGCTTTGCGTGTGTGCTTTTTCTAAAACACAAGTTAGATACTTTTGATATCTTTATTAATTTTGTCAGGCAGATTCAGAATGAATACAACTGCTTCGTAGTCAAAATCAGAAGTGACAATGGAACAAAGTTCAAGTCTGGGGCCATGACAGGATTCTGTGAAAGCCTAGGTATCTTTCATGAGTTTTCCTCTCCTCGTATTCCTCAACAGAACGAAGTAGCTGAGAGAAGGAATAGAACACTCGTAGAGGCATGCATGACCATGTTGAGTGATGCCTCACTACCATAATATTTCTGGGCTGAAGCCGTCAACACTGCATGTCACATGCAAAATCGAGCACTCATAAACAAGAATCATAATAAGACACCTTACGAACTACTAAAGGGCAGGAAGGCGACTATTTCATTTTTTAGAATCTTTGGTTGTAAATGTTTCGTCCTTAACAATGGTAAGTATCATGCCACTAAATTTAGTGAAAAGAGATTTGGAGGTATTTTCGTAGGTTATAGTAGCCATAGTAAGACATATAAGATTTTTAATAAGAAAATCCTGGTTGTAGAAGAATCTATTCATGTTGTATTTGATGAGATGAGTCTGCTACAAGACAGCTCTTTTAGTGTGTTTATTAAAGATGCAGGTTCAAGAATAAAAGAATTAAACTTGGATGAGCCGACTGAAGAAAAACATCAAAAGTTTATCAAGATCACCACTCCAACCCCAATTGGAGAGGTTGATGACCATGATGAAAATGTTATTCAAGTTGATGAAGTCACTCTAGTGATAGAGGAAGCTCCAGATACAAGGACTCTAGAGCTCAGACACTTGAAGGATCACCCAATTGATCAAATCATTGGAGATCCCCGAGATGGTGTCAGAACTCGTAGAGGTACAACTAATGAAAATTTATATTTGAGTTTTCTCTCACAGGTTGAACCGAAGAAGTTTGAGGAAGCAAACTCAGACGCATCTTGGATAATGACAATGGAAGAAGAACTGAATCAATTCAAGCGTTGACAAGTCTGGAAGCTTGTTCCAAGACCCAAAGGTAAGAACATTATCGGAATAAAGTGGGTCTACATGAACAAGATGGACGAGGATGAGATAATTATAAAGAACAAGGTCAGACTAGTCGCCAAGGGATACAAACAAGAAGAAGGAATCAACTTCGATCAAACTTATGCACCAGTGGCAAAGCTGGAGGCAATCAGACTGTTCCTAACATATGCAGCACTTAATGGCTTCATTGTCTATCAAATGGACATGAAGTCGGCCTTCTTTAATGGTGACATAAATGAAGAGGTGTATGTGGAACAACCTGCAGGTTTCGTTGATTCTAACTATCCTGAGCATGTTTATCTTTTATTTAAAGCTTTATATGTTTTAAAACAAGCTTCTCGAGCTTGGTACGAGACGATGTCTAACTTTCTTCTTGAGAACAAGTTCACAAGAGAAAAGATAGATAAGACATTATTTTTTAGGGAAATAAAAGACAAGATTTTGCTAGTGCAAATCTATGTCGATGACATCAAATTTGGCTCTACTGACGACAACCTTTGCAAAAAGTTTTTCAAAGTTATGCAATGGATGTTCAAAATGAGCTGTATGAGAGAGCTGTAGTATTTCTTAGGAATTCAGGTGAAATAATCTGAAGATGGAATTTTCATCTCTCAGACGAAGTTCACCAATGAGTTAATTAAGAAATTCAGAATGGAGAACGCAACCTCTATGAGGACTCCAATGGGTTCAACTATGTCTCTGGACAAGGATGATAAAGGAAAACCTTTTGATGAAACCAAGTACAGAAACATAATTGGATCCTTGCTCTACCTTACTGCCAGTAGACCGGATATAATGTTTTCAACATGCGTGTGTGCTAGATTTCAAGTGAACTCTAAGTAATCGCACTACGATGCTGCAAAGCAGATTTTGAGATACCTTAAAGGTACATCAAATCTTGGCTTATGCTACCCAAGAAGTAATGACAGCGAACTAATTGGTTTCTCAGATGCAGATTTTGCAGGAAGCAAAGATGATATAAAGAGCACTTCCAGGACTTGCCAATTCCTTGAAAGGAGGCTCATTTCATGGAGCAGCAAAAAACAAAATTGTGTCGCTATCTCAACGGCCGAGTCAGAATAAATTTCTGCCTGCAGTTGTTGTGCACAATTGCTTTGGATAAATAACCAACTTGAAGACTACAACTTGAAGGTCAAGGACATTCCTTTTTTTTGCGACTCCTCCAGTACAATTGTGATAGCCAACAACTCAGTCTCTCACAGCTAGACAAAACACATAGAGCTGCGAGACCACTTCATGCTGGAGCATGCAGAGCATGGTGATATAAATCTCCAATATGTCCCAACTGACAGGCAGATTGCAGATAATTCATGAAGCCGCTGAACAAGGCCAAGTTCTCATTCTTCAAAACAGAACTTCGCATGCTCAACAAGGAAGGATAAGTATGAAGAAAAAGGTCTCAAGCAAGTTCAAGATCGGGTCATCCTTCAAAATCTAGAAAATTTCAAAGTATGGACTTCATTTCTCGAGTACATCACTTGTACTCGAGAATGTCGAAATTATTTCTCGAGAACAAAAGCTCTACTCGAGAACGACACTATTATTTCACGAGAACAAAAGATTTACTCGAGAACAAAGGAATTAATTCTCGAGAACTTGGAAATTCTACTCGAGAACGCAGTTGCAGCATGTGAAGATTAATTTCGTCGATCAGAGTTCGAATTTCGTCGATCGGAGTTCGAAGTTCGTCGATAGGTGTTTGTCGATCGATTTTCGTCTATCCTATTTCGTCGATCGGAGTTCGAAGTTCGTCGATAGGTGTTCGACGTTCGTCGATCGGTTTTCTTCTATCCTATTTCGTCGATCGGAGTTCCAGGTATTTTTTAACGTTATTTATATCATTTTTCATCAAAATTAAAGGAAAATATAAATAAACTTAGATCCAAGAAATTTTATTCCCGATTTCAAATTCCTCTCTCGAGAAAAGACTCTTCACCTTCTCCGTCTCCGCCGACTGCCGCAATCAAGCCCACTTCTCCATTCGCCGGCCAACCAACATCTCTCTCTCTCCACATCGATGGCATCGTCTTCCAAGCTCAGCATCGACATCGAACTGGTTTCAATAGGGATTGGCGAAACTTCAGATGATTTCAGGAATGTTTTAATCTTACTCGATACCGCCGGGTTATCATTTATTCTGGAACACTCATGCCGTGTTTTAATTTCTGATGTCGAAGAATTGTTTCAACATGTCAATGTCAAGCGCAAAGGCAAGGTGCTCAAATCAAGGGTTCAAGATGTCAAGGTAAAAATGACCTCTCTCCCTGTTTCCAAATTTCTACAACTACCTGTGATAGATGAAGAAGACGACCTAGTATTGACAGATTATGAAAGGGCCTATAGTTTTTGTGGCCTTCCCCAATCAACCCACATTGTCCGCCGACAGTTCATGAATGCAGAAAGTAAGTTGCTGGCAGATATTCTGGGAAAAGTCCTCCTCTGCAGGACAAGCTCTATAAGTTATATCACATCAGAATTATTTGATATAATGACTGCTGTTATCTGTAGAAAGAAATATCAGTGGGGTATGGTGCTCTTTGAAAACATGAAGGCATGTATTAAGAGCCCTAATTATGGCAGGATCATCTCTTTGTACCTGAATCAGATCGACCCAGATGTTTTCTCCATGAAAAAGGGCATGACCCTACACCATATGAAGAAAGTTTCCATCACATCCATCCGGAGATGGGAAGTTAAACTTCAGAAGTTTGACAAAGCTATAAAAGATATTGAAGATGTGGACAAGACTCCATCTCCCCCTTCTTATCAGATAACTGATTCAGTTATTGAGGGGGAGCCTGCCCCATCTGATCAAGCTCAGCCCTCTCCAACTTCATCTCCTGCTGCAGCTGCTACAACAATTCCAGCCCCAGTTTCTCCATTTGCTGCTGCCACTTCCACCTTACTTCATCCAGAAAATACAGATTTTACTGCTGCAGGTATACCAGATTTAGAAATCCTGACTGATGCTTAGGTTTAAGAACAGATTTTATCTACTGATGAAGATATCAACAGGATGATAAAGGAACTATCTTCCAAAGAACCTCTTTTCACTATTCCAGAAGTACATCCCTCTCGTCCAGCAAAATCTCCTATACCAGAACAAGGAAAAGCTTCTCAAGCTGAAAAATCTCCTGCACCACAACATTCACTGACTCATACTCCACCTAAAAATATCCATAATGATGAAGTTGTTTCTATTCATGACTTAGAAGATAAACCACCCATTGAAGATGCTGAACCACCTCTTCCAAGTCTTCATTTCAACATTCCTTCACTACTACCCATAGATGCTGAAGATGAACAAAGTACAATCCACAGAAAACTAACCTCTACCTCCAATGTCATCATTGAAGATATTACTCCATGGACAGCACCAGTTCTACCCCCACCATCTACTCAGTCTGAAACTTTTCCTGAAGGTACTATATTAAATAAGATTGAAGCAATGCTAGCTGTTCAGAGAGTTTATTTTGATACTTCTCTCAAAATTGTAACTGATAAAGTCACTGTATTAAAAAAAGAAATGAGTCGTGGATTTGCTGAAATTCAGAATAACACTGATGAATTTAAAAGGCTATTGTAAATTGGAGGAAAAACAATTGATCATACTATCATAAGCATTGGTACTGTAATGGAACAATCAGTTACCCTTGCAAACAATCATATTCAACTAGAAAAGAATGCCCAAGAACGAAACTTCAAGACTTGTGAAGAAGTTAGGCAGTTCAAAGAAGCCGTGATTAGCACCATATCCCTAGAAGTCAGAAAGGGGGAGGATAAAGTGAAAGAACAACTTGAAAAATAAGTTCAAATAATGAAAACTCAGTGGGATGACAAACTGAAAGAGATCCAGACATCAATGCTGAAAGAAGTTAAAAGTTCAAAGCTGTACACTTATGATACTACCATCTGGATTCATAATCAACTCTTCCCTGATCTGGCAATTGATCCTTCTGCACCCCCTCCTGCACACTTGGATGTAAATAGGCCAACATTCTCACCATCTGCTGAATATTTTGAAGGACCACCTCCTGATTATTTTGAAGGACCACCTCCTGAAATTTATGAGGAAGTTTGGGAATCAGAACAAGTAAATATGCCTCCTCAAGCACCTCCAGAGATTCAGAAAGCAAAAAGAAGGAAATATGGTGATGGTGCATCAGCCAATAGATCAACTTCTCATCCTGATGCTGACAGAAGAAGGCCTCAAGAATTCTCTGAAGTTTGGAGTCCAACCTCCAAAGCTCTGATTATAGATACTTTGAAACTTGTGGTTGATTTTAATGAAAACAGAAACATTCATTACAGCTCCTATGAATGGGATCTATATGAAAAATCTCTTACCAAGAGAAGACTGTATGAAAGAGAATATGAAAGGAATAATCATAAGGCTCCACCCATGCCTCCAAAATATTTTCCAAAACCTTACAACTACCAGAAGAGACAACAAAAAAAGCAAGAAAGACAGCAACAACAACAGAACCTGTAGATATTGTTGATGATCAGAAAATTGAATTTTTAAAATCTTGTGGAATTAAATTTTTCTTGGACAATTTCTATAAATATAAACATTTAGTTTTGCTGATCTGATGTTTCTTTATTACTGCATTTCTCTTATTTATTATGATTATTAGTTTCTTTACTTGTTTATCTTGATATAATTCACCTTAGTGTAGAGAGTTCTGACTTCTACAAATAGGGAGAGATTGTTGGATATTGCATCAACAATAACCCAGATTTGTATGATGTCACTCTTGAACTAAAATGAATTAAGTTTGTATTTGATGTTATTTTTAATTGAGTGTTTGCAGGATACAATTGCTAAGTGTAGACCAATATCAAACTACAATTAGTCAACAAACACAGGACCATACAACGTAATCCCTCATTGTGTGATCCATGGTGTTGCCTCATATGTAGCCTCTCTATTGAGACACACTTCCTTTTCAAGCACTAAAGCCATGGGAGAAAGGATGGATGTTGTATATCTTGAAGAAATTAAGTTTACAGATTTTCAGAAAAATCTCTACGTATTTTTCTCGAGTAGGAATTTTTGTACTCGAGAAGAACTGTAATTTATACTCGAGTAAGATCTGTCATGTACTCGAGTTGCAGAAGCAGTTATCGAGAAAGCTGAGTGCTGTTCTCGAGAAGGCCATGTGTTCTCGAGTACTCCATAACTTTCCTTCTTTACCAGACAGAAAATTTTTCGAAGTCTTTTTCTCGAGAAGCAACATGTTATTTCTCGAGAAGGTCAGTATTACTTCTCGAGAACTAGAAGTCATTTCTCGAGTAACAGATTATCTTCTCGAGTAATGGAATATTTTCCTCGAGAACAGAAGTTCATTTTTCTCAAGTACTTCTTCTCTTTCTCGAGATGCCTAAATTCCACCTTTATATTTTTCTAAGTCTTTTTCTCGAGAAGCAAAATATTTTTCTCGAGAAAGCTATGTTTAGTTCTCGAGAAGCAGAAAATATTTCTCGAGACCTAGAATACTTTTCTCGAGAGCCAGACATTTTTTCTCGAGATACTTCTTTGTTCTCGAGTAGCAGAGTACTTCTTCTGAAGTACAAAAATAATTCTTCTCGAGAACTTTCCTTCATTCTCGAGATTGCTGATTTCCACCTCCACATTTTTTTTCTAAGTGTTTTTCTCAAGATCCTCATCAATCTTCTCGAGAAACAGAAAACCTTTTCTCGAGTACTATTATTCTTTTCGAGAAATGTTGTATTGTTTCTGAAATTTTTCTAAATTTCGACGGACGTGATTTCAAATGTGATTAGCGCGTGATTGGTCCACGTGTCAAGCATTTATTGTGATTATGACCGTTAGGTAAGTCCTATAAAAGGTCTTATCATAATCGACCTACCCTAAGAAGAAAACCTAAGCATTCTGAATCAGAAATTCTCTTTCCAAAATCGGAAGTCGCCGCTATTCATCGTCTTCATCGCCGATCTGCTTTCGATCCAGAGATTCAGAGCAAGTGATTCAACAGATCAAGATCTTCTACATCGACAGATTCTTTTCTTGATGAAAGTCCACCTAGTGTCAGCTATGTGCACCTATGGGGGGGGAATAGGTGACGAGTAGCGCTTTTGCGGAATTTACGAACGTACCTGCACAATAAAAATAAAAAGCACAGCACACAGAATACACAGGCAATTTATTGTGGTTCCCCGACTTGGATACATCCACTTTCCCCCTTCGACCTATCTCCCCAACAAGGGACGACTCGGTCACTTCTCCAACGGGATTGAAATCCAATCCCTGCACTACCGGAAGGAACCCTTCCACACGTGAGAGTCAACACTCCCACAAAACGGGTTGCACCCAACCCTTACAACACGGAACAAACGTTCCTTTACAACAAAAGTAAATATAGAATGTACACGAGATACAAACTTCGTTTGGAGACTACGGTGTTCCTCTTCGTTCGACGACGTGTTCGTGAAGTCAACGAAAAGTCTACAACCTTGGTCTCTCTTGGAAAGGATCTTCCCGAAACCGGCGGCGGCAATCCGAGCGGCGGCTTGGTTCGGGATCGACGGCAACGAAGGTGCGCGGCAGCAGTACTTCTGAGATCCAATCTTCGTAACGAAGCAAACTAGGTCTACCAACGGTCACTCTAGGATTGGTCGTCTCGATCGATTCGGACGGGGGAGTTTTTCCCGGTCAACAAATCGAAAGACAAGGGATCTCTGGATAGACACGTGAGACTCAAGCTTTGCTAAGCTTCTGTCGCCGGAGATCGGGAAGAAAAGCGATCAGCAGCAGCGGCGACGGACTAGCGCGAGCGGGACGGCGGCGGCGGAGAGGAATCGCGATTTTAGGGTTTGCTCTGCTCGGCTTCTTTCTGTCTAGGTATTCCGTTCAAAATACCCGTATATAAATACTGTAGTTAACTCCAATATGACCGTTTGTGGGACCCACAATAGAAATCCCCAAATCCCGGTCCAGAAATTTAACAGCGGCAGAATCCGGTTCAGGAAGTTCCAGAAAAACGCCAAGTCAAAATCGGTGAGAATCGAAAGTGATTCTCGCCGAGTCGCCGAGAATCAAAGGTGATTCTCGACGATTCGGCGAGAATCAAAGATGATTCTCGTCGAATTTGCCTTGGTTGCACGCACTGCTTTAGGCCAGGTCGAGACGGCGAGAATCAACCAGTGATTCTCGTCGATTCGACGAGAATCACTAGTGATTCTCGCCGAATCGGCGAGAATCACTAAGTGATTCTCGTCGATTCTTACTTAGACGCAGAGGTGCTTGCTTAGAAGTGGCTGGAACTTGTTCGGCGAGAATCAACCACTGATTCTCGACGAATCGGCGAGAATCCCTTGTGATTCTCGACGAATCGGCGAGAATCCCTTGGTGATTCTCGTCGATTTACACTTTAGACGAATTTTCGTCTTTCCACCCATGAGCTGCTCCTTGACCCATCCGCGCTCCTTGTCTTCTCTTGCATAAATGCGGCCCTGTACTTGAAAGTAAGTGCACCCCAATAGAGAGAGTACACGTAGGCCAACACACCGATCTGCTCAACGAGGGATTACGTCGTGCAGACCCGTGTATATTGACCTACTGCACCCTGACATTGGTGTGCACTTAGCGTGGAGGAACTGCAAGCACAACTTAAAAGAGTTTATCAAATACATTGTCTATTGACCTTAGCTTGTCCAGGGGCTTCTTCAAATCAGGTACATTGTGGATACAATACCCAACAATCTCCCCCTATTTGAAGAAGCCTAAACCCTACAAGCTAAGGTGAATAGAGCAAATGAGAATGAAAACCATAAACTGAAAAGTGAGTTGAGTGAGTTATCCATTACCAATACCAAGTGAGTTGAGTGAGTTATCCATTACCAATACCAATTTCTTGGGAGCAAGCTTGGAGCCACCTTAGCCTTAGCCGGGAGGGTAATCTCCCCCTTTTCGGCTTCTACAAATCGGGGTCTGTTGCGTTTGACCCTTTGCTCCCCCTCAGTTCTTGCACGGGCCTGGAGCTTCTGTAGTCTTCATTCCTCATAATTGAGCATCCCCAATTCAGTCTTGAAAAGATTGAACTTGGCCTCGTCTAGGGGCTTTGTGAATATATCAGCAATCTGCTTGTCCGTGGGGACATAACAGAGAGAGATATCCTTGTTCTCCACGTGCTCCCGAATGAAGTGGTAGCGTACTTCAATATGCTTCGTTCTGCTGTGCGACACCGGATTGTTGGCAATGGCAATTGCACTGGAGGAGTCGCAGTACATGGGTACTTCCTTGAACTGAAGGTCGTAGTCGGCTAACTGGTTTCTGATCCAGAGAAGTTGTGCGCAACAGCTTCCTGCCGAGATGTACTCTGACTCTGCTGTGGAGGTTGCAACACAATTCTGTTTCTTGCTGTTCCATGAGATAAGCCTCCTGCCGAGGAATTGACACGTCCCGGAGGTGCTTTTCCTGTCATCCCTGCTCCCTGCAAAATCAGCATCTGAAAAGCCTATTAGCTCGACATCATTGTTTCTCGGGTACCACAAGCCAAGATTAGGAGTACCTTTAAGGTATCTCAGAATTCGCTTTGCAGCGACATAGTGAGATTCCTTAGTGTTCACCTGATATCGGGCACAGACACATGTGGAGAACATAATATCCGGTCTACTGGCAGTAAGGTAGAGCAGGGATCCAATGATGCTTCTGTATTTGGTTTCATCGAAAGGTTTACCTTTCTCATCCTTATCCAGAGACATGGTGGATCCCATTGGAGTCCTCATAGAGGTTGCACTCTCCATACCGAATTTCTTAAGGAGTTCATTTGTGAACTTCGTCTGAGAGATGAAGATTCCATCCTCAGACTGTTTCACTTGAAGTCCTAAGAAATACTTGAGCTCTCCCATACTGCTCATTTCAAACTTTCCTTGCATAAGTTTAGAAAACTTTTTGCAAAGATTGTTGTCCGTTGAGCCGAATATTATGTCATCGACATAGATTTGCACCAGCAAAATCTTGCCTTTGACTTCCCTGAGAAACAATGTTTTATCTATTTTACCTCTGGAGAACTTGTTCTCAAGAAGAAAACTAGATAAAGTCTCATACCAAGCTCGTGGAGCTTGTTTCAACCCATATAAGGCCTTATTAAGAAAATAAACATAATTGGGATAAGTCGGATCGACAAAACCTGGGGGTTGAGCGACGTATACTTCCTCTTTCAGGTCTCCGTTCAGGAATGCCGATTTCACATCCATTTGATAGACTGTGAATCCTTTGTGTGAATCATATGCCAGGAACAGCCTGATTGCCTCGAGCCTTGCTACTGGTGCGAAGGTCTGGTCGAAGTCAATCCCCTCCTCCTGTCTGTAACCTTGAGCCACCAGTCTTGCTTTGTTCTTTATAATGACACCATGTTCATCCAGCTTATTTCTGAAGATCCACTTGGTGCCAATCACATTCTGCTTGTGTGGTCTGGGAACTAGCGTCCAAACGTTGCAACGTTCGAATTGATGCAGTTCATCTTGCATGGCCAGAATCCATGCCGCATCTTTGTTCGCCTCGTCGAACTTCTTTGGCTCTACCTGTGACAGGAAGCTAAGATGCAATACTTCGTTAATAGTACCTCTTCGAGTTCTGACACCGACACGAGGATCTCCGATGATCTGATCTCTAGGATGATCCCTCACGTGCCGGAGCTCTAGAAGTCTGGCGTCTGGAGCTTCAACTACTTCTTGGGCTTCTCTTTCTTCTAAGAGATTTGTTCCATCTTGATCTCCAACATTTTCAGATGACGTGGAGGTGGAGACTTTGACGTACTTAGGAGCGTCATCTTTAGCGGTCTCATCCAGACTCAGCTGTTCTAGTCGTGCACCTGCATCTTCAAGAATACTGCTGGAAGAGTTGCTGTTAAGCAAACTTCCTTCATCAAATACAACATTTATTGATTCTTCTACCACTAGGGTTTTCTTATTGAAGACCCTATATGCCCGACTATGGGAACTATAGCCCATGAATATGCCTTCGAAGCATTTTTCACCGAATTTAGTACGCGGGTACTTCCCATTATTCAGTACATAGCATCTGCAACCAAAAATCCTCAAGTAGGACATGGTTGGTTTCCTGCCTTTCAGTAGCTCGTAGGGCGTCTTACGATGATGCTTGTTGATCAATGCTCGGTTTTGTACATGACAAGCCGTATTGACACCCTCTGCCCAGAAGTATTCCGGGAGAGAAGCGTCTTTCAACATTGTCGTGCAGGCTTCAATGAGAGTTCTATTTCTCCTCTCCGCAACTCCATTTTGCTGAGGAGTGCGCGGGGAGGAAAACTCATGAAAGATACCTTGTTCTTCACAAAATTCTGTCATTGCACCAGATTCGAATTCTGTTCCATGGTCACTTCTGATTTTGACCACGGAGCAGTTAAATTCGTTCTGAACCTGCTTGACAAAATTAGTGAAGATGTCAAACGTATCTGACTTTCGTTTCAAAAAGAACACCCATGTAAACCGAGAATGATCATCAACTATCACTAGCGTATAGGACTTGCCTCCCAAGCTATGAACTTGCATTGGACCAAACAAGTCCATATGCAAAAGGTAAAGACATCGGGAAGAGTCTTTGTCAGCGATGCTCTTAAAGGTAGCCCGAGTCTGTTTGCCCATCTGGCATGCAGGACATGGGCTATCTTTGATGCACTTGATACTGGGAGCATCCCTTACCAAGTCCTTAGAAAACAGCATACTAATTGTCTTGAAATTAATATGTGCCAATCTCTTGTGCCATTGTTCACAAAGAGATGCACTGCCTGCTGCCACAAGGCATACGGGGGTAGATGAATCTAAACTGAGAAAATCTAAACAAAAGATATTTCTGCTCCTAATGCCTGATAATACCGTTTCAGAAGAGGTACGTGAAATTATCAGACATTTATCCTTGCAGAACTTAACGTCATAACCTTTATCACATAACTGACTTACACTGATCAGGTTATGGTTTAACCTTCAACATAAGCCACGTTGGTGATAGAGATTATACCGTTGGAAATCATACCATAACCTCTGGTGACTCCTCGATCTGACCCTCCAAAGATGACTTTGGGTCCATTCTCGACTGGAGTGTAATCACGCAGCAGGCTTCTTGTCCCGGTCATATGCCGGGAGCATCCACTGTCCAAATACCAGATCGGCGTTTTGGTGGCCTTTGGACATTCCTGCAAAACAAAATTAATTTGCCTTAGGAACCCAATCGAACTTGGGTCCTAGATTCCTGGTTAGCACACTCCCCCTCGGTTGGTTAACCCTACGAGTGGTCGGTCTCGCATTGCTAACATGGGGAGTCTCGTAATTCCTTGGATTAAACCAACAATCCACGGCAAAGTGACCGACTTTGCCACAGCACCAACAGTCAAATCTGTTGTACCTCTTCCTGGGCTCCTGCCTTACCCTGGGAACGGTGGGTACTGCTGGGGCCTTGGATCTGGAGGTGGAGGCCTCATGGTGACAACAGTCGCATGACTTTGTCACCTTCTGTATAACAGGCTTGGCTTTTGGTGCCTGCTTTCCATTATGGCCGCTAGAAAACGGACCATAATTTCCTATGTGGATTTCCTCATAAGGTGCCTTGAAGGCACTCTCACCGAAGTTCCGGGGAAAGTTCCAACCGTCATACCGGCTCTTTGGCTTTGCAACCGAGGGCCGGAAATGATGCCCAAAAGTTGACTCAAAGTCATGTTGGTTGCAAGGAAAGCCAGGCTTTCTGAACGCAACAGGACTAAGAGGAGCCTTACCCTTTTCATCAGCAGAGGCCTTCTTGGCGGCCTTATTCTTCCTCTGGTTCTTGTTTCTCCTAGATGAAGAACCAGATACCCCTTTATGCCCCAAGCCAGCTCCTTTGGCCTGAGCAAAGAAGGTATCAACGACTGGAAGAACTGTTTTTGGCATGGAGAAGCTCTTGACGATCTTCCTTTCTGCCGCAAGTAGTTCTTCCAACTTGTCGACTTCCTCCTGCTTAAGATCAAGGAGCTTAAGAGACTCTGAGTGCTTTGAAGTCAGGTCGAGGTGTTCCTGTCGGAGAGAGATCAAGCTGGTGACCTCTTCCCTTAGGGAAACACACTCGCCCTTAAGGAATTTTACTTCCTTTTTCTCAGCCTTCAATCTCTTTCGGCACTCCTCGAAGGTGTTGAGCAGAAGCTCATACTTCTCGAGGAGCTCAGCTTCGCGGGCCGAAAGGCTATCCTCAGGTTCATCATCCTGAGACTCGGGATCAGAGTCAGAGTCGGAGAGAGGTGTGTGAGCTTTTACCTTCCCAGTAAATGGGGGACATTCTCCTTCTGAGTCGGAGCGACCCACCAGCCCGAAGTAGGCTTCCTCATCATCACTGGAGTCTGAGGAATCAGACTCACTTAGTGTCTTTGGCCTTCTGGCGATGTAGCTCCACTCCTTCTTCTTATCTCTGGAGGATTTGAGCTCCTCTCCTTTCCCTTTTTCTCTTTTGCTTTGATGGCAGTCGGCCACGACGTGTCCTGGCTTGTTGCATCCAAAGCAAATAATATCAGAAGAACGATGTTTGTTAGGTTTAGATGCATACCTGTCAGAAGAATAATTTTTCTTCTGATGCCTGGAGGAGGAGCTGTCTTTCTTTCTTTGATTCCTCATCTTGAGGAACTTCTTGAACTCTCGGGTGATGAGGGAGAAATCCTCCTCCGACAGCTCTGAGCCGGAGGAGCATGGTTCAGAGTCCTCCTCCTCTTCCTTATTCCTCGCACGGTATGACATCGCACCCTTGCCCTTTCTGGAGTAACTGGCTTTTAGGGCCACAGTCTTTTCTTTTGCAGCAGCCTTCTCTGCTTCTTCCTCTGCTTTCCTGGTGTTCAGCTGAAGCTCATAGGACATCAGCTTCCCAAACAGGATTTGTGGATCAGTTTCTGCTAGTCTGCCAAATTCTCTGATGGCGCAGATCTTTGTGTCCCATTCCTTAGTAAGGGACCTAAGGAATTTGTCATTGAGTTCACCATTGGTGAACACTCTTCCGTAGCCCTTGAGGGCGTTGACAATCTTTAGGAAGTTCTCGTATGTGACTCCGATCTCTTCCTTAGGCCCTTGCCTGAAGGCCTCATATTTTTGGTTCAGGAGGGATCTCCGATCATCCCTCACTTCATCGTGCCCTCCATTAGGATGATCAGGCACTGCCAGATCTCCTGAGCAGTCCTGCAGTTGCTGAAATTTTGCATCATGGAATCATCAACTGCGCTCACCAGAATGTTTCGTGCCTTCTTGTCCAGTCCCACGAGCACCATCTCGTCTTTGTCCATTTCAGAAAGTGTCTTCGGCACCTTCTTGGTGGGATCGATGGTGGAGGCCTTGGTGGGGACATAAGGTCCCTCCTCCACGATCATGAAGAGTCGAGGATCGACTGCTTCCATGTAAAACCTGATTCTTTCCTTCCAGATCGGAAAGTTTAGCCTGGTGCATACTGGGATCTTGCCGGAGAACTTGAGCCCGTCCATAGTAGATATTTGTCTTCTTCTTGACACTAGGGGCAGGATTCAACTCAAGGTGTTGACCTTTTTGATGAGCAACCTCCCTCTGATACCACTTGAAAGTCCACCTAGTGTCAGCTATGTGCACCTATGGGGGGGGGAATAGGTGACGAGTAGCGCTTTTTCGGAATTTACGAACGTACCTGCACAATAAAAATAAAAAACACAGCACACAGAATACACAGGCAATTTATAGTGGTTCCCCGATTTGGGTACATCCACTTTCCCCCTTCGACCTATCTCCCCAACAAGGGACGACTCGGTCACTTCTCCAACGGGATTGAAATCCAATCCCTGCACTACCGGAAGGAACCCTTCCACACGTGAGAGTCAACACTCCCACAAAACGGGTTGCACCCAACCCTTACAACACGGAACAAATGTTCCTTTACAACAAAAGTAAATATAGAATGTACACGAGATACAAACTTCGTTTGGAGACTACGGTGTTCCTCTTCGTTCGACGACGTGTTCGTGAAGTCAACGAAAAGTCTACAACCTTGGTCTCTCTTGGAAAGGATCTTCCCGAAACCGGCGGCGGCAATCCGAGCGGCGGCTTGGTTCGGGATCGACGGCAACGAAGGTGCGCGGCAGCAGTACTTCTGAGATCCAATCTTCGTAGCGAAGCAAACTAGGTCTACCAACGGTCACTCTAGGATCGGTCGTCTCGATCGATTCGGACGGGGGAGTTTTTCCCGGTCAACAAATCGAGAGACAAGGGATCTCTGGATAGACACGTGAGACTCAAGCTTTGCTAAGCTTCTGTCGCCGGAGATCGGGAAGAAAAGCGATCAGCAGCAGCGGCGACGGACTAGCGCGAGCGGGATGGCGGCGGCGGAGAGGAATCGCGATTTTAGGGTTTGCTCTGCTCGGCTTCTTTCTGTCTAGGTATTCCGTTCAAAATACCCGTATATAAATACTGTAGTTAACTCCAATATGACCGTTTGTGGGACCCACAATAGAAATCCCCAAATCCCGGTCCAGAAATTTAACAGCGGTAGAATCCGGTTCAGGAAGTTCCAGAAAAACGCCAAGTCAAAATCGGTGAGAATCGAAAGTGATTCTCGCCGAGTCGCCGAGAATCAAAGGTGATTCTCGACGATTCGGCGAGAATCAAAGATGATTCTCGTCGAATTTGCCTTGGTTGCACGCACTGCTTTAGGCCAGGTCGAGACGGCGAGAATCAACTAAGTGATTCTCGTCGATTCTTACTTAGACGCAGAGGTGCTTGCTTAGAAGTGGCTGGAACTTGTTCGGCGAGAATCAACCACTGATTCTCGATGAATCGGCGAGAATCCCTTGTGATTCTCGACGAATCGGCGAGAATCCCTTGGTGATTCTCGTCGATTTACACTTTAGACGAATTTTCGTCTTTCCACCCATGAAGCTGCTCCTTGACCCATCCGTGCTCCTTGTCTTCTCTTGCATAAATGCGGCCCTGTACTTGAAAGTAAGTGCACTCCAATAGAGAGAGTACACGTAGGCCAACACACCGATCTGCTCAACGAGGGATTACGTCGTGCAGACCCGTGTATATTGACCTACTGCACCCTGACATTGGTGTGCACTTAGCGTGGAGGAACTGCAAGCACAACTTAAAAGAGTTTATCAAATACATTGTCTATTGACCTTAGCTTGTCCAGGGGCTTCTTCAAATCAGGTACATTGTGGATACAATACCCAACACTTGATCATGTTGAGTTCGGAATTTTCAGATCCAGAGATTTAGCCGAATATTCTTCAATATATTTCTGACAGAGCTTTAAATTTCAAGGAAGAAGAAGGCTGAAGTTTTTCATATCTGAGAACAATTCTGTTTGTATTTCTTTAAATTCCATTTTATTCTTGTAGGAGATTATTCTCCGAGTGTAGGAGTTTTGTTCTCCGAGTTATTTGTAGGAAGTTTCTCTTCTGAGTATAGATCCGGTTTTAAGGGATCGAGTTGTAGGAACTTTGTTCCGAGTGGTAGGATTGTTTTCAATACAAGAATAGTGGATTAGCCGAGTCTAGTGCGTTGCTAGATCGGTGAGGTGGAAAGTGGATGTACCCAAGGTTGGGGAACCACTATAACTCTTGGTGTCGTCTGTGTATGCTTGTTTATTTTTTGTGCATCGCTCGCTCAAATTTTTATTCCGTTAAAAGATGCAGAACTCACCTATTCACCCCCCTCTAGGTGATTTAGGTTGACAACTTAAACACTTTTCATCAGTCTATTCATATAACAAAATATCAAGTGGTATCGGAGCTAGGTTGGTCAAAAAAGACTTAACTGTTTAACCAAGATCCTTAAAAAGGTAGTCTAAGTCTTCATCATGTCTTCCAATGAGTATAAGGAGTTGAGCACTATGAAGTTGCCCATATACAAAAAAGAAACCTTTGACATGTGGAAACAAAGAGTTAAGTTGTTCATGGAGGCCTCAGATCCAAGGATTTACATAATTATTGTGGCGGGGCCTTTTGTCCCTATGAAGGCATCTTCCATTGATACAACTCAGAGGGTTCTAAAGAGATGGATAATTATGATATTGTACTGGTTATAATGGATAAAAGAGTAATGAATATAATAGTCAGTGCAATTGATGATTCTACCTTCCAAAACATTGTGCACTGCCCAACAACCAAGAAAATGTGGGACACCCTCATTGTCTATATGGAAGGAAGATAAGAGGTAAGGGATGACAGAAAATCTCTCCTCAACCAGGAATATGAGGCCTTTGGGCTGGGAGGAAAGGATAACATAGCTGACTGCTATGAGAAATTTTTAAGATAGTCAATGAGCTGAGGACCTCTGGTAGGGTCTTCTCTGATTATGAGTTTAATGACAAGTTCCTTAGGTCTCTAAGTAGAGACTGAGACAACAAGATCTATGCCATCTGAGAAATAAGAAATATCTCCACCATTCCTCGTCACACCCTATTTGGAAAGCTGCTCTCCTATGAGATGCAGCTAAAAGTAAGAAATGAGGAGGAGATTGCTGTCAAGGGTCTTCAGAAGGAGAAGATAATGACTCTCAAAGCTGGAGAGTCAAAAAAGAACAAGGATAGGATACCCTCTCCTCCCAGGAGACCTGCTGGCTCAGAAACTTCTGAGCCCAACACTGCAGATGGACATATATCTGATAGAAAGCTTGTTGCCTTCTCTAGGCAGTTCAATAAAATTATGTCGAGAAAGAAGCACTGGAAAAAACAAGCATTCTTCCTTCTCCAGCTACAAGAAAAACCCCAATGGGGACATGTATAGTTTTTCCCACAACAAATTGACATTTTTTTATTGTTGTAGTAAGCTTGGACATGTCATTGCTGAATGTCCAGTGAAAGGATTCATCACCACAAGGACAAGAAGTCTGAAAAGACATTCATTGCCAAGAAGGAGGAGAAGAGCTGGAGTCAAAGTGAGTCAGATTCTTCAGATTCTGTGGAAGAACAAGCCTATATTAGGTTGCTTGCTGTTGCTGAAGAAGACGTCTATCCTACTGCTAGGATAGGGATCAGAGCCCCACTATCAAGCTCTAAAAGTGACCGTGAAGCTGAAAAAGAAGAAGAGGATAGCTGTGGCCTGATGGCGATAACAGAAGACATCAGCCAGGATGATTCTGAAACTAATGAGGTAATCATTCTTCCCGACACTCCTTCTGATTCTGAGTATGAAATTAGCCCAGATTCTGAAGCATCCCCTTCATCTAGTGATAAGGATGGATCAGAATCTGAAAATGATGTCAATCAATTGATTGACAAGTACGGTGTTCTCTTGGAAGCTCTGAAAACGAGCAAAAAGCTAGTCAAGAGACAAGCTGAATAGATTGCTTTCCTTCAGCCTGCTAAGCCTGAATGCATTGAGTCTGCTACATAGCTAGCTCAGATGAGTAGGGAAATAAACAAGCTGAAAGGAATTACAATTATCCAAATGAGCACCATCAGCCAGAAGTGCAAGATCATTGAGGATTTTGAAGTGAATCTTCATCAAATGGTCTCCGAGTCTAATGAGCTTAAGGGAGTCATTGAAAAACATTTTGAAATTAGAGTGCAAAATGCTAGACCATTAAGATGCTTGAGAGTGAGCTCCTCAAAGAAAGGAAGCTAGTTACTCAATTTTCTAAGCCAAAATCTTTGATGCCTATCATTGACTCATTCACCTCCCAACTAATAGGAGAGGGACTGGGCTTCAAGCGATATGCAACTGAAACTTGGAATAAAAGAAAAGGCAAGGCTCCAGCAAAGTCTCAGTCCACCTTTCAAAAGGTTCTGATTCCATTTACATGTATGACCATGACAGCATGTATGGTCACTGGAAGAATGAAAATTCCTATAGTAAGGGCAATCATGCTCCTAACTATAGAGGGATAAAGGGTATGAGGATGAGTTCTTTGAAAGCTCTCCATGAGGAAATATAGATGCTTCAATCTGAGACATTTGTGTTTGGTACTCCAGCCCCAACACTCAAGGGCAAGAAAGCTGCATCTTCCAAACTTCTTCCAGTAAAGAAACATGTTGTTGGCAAGTTAGTGACTAACCCTCACAATACAATATCAGATGCTATCAACACCATCTCTACTGCTAAGCTGAGACCTGTTGCTGTCAATCCTATACCGCTGAGTAAGGCTACTTACCGTCGAGCAAACAATCAAGGACTTGCTGAGAGAGATAGGAAGAATGCAGCTGCCTTCTCAGCTGAACATGGACATACAAATGTACCTTCCACTTCAAGAAGTGTTCAACAGAGAAGGCACAACATCTTTGAATGTTGGTCCTGTAGTAAAGTAGGACACTTTGCCCAAGATTTTTGGCACAACCCTAATGTGCCAAGTGCAAAGAACTTTCCAGCTAAGGTAGCTGTAGGGAAAAATATTGTTGTTTATGTTAACAAAAACCTAGGACCCAAAGTTAATTGGGCTCCTACGGTAAAATAAATTGCTTTGCACGATAGTTCAAATACCAATTTCAAGCAAATATGGTACTTGGACAGTGAGTGCTCAAGACACATGATAAGAACAAGGAGTCTTCTAAAAAACTATATTCCTGTGAATAATGAACCTAAGGTCATTTTTGGAGGCTCAGACAGGGGAGTCACCAAAGGATATTGTATGATCTCCAATGACATAATCTATATCACAAGGGTAACTTATGTTGAAGGGTTGCAACACAATCTTGTAAGCATAAGTTAACTATATGACTTGAGTTATATCATTGAATTCCACAATGATAAGTGTCTGATTAAAAAGTCAAGTGACCTATAGGTTGTTCTCTCAGGCACTAGGAGTGAAAATGTTTATTGTTTGGATTTCTTTTGTAATTATTCCTCTACTCTTGTGTTTCTTGTAGCTAAGGAGAATAAATCCTTTTGTGTTCAATGACACAAGAGACTTGCTCATATTAACTACAAGACAATTAATAAATTTTTTTCTGAAAACTTAGTTAGAGATTATCCTAAGTTAAATTGTGTTAAAAATGGTCTCCGTCATGCATGCCAAATGGGCAAGCAAACGAGGACCTCTTTTAAGAGCATTGACTCCAAAGACTCTATAAGATATCTTTATCTGTTGCATTTGGACTTGTTTGGTCCTCTGTCCATTCGGAGCTTAGGAGGGAAGCAATATACCTTTGTGATTATTGATGATCACTCAAGGTTTACATGGGTATTTTTCCTTAGGAAGAAATCTGATACCTTGGATGTCTTCATGAATTTTGTCAAGGCAATCCAAAATGAGATGAACTGCACAATGGTCAAATTGAGAAGTGACATGATACATAATTCCAATCTGGGGGCATGACAAAGTTCTGTGGAGAACTTAGTATCTCCCAGGAATTCTCTTCTCCTACAACCCCACAACAAAATGGGGTGGTTGAGAGAAAGAATATGACTTTGATTGAGGCTGGCAGAACCATGATCAGTGATTCCTCACTTCTAGAATATTTCTGGGCTGAGGCAATCAACACTGCATGTCATATTCTGAACAGGGATTCAATCAACAAATTCCATGGTAAGACACCCTATGAACTCATGAAGGGCAGAAAACCAACTATTTCATATTTTAGAGTCTTTGGTTGCAAATATTTCATTTTAAATAATGGAAGTCACATTTGACTAAGTTTGCTGAAAAATGCTATGTGGGAATATTTGTTGGATACAACTCTCATAGTAGAGCCTATAGAGTATTAAAAAAGAAGACTCAAGTTGTAGATGAATCTATGTATGTTGTTTTTAATGAGATTAACCTTATATACAAAAGCTGGTCCAGTGTGCCTAATGATGCCGGTTCAGTTCCCAATATAGAAGATTTGTCCATTCAAGAAAAGCCTAGTTCAAGCATGAGTACCTCTGAAATTGATGTGCTCTGTGAGGAAATTCAGCCAGCTGAAATCATTTCTGAAGAATAATAAGGTACTGACAGATTGCCTGCTGCAACCAGGCATATGAAAGATCATCCCAGAACTCTCATTATTGGACATGCAAGTTAGGGTGTCACCACCAGAAGCAGACTTCACAATGAAGCTCTCTTCTTAAGCTTCTTGTGTCAGGTAGAGCCCAAGAAGTTTGAAGATGCAAACAAAGATCCATTATAGATCAATGTCATGCACGAAGAACTCCAGCAATTCAAGAGATGTAAGGTCTGAAGTTGGTGCCAAAGCCACAAGGACACAACCTTATTGACACCAAATGAATCTTCAGGTACAAGATGAATGAACATGGAGTGATAGTAAAGAACAAGGCCAGATTAGTTGCCCAAGGGTACAAACAAGAGAAGAGAATTGACTTTGATCGGACTTTTGCCTCAGTAGTAAGACTGGAGGCTATAAGGATATTCCTAGCTTATGCAACATTCAAAGGGTTCAAAGTCTACAAAATGGATGTAAAATCTGTCTTTCTCAATGGTTGATCTGAAGTAAAAGGTATATGTGTAACTGAAAGTCCACCTAGTGTCGGCTATGTGCACCTATGGGGGGGGAATAGGTGACGTGTGGTTCTTTTGAGGAATTTACAGATGTACCTGCACAATAAAAACAACAAACACAGCACACAGAAAACACAGCAAATTTATAGTGGTTCCCCGACTTGGGTACATCCACTTTCCCCCTTCGACCTATCTCCCCAACAAGGGACGACTCGGTCACTTCACCAACGGGATTGAAATCCAATCCCTTCACTAACGGAAGGAGCCCTTCCACACGTGAGAGTCAACACTCTCACAAATCGGGTTGCACCCAACCCTTACAACACGGAACAAAAGTTCCTTTACAATAAAATAAAAGTAGAATGTACACGTGATACAAACTTCTCTTGGAGACTCCGGTGTTCCTCTTTGTTCGACGACGTGTTCTTGAAGTCGATGAAGAGTCTACGACCTTGGTCTCTCTTGGAGAGGATTTCCCCGGAACCGGCGGCGGCACACGAGCGGCGGCTAGCTTCGGGATCGGCGGCTACGATGAAGAGCAGCTGCTGAACTTGGAGATCCAAACTTCGTTGCGAAGCAAGCTCGGTCTACCAACGGTCACACGAGGATCGGTCGTCTCGATCGATTCGGATGGGAAGTGTTTCCGATCAACAAATCGAGAGACAAAGGATCTCTGGATAGACGCGTGAGACTCAAGCCTTGCTAAGCTACTGTCGCCGAAGATCGGGAAGAAGATCTATCGGTGGCGGCGACGGACTTGCGCGAGCGGCGACGGAGGCGGCGGAAGGATTTCGCGATCTTAGGGTTTCCGTGAGCTCGGCGTATTTTTCTTTTTTTTTTCTGTTCAAAATACCCGAGTATAAATACTGTAGCTACCCCCAATAAGACCGTTTGTGGGACCCACAGAAATAATCCCCAAATCCCGGTCCAGATATTAAACAGCGGCAGAATCCGGTTCAGGGAATTAGCTGAGACAGAATCCGGTTCTGGAAATTAACTGAGAAAACGCCAAGTCAAAATCGACGAGAATCGCAGACGATTCTCGACGAATCGGCGAGAATCACCAAGTGATTCTCGACGATTCGTCGAGAATCGTTTGTGATTCTCGTCGAATCACTTGTTGATTCTCAACGGATTTTACTTGGTATTCATGGGCTGCTTGACCACAGGTTCGGCGGGAATTACAAGTGATTCTCGCCGAATCATACTTGGCACCATTTTGAGATGGCCAGAAGGAGTCGGCGAGAATCACTGACGATTCTCGACGATTCGACGAGAATCGCCTAGTGATTCTCGCCGATTCGGCGAGAATCACTTGGTGATTCTCGTCGAATTTGCCTTGGACGATTTTTCGTCTTCCACCTAGGAGCTGCTCCTTGATCCTCCATGCTCCTTGTCTTCTCTTGCATATGAGCGGCCCTGTACTTGAAAGTAAGTGCACTCCAATAGAGAGAGTACACATAGGCCAACACACTGATCTGCTCAACGAGGGATTACGTCGTGCAGATCCATGTATATTGACCTACTGCACCCTGACGTTGGTGTGCACTTAGCGTGGAGAAACTGCAAGTACAACTTGAAAAAGTTTATCAAATACATAGTCTATTGACCTTAGCTTGTCCAGGGGCTTCTTCAAATCAGGTACATTGTGGATACAATACCCAACAATCTCCCCCTATTTGAAGAAGCCTAAACCCTACAAGCTAAGGTGAATAGAGCAAATGAAAAGGAAAGCAACTGAAGACCATAAACTTAACATCATTAAGTGGAGACATCCCTTACCAATACCGAGTGCTTGGGAGCAAGCTGGAGCCACCTTAGCCTTGACCCCGAGAGGGTTATCTCCCCCTTTTTGGCTTCGGCAAATCGGGGTCAGGTACCTTTGGCCCTTAGCTCCCCCTCAGGTCTTGCATCTGTACTCACGCTGGAGTTCCCGGCTCCCCCTCAGATTATGCACGAGTTGGGAGCCTCTGTAGTCTTCATTCTTCATAATTGAGCATCCCCAATTCTGTCTTGAAAAGATTGAACTTTGCCTCGTCTAGGGGCTTTGTGAATATATCAGCAATCTGCTTGTCCGTGGGGACATAACAGAGAGAGATATCCTTGTTCTCCACGTGCTCCCGAATGAAGTGGTAGCGTACTTCAATATGCTTCGTTCTGCTGTGCGACACCGGATTGTTGGCAATGGCAATTGCACTGGAGGAGTCGCAGTACATTGGAACTTCCTTGAACTGAAGGTTGTAGTCGGCCAACTGATTTCTGATCCAAAGGAGTTGTGCGCAACAGCTTCCTTCCGAGATATACTCGGACTCTGCTGTGGAGGTTGCAACACAATTCTGTTTCTTGCTGTTCCATGAGATAAGCCTCCTGCCGAGGAATTGACACGTCCCGGAGGTGCTTTTTCTGTCATCCCTGCTCCCTGCAAAATCAGCATCTGAAAATCCTATTAGCTCGACATCATTGTTCCTCGGGTACCACAGGCCAAGATTAGGAGTACCTTTAAGGTATCTTAGAATTCGCTTTGCAGCGACATAGTGAGATTCCTTAGTGTTCACCTGATATCGGGCACATACGCATGTGGAGAACATAATATCCGGTCTACTGGCAGTAAGGTAGAGCAAGGATCCAATGATGCTTCTGTATTTGGTTTCATCGAAAGGTTTACCTTTCTCATCCTTATCCAGAGACACGGTGGATCCCATTGGAGTCCTCATAGAGGTTGCACTCTCCATACCGAATTTCTTAAGGAGTTCATTTGTGAACTTCGTCTGAGAGATGAAGATTCCATCCTCAGACTGTTTCACTTGAAGGCCTAAGAAATACTTGAGCTCTCCCATACTGCTCATTTCAAACTTTCCTTGCATGAGTTTAGAAAACTTTTTGCAAAGATTGTTGTCTGTTGAGCCGAATATTATGTCATCGACATAGATTTGCACCAGTAAAATCTTGCCTTTGACTGCCCGGAGAAACAATGTTTTATCTATTTTACCTCTGGAGAACTTGTTCTCAAGAAGAAAACTAGATAAAGTCTCATACCAAGCTCGTGGAGCTTGTTTCAACCCATATAAAGCCTTATTAAGAAAATAAACGTGATTGGGATAAGTAGGGTCGACAAAACCTGGGGGTTGAGCGACGTATACTTCCTCTTTCAGTTCTCCGTTCAGGAATGCCGATTTCACATCCATTTGGTAGACAGTGAATCCTTTGTGTGAAGCATATGCCAGGAACAACCGGATTGCCTCGAGCCTTGCGACTGGTGCGAAGGTTTGGTCGAAGTCAATCCCTTCCTCCTGTCTGTAACCTTGAGCCACCAGCCTGGCCTTGTTCTTTATGATGACACCATGTTCATCCAGCTTGTTTCTGAAAATCCACTTCGTGCCAATGACATTCTGCTTCTATGGTCTGGGAACCAGTGTCCAAACCTTGCAACGTTCGAATTGATGTAGTTCCTCTTGCATGGCCAGAATCCATGCCGCATCCTTGTTCGCCTCATCGAACTTCTTTGGCTCTACCTGTGACAGGAAGCTGAGATGCAATACTTCGTTAGTTGTACCTCTTCGAGTTCTGACGCCTACACGAGGATCTCCGATGATCTGTTCTCTAGGATGATCCCTCACGTGACGGAGCTCTAGAAGTCTGGCGTCTGGAGCTTCAGCTACATCTTGTGCTTCTCTTTCTTCTAAAAGATTTGTTTCATCTTGATCTTCAACATTTTCAGTTGACGTGGAGGTGGAAACTTTGATGTACTTGGGTGCGTCATCTTTAGGGGTCTCATCCAGATTCAGCTGGTCAAGTCTAGCACCTGCATCTTCAAGAAGACTACTGGAAGAATTGCAGTTAAGCAAGCTTCCTTCATCAAATACAACATTTATTGATTCTTCTACCACTAGGGTTTTCTTATTGAAGACCCTATATGCCCGACTATGGGAACTGTAGCCCATGAATATGCCTTCGAAGCATTTTTCACCGAATTTAGTACGCGGGTACTTCCCATTATTCAGTACATAGCATCTGCAACCAAAGATCCTCAAGTAGGACATGGTTGGTTTCCTGCCTTTCAGTAGCTCGTAGGGCGTCTTACGATGATGTTTGTTGATCAAAGCTCGGTTTTGTACATGACATGCCGTATTGACACCCTCTGCCCAGAAGTATTCCGGGAGAGAAGCATCTTTCAACATAGTCGTGCAGGCTTCAATGAGAGTTCTATTTCTCCTCTCCGCAACTCCATTTTGCTGAGGAGTGGGCGGGGAGGAAAACTCATGAAAGATACCTTGTTCTTCACAAAATTCTGTCATAGCACCAGATTCGAATTCTGTTCCATGGTCACTTCGGATTTTGACCACGGAGCAGTTAAATTCGTTCTGAACTTGCTTGACAAAACTAGTGAAGATGTCAAAAGTATCTGACCTTCGTTTCAAAAAGAACACCCATGTAAACCGTGAGTGATCATCAACTATCACTAGCGTATATGACTTGCCTCCCAAGCTATGAACTTGCATTGGGCCAAACAAGTCCATATGTAGCAGGTAAAGACATCGGGAAGAGTCTTTGTCTGCAATGCTCTTAAAGGTAGCCCGTGTCTGTTTGCCCATCTGGCATGCATGACAGGGGCTATCCTTGATGCACTTGATACTGGAAGCATCTCTTACTAAATTCTTAGAAAATAGCATACTAATTGTCTTATAATTAATATGTGCCAATCTCTTGTGCCATTGTTCACAAAGAGAAGCACTGCCTGTTGCCACAAGGCATACGGGGGTACATGAATCTATACTAAGAAAATCTAAGCAGAAGATATTTCTGCTCCTAATGCCTGATAATACCGTCTCAGAGGAGGTACGTGAAATTATCAGACATTTATCCTTGCAGAACTTAACGTCATAACCTTTATCACATAACTGACTTACACTGATCAGGTTATGGTTTAACCCTTCAACATAAGCCACGTCGGTGATAGAGATTATACAGTTGGAAATCATACCATAACCTCTGGTGACTCCTCGATCTGACCCTCCAAAGATGACTTTGGGTCCATTCTCGACTGGAGTGTAATCACGCAGCAGGATTCTTGTCCCGGTCATATGCCGGGAGCATCCACTATCCAAATACCAGATTGGCGTTTTGATGGCCTTTGGACATTCCTGCAAAACAAAATTAATTTGCCTTAGGAACCCAATCGAACTTGGGTCCTAGATTCCTGGTTAGCACACTCCCCCTCGGTCGGTTAACCCTACGAGTGGTCGGTCTCGCATTGTTAACATGGGGAGTCTCGTAGTTCCTTGGATTAAACCAACAATCCACGGCAAAGTGACCGACTTTGCCACAGCACCAACAGTCGAACCTGTTGTATCTCTTCCGAGGCTCCTGCCTTACCCTGGGAACAACGGGTACAGCTGGGGCCTTGGATCTGGAGGTGGAGGCCTCATGGTGACGGCAGTCACATGACTTTGTCACCTTCTGAATAACAGGCTTGACTTTTGGCGCCTGCTTTCCATTATGGCCGCTAGAGAACGGACCATAATTTCCTATGTGGATCTCCTCATAAGGTGCCTTGAAGGCACTCTCACCAAAGTTCCGGGGGAAGTTCCAACCGTCATACCGGCTCTTAGGCTTTGCAACCGAGGGCCGGAAATGATGCCCAAATGTTGACTCAAAGTCATGTTGGTTGCAAGGAAAGCCAGGCTTTCTGAACGCAACAGGACTAATAGGAGCCTTCCCCTTTTCATCAGCAGAGGCCTTCTTGGCGGCCTTATTCTTCCTCTGGTTCTTGTTCCTCCTAGATGAAGAACCAGATGCCCCAATATGCCCCAAGCCAGCTCCTTTGGCCTGAGCAGAGAAGGTGTCAACGACTGGAAGCACTGTTTTTGGCATAGAGAAGCTCTGTACGATCTTCCTTTCTGCCGCAAGTAGTTCTTCCAATTTGTTGACTTCCTCCTGCTTGAGATCAAGGAGCTGCAAAGACTCTGAGTGCTTTGAAGTCAGGTCAAGGTGTTCCTGCCGGAGAGAAATCAAACTAGTGACCTCTTCCCTTAGGGATACACACTCACCCTTAAGGAATTTTACTTCCTTCTTCTCAGCCCTCAGTCTCTTACGGCACTCGTCGAAAGTGTTGAGCAGAAGCTCATACTTCTCGAGGAGTTCAGCTTCGCGGGCCGAAGGGCCATCCTCAGGTTCATCATCCTGAGACTCAGGATCAGAGTCGGAGTCGGAGAAAGGGGTGTGAGCTTTTACCTTCCCAGTAAATGGGGGACATTCTCCTTCTGAGTCTGAGCGACCCACCAACCCGAAGTAGGCTTCCTCATCATCACTGGAGTCTGAGGAATCAGACTTACTTAGTGTCTTTGGTCTTCTTGCGATGTAGCTCCGCTCCTTCTTATCTCTGGAGGATTTGAGCTCCTCTCCTTTCCCTTTATCTCTTTTGCTTTGATGGCAGTCAGCCACGACGTGACCTGGCTTATTGCATCCAAAGCAAATAATATCAGACGAACGATGTTTGTTAGGTTTAGATGCATACCTATCAGAAGAGTAGTTTTTCTTCTGATGTCTGGATGAGGAGCCGTCTCTCTTCCTTTGATTCCTCATCTTGAGGAATTTCTTGAACTCTCGAGTGATGAGGGAGAAATCCTCTTCCGACAGATCTGAGCTGGAGGAGCATGGATCGGAGTCCTCCTCTTCTTCCTTATTCCTGGCACGGTACGACACCGCACCCTTCCCTTTTCTGGAGTGACTGGCTTTTAGGGCCACAGTCTTTTCTTTTGCAGCAGCCTTCTCTGCTTCTTCCTCTGCCTTCCTGGTGTTCAGCTGAAGTTCATAGGACATCAGCTTCCCGAACAGGATTTGTGGATCAGTTTCTGCTAGTCTGCCAAATTCTCTGATGGCGCAGATCTTTGTGTCCCATTCCTTAGTAAGGGACCTAAGGAATTTGTCATTGAGTTCACCATTGGTGAACACTCTTCCATAGCCCTTGAGGGCGTTAACAATCTTCAGGAAGTTCTCGTATGTGACTCCGATCTCTTCCTTAGGCCCTTGCCGGAAGGCCTCATACTTCTGGTTCAGGAGGGATCTCCGATCATCCCTCACTTCATCCGTGCCCTCCATTAGGATGATCAGGCACTGCCAAATCTCCTGAGCTGTCCTGCAGTTGCTGAAGTTTTGCATCATAGAGTCGTCAACCGCGCTGACCAGGATGTTTCTTGCCTTCATGTCAAGGCCCACTAGGACCATCTCATCCTTGTCCATTTCAGAGAGTGTCTTTGGCACTTTCTTGGTGGGATCAATGGTGGAGGCCTTAGTGGGTACATAAGGTCCCTCCAGCACGATCATGAACAGTCGAGGGTCCACTGCTTCCATATAGAACCTGATCCTTTCCTTCCAGATAGGAAAGTTGAGTCTGTTGCACACTGGGATCTTGCCGGAGTACTTGAGCCCGTCCATAGTAGCTGTATGTCTCCTTGTTGACACTAGTGGCAGGATTCACCTCAAGGTGTTAGCCTTTTTGTTGAGTAACCTCCCTCTGATACCACTTGAAAGTCCACCTAGTGTCGGCTATGTGCACCTATGGGGGGGGGGAATAGGTGACGTGTGGTTCTTTTGAGGAATTTACAGATGTACCTGCACAATAAAAACAACAAACACAGCACACAGAAAACACAACAAATTTATAGTGGTTCCCCGACTTGGGTACATCCACTTTCCCCCTTCGACCTATCTCCCCAACAAGGGACGACTCGGTCACTTCACCAACGGGATTGAAATCCAATCCCTTCACTAACGGAAGGAGCCCTTCCACACGTGAGAGTCAACACTCTCACAAATCGGGTTTCACCCAACCCTTACAACACGGAACAAAAGTTCCTTTACAATAAAATAAAAGTAGAATGTACACGTGATACAAACTTCTCTTGGAGACTCCGGTGTTCCTCTTTGTTCGACGACGTGTTCTTGAAGTCGATGAAGAGTCTACGACCTTGGTCTCTCTTGGAGAGGATTTCCCCGGAACCGGCGGCGGCACACGAGCGGCGGCTAGCTTCGGGATCGGCGGCTACGATGAAGAGCAGCTGCTGAACTTGGAGATCCAAACTTCATTGCGAAGCAAGCTCGGTCTACCAATGGTCACACGAGGATCGGTCGTCTCGATCGATTCGGATGGGAAGTGTTTCCGATCAACAAATCGAGAGACAAAGGATCTCTGGATAGACGCGTGAGACTCAAGCCTTGCTAAGCTACTGTCGTCGGAGATCGGGAAGAAGATCTATCGGTGGCGGCGACGGACTTGCGCGAGCGGCGACGGAGGCGGCGGAAGGATTTCGCGATCTTAGGGTTTCCGTGAGCTCGGCGTATTTTTCTTTTTTTTTTCTGTTCAAAATACCCGAGTATAAATACTGTAGCTACCCCCAATAAGACCGTTTGTGGGACCCACAGAAATAATCCCCAAATCCCGGTCCAGATATTAAACAGCGGCAGAATCCGGTTCAGGGAATTAGCTGAGACAGAATCCGGTTCAGGAAATTAACTGAGAAAACGCCAAGTCAAAATCGACGAGAATCGCAGACGATTCTCGACGAATCGGCGAGAATCACCAAGTGATTCTCGACGATTCGTCGAGAATCGTTTGTGATTCTCGTCGAATCACTTGTTGATTCTCAACGGATTTTACTTGGTATTCATGGGCTGCTTGACCACAGGTTCGGCGGGAATTACAAGTGATTCTCGCCGAATCTTACTTGGCACCATTTTGAGATGGCCAGAAGGAGTCGGCGAGAATCACTGACGATTCTCGACGATTCGACGAGAATCGCCTAGTGATTCTCGCCGATTCGGCGAGAATCACTTGGTGATTCTCGTCGAATTTGCCTTGGACGATTTTTCGTCTTCCACCTAGGAGCTGCTCCTTGATCCTCCATGCTCCTTGTCTTCTCTTGCATATGAGCGGCCCTGTACTTGAAAGTAAGTGCACTCCAATAGAGAGAGTACACATAGGCCAACACACTGATCTGCTCAACGAGGGATTACGTCGTGCAGATCCGTGTATATTGACCTACTGCACCCTGACGTTGGTGTGCACTTAGCGTGGAGAAACTGCAAGTACAACTTGAAAAAGTTTATCAAATACATAGTCTATTGACCTTAGCTTGTCCAGGGGCTTCTTCAAATCAGGTACATTGTGGATACAATACCCAACAGTAACAACCCTCAGGTTTTGTCCACCCAACTCTAACCTCTTACCTCTCATGTTTGTTTTCGTAAAAAGGCATTGTATGAGTTGAAATAGGCTTCTAGGGCTTGATATGAAACTGTGTCTACTTTTCTCATTAAGCACAAGTTCTTAAGGGGAAAGATAGACAACACATTATTTCTAAAGGAATCAAAGGGCAAGTGTCTCTTAGTCCAAATTTATGTTGATGACATAATCTTTGTGTCTATTGATGACAACTTTTACAAAAGATTTACCAACCTTATATAAGGGGAGTTTGAAATGAGCAGTATGAGGGAGATCAAGTACTTTCTAGGTCTCCAAGTGAAACAGTCTGATGAGGGGATATTCATCTCTCAGACCAAGTACATTAGGGAACTTATTAAGAAGTTTTGGATGGTATTAGCATCCACCATGAAAACTCTCATGGGGTCAAATGTATCCCTGGACAAGGATGAGAAAGGAAAATTTTTTGATGAATCAATGTACAGGTGTATCATTGGATCCCTATTATATTTAACTGCTTGTAGACCTGACATTATGTATGCAACATGTGTTTGTGCTAGATTCCAGACATGTCCTAAGGAATCTCATTACACAGCTGCAAAGAGGATTTTGAGATACCTCAAGGAAAGCCAACATCTTGGCTCGTGGTACCTTGGAATAATGATTTTGAACTAACTGATTATTCAGATGTAGATTCTGCAGGATGCAAAAAAGACGGGAAAAATACAAGTGGTAGTTGTCAATTCCTAGGAAGAAAATTGATCTCCTGGAGCTACAAGAAGCAAACCAGTGTGGCCATATCCACTGCTGATTCTGAATACATATTTGCAGACAGTTATTGTGCACAATTACTGTGGATTCAACATCAACTGGAGGACTATAACCTCAAGGTGAGTAAAACTCTCTTATTGTGTGTCTAATCCAGTGCTATTTCCTTTGCTAAGAATCCTGTCTCACATAACAAGACTAAGCACTTAGAAATAATGTATCATTTCATTAGAGAACATGCTGTGTGTGAAGATATTTGTCTTGAATTTGCCCCCACTGACAAGCAAGTAGCAAATATTTTTACAAAGTCACTGGATGAGGCTAAGTTTACTTCATTTAAAATTGAGCTAGGTATGTTACATATGAAATAGCTTACCCTTTATCATTTCTGTTCTCAGTTATAAATTTTTATGATATTATTTACCATTATCTAACTAGGCGACAATATATAACTAAGAAATATAGCTAAGGAAATCTAGCTGAGAAATCTAGCTGAGCATGCTCAGTTATTTGGTGAAAACCGCTGAGAAAACACTAAGCGGTATTCCGATATGCCATTATTCACATTGAAATCCGCTCAGACAATGCTCAACGGTATAAATCTCAGTCTCAACGATACTGCTGAAACGGGTTGCTATGACTATAAATGATCTATCTCAGCCATTGGTTCAACTTTTTGATCACCCAATAACATGACGCTTCAAAACCCATTTATTTCAATTTAATAAATATAAAATTAAGGGTCTATATAATTCTAAGTAAACTAAAGACTTAAACTCTAAACCTTAGAAAGCCGTCGAAACCCCTCTGTCTTTCTCAGCGACTCAACGACAAGGATTTCAGCTATAATGACACCAAAATCAGCAAACACTCTTCTCGAAAGATATGAAGTAGTCAAAGATGAATTTCAGTTTGCCTCAACAGAGATTAGAGAAGTTATCAATATTTTGAAAGCCGTTGGTCTTGAGTTCATTCTGTCAGAACCAACTCCAATTCTAAAAGATGAATTTTTGGAGTTGTATTCCAATTTGAAGTCCTCTTCATCAGGTCAATCCATTAAGAGCAAAGTAGGGGGAGTTAAGATCAAAATAACCCCGAGAAGGCTATCCAAAGCCCTGAAACTTCCTTTTACAGACATTGAAGAGGACAGAAATATATCCACCAATGAAATTGACCGAACCCTTGAATGACGTGGTCATTGTGGTGAAATGTATGTTTCCCTGAAAAGGAAAATCTTTAACCAAAAAGGAAAATTGCTTGCTGATATCATTGGGAAGACCATCCTATGCAAATCATGCTCCCATGACAACATATCAAAACTCATGTTTGAGTTGGTAACAATAGTGATTCTGCAGAAGAAAACTAACTGGGCAGTTGTAATTTATCAGAAGATCATTGAGTGCCTAAATGCTCCAAACGTAGACATGATTCTATCCCTATATCTGCTTAATGCTTACCCTGAGCATTTCTCCAAGAGAAAAGAGGTTCAGATCCATTACATTAAAAGAATGGATATCAAGACGTTGGAAAGATTCAATAGGGTGTTGCCCTCCAGCCAAGTTGTTCAGCGTAAGAACATACCAAAGGTCAAGGGAAAGAAGAAAATTGTTGTGGACTCCTCTGAATCATACACAAATAGAAAATAGAGCTAGGGAGTAGGCTCAAGAGAAAATTACCAGGGTACACGAGAAACAACTAGGTAACAAAAAATAGAGCTATACAAGGCAAAAAGTTGTCCGAGCTAAGATATGGAAATTCACAAAAGGTACTCGCCCGAGTTGTGGCAGGGGGCTGGGCGTGCACGAACTCTACTTGCGTGTTCGTCCATACTAAATAAAAAATTATTTAACCATTTTATTCTTTGGAGAAGGTGGTCTGCGAATTCTGAGTAAACATTTGCACGCTTCACGATTATTTTCATACCTCGCTCAAAGAAGATGATTATGTGATTATTCACATGACTTGTGAAGTTCCCTTTGGGAATTGCTATGAATTTGAGTATTATGCAAATATATATATACACTGGCCTAAGAGAGATTGAATAAAATTAGCATGAGCTTTGATATCACTAAGAATGTGAGTTTTGATCATGTATTTTATATAGAAGATTTGATTATAAATGATGAGCCATCTTGTTGGTGGGGTCATCGGCTTGACACTTCATTACAACCTCAACCACATCTTTATCCTAGCTCCAACCTTCACACATCTTTACCTTCCACGTCCTCATCAACCAAGCTTGTCATGGCGTCGCCTAGGCGACGTACAGACGTCTAGGTGCCTGAATGTGTGCAAGGCGTTGGACGGCTTGAACATTTTATACAAAAAGAAGAATAAACTGTGTTTTGTATAAAAACCGCAGTTTAAATTGTATATAAAATGCAGTTTTTATAAAAAACACATTCTATAGATAGAATAGACTACGGTTTTTATACAACCGGAAATGGGACATGAGGAGAGAATCCAACAACTATTTATATAGGTATATAGGCGGTGAAAAGATGGCAAGAAGACAAATTGATGTAACTAACTCAAATATGTGTCACCACATGCATCCCAAAGTCAAATTCAGCTAACACTTGGCTGGCCAAGCATCAAAACAATCAAACCAACCATCTATATTAATTACAAGTGTCAAAATCATCAAACCTCCATATTACTAAGGTTCCTAAATTCATATAACCAGTCATAACTTGATAACAGCAGTCCAAAAGGACTAAAGACAGCCCACTTAATAAACTCAGCCCAAAGAAATAGCTAGCTCACTTGTGATTGCCTTTAATACCCAAAGTAATATACTTAGCCAACAACAAGTCCCCGACCATTAATAGCAGCTTAACAAAAGAAGATCAGCCTCCATATGATAATACTCAAGTGGCATCTTGACATAAAGCCAAAAATAAAACTAAATGAAATGGAAAATGCGTGAAAAATCTTCAAAAAAATTCATACTGCCTTCTCTCATCATCGAGGCAAAAATAAATATTTTGTTTTGTGAATTTTGGGTTGTCACATTTGTTGTGCAGGATAGAAACACGCAGAATATCATTGGTAAGAGACGGCTGTCAAATGGGCTCTACCCCCTCGATGTCCCTCCTTCCACCTTTTCCACTATTTCTACTACCGACTGACATCGTCGTCTCGGACATGCTCCCTTCTAGACTCTCAAGAAAGCTCTTTCGGATGTTTTTCTGCATGAGTTCTCTTGTGAGTCGTGTATCTTTGGCAAACAACATCGATGTTTCTCTGCATGAGTTCTCTTGTGAGTCGTGTATCTTTGGCAAACAGCATCGTGTTTTCTTCTCTCCACATTGTACTCGGAGTGATACTTCATTTTCATTAGTATGTTCTGATATTTGGGGCCCTTATGAAACCCCTAGTATGTTTGATTATCGTTATTTTGTCACATTGATTGATGATTTTTCACGGTTAACCTGGTTGTACTTACTACGGGATCGTACTGAATTTACCACTACATTTTGTGTCTTCCTTAGTGAAATACGTACACAGTTAACCTCTACTTTAAAGGTTATTCGTACGGATAACGCTAAGGAATACACTAGTCATACATTTGCGAACTTATGCACCGAATTCGGTATTATACATCCAACCTCATGTGCTTATACGCCTCACCAAAATGGTGTGGCAGAGAGGAAAAATCACCATCTTCTTGATGTGACGCGATCCCTCATGCTTCAAATGCATGTTCCTACTTGTTTTTGGAACTTTGCTGTCTCTACGGCATGTCACTTCATCAATCGCATGCCTTCTTCTGTGCTCGATCATGTCACTCCGTTTAGCCTTCTCTTTCCATCCCAATCACCGTTTACTCTCACACCCCGTGTGTTCAGGTGTACCTGCTATGTTCATACTCTCGGTCCAATCACAGATAAGTTTGCTCCCCGAGCCTGCAAGTGTATATTTCTCAGTTACTCTCGGACACATAAAGGCTATTTATGTTATTCTCCGCCTCATGACAAAGTCATTATCTCTGCTGATATCACCTTTCAGGTGGCTCAACCATTTTACGACTCATTGTCTGACAATGCTCATCCTTTCTCCCCGCCAGTTCCTCGGCCGACTGTTCACGTCATGTGTTCTTTACTACTGCTACTTCCAACACCTCTGGCACATGTTCCACCTCATCTGGGACATGTTCCACCTCCACCACCTAAACCACCTCTTATTTGTGTCTACACTCGTCGTACCCCAGTTTCTGAAGCTCTACAACAGCCTCCCTGTACCAGTGTTATCTCGCGGACTGACGATCCAACACCTTCATCTACCGCTCATGCCATGCAAATTATGTCTCTATGCATCGCCTTGCTCCACCTCTACCCAAGTTTGCTCTCCCTTTTCTCAATTTCTATCCCTAACTCAGTGCAGGAGGCCCTTTTACATCCATGGTGGCGTGCGGCCATGAACGAATAAATGACTGCTCTTTGTTCCAACCATACTTGGGATCTGGTTGCTCCTCCTCCCGGACAGTCATGTGTCAGTTGCAAGTGGGTGTTTACTATCAAGCATGCTCAGGATGAGACAATTGACAGGCTCAAGGCCCGGCTTGTAGCGCGCGAGTTTTCTCAACAGCAGAGAATTGATTATGAAGAAACCTTCTCTCTCGTTGCCAAGCCGAATTCTGTTCATGTTCTGATCTCCTTAGCTGTACATCGCCACTGGCCTCTTCATCAGCTCGATATTAAAAATGCCTTTTTGAATGGCGACCTTCAAGAGACAGTCTACATGCATCAACCGCACGGATTTGAGACCACGATGGAGTCTCGTGTATGTCTTTTTCAGAAATCTATTTATGGTCTCAAACAGTCTCCTCGGGCTTGGTTTGAAAAGTTTAGTAAGGATGTTCGCGATGTTGGATTCAAGCGGAGCTCAGCCGACTTCTCTTTTTTCACTTGTCATCAATCAACTGAGACTGTCATTCTCTTAGTATATGTGGATGATATCTTGATCACTGGCGATGACACCACAGGGATACAGACAATTAAGCAACACTTGAACTCCGTTTTTCAGACAAAAATTCTGAGAGGATTGAGGTACTTTCTTGGCCTCGAGGTTGCAAGACGACCCGATGGACTTGTTCTGTCACAACGAAAGTATTGTCTTGATCTCCTCCACGATGCTGGCTATTCTAGGTGTAAACCTGTAAAAACTCTGATGGACGCCAACCACAAGTTATGTGCTCATGGGTCTGACTCTGATTCCCTGCTTACGAACCCTGAGTATTATCGGCGTCTTGTGGGAAAATTGATTTACCTAACAGTCACAAGATCTGATATTTCATTTGTTGTTGGAGTTATTAGCAGATTTATGCACGCCCCTTGCACTTCTCATCTTCAGGCAGTGGAACTCATCCTCAAATATTTGAAGACAGCTCCTGTACAAGGAGTGGTATATAAGCCATTTTCCTCCCTCTCTCTTGTTGCATACTCAGATGCGGACTATGCGGCTTCCCTAGATGATCGGCGCTCTACTACAGTCTTATGTAACCTACTTTGGGGGAAATCTTATTACTTGGCGTAGCAAAAAGCAGTCTGTTGTTGCTAGATCATCCGCCGAAGCTGAGTATCGTGCAATGGTGGCTCAGTTGGTGATGAGAGCAAGCGTTAAGTGCTTCTTATCAAGGAGGTTGAGGGATCAAGCCCTCGCCTCAACAACCCGCCGCACCGAGAACACATGCGGAGAAGGGTTGGAGTTTGTGGGCCGCGGCCCTGTTACGGGAGGGGGGAAAAGACCCATCTGTGAGTAGGGAGAAGCCTTGTTGCCCGGCCCGGGGCGATGCTGCGGTCGCTGCCAGGCCGTGCGGCTTCTCCCTGCTCTCGCACGGGCTTTTTCCCCCTCCCGTAACAGGGTCGCGGCCCAATATAAGCCGCGGTGGGTTGTTGAGGCGGGGGCTCGATCCCCCGACCTTCTTGATAAGAGGACTTAAAACATGTCCTCCTTCAGCAACTAAGCCGCGGCTCAGTTGGTGATGGAGGACATGTTTAAGTCCTCTTATCAAGGACGTCGGGGGATCGAGCCCCCGCCTCAACAACCCGTCGCGGCTTATACTGGGCCCGGAGAAGGGTTGGAGTGTGGGCCGCGGCCTTGTTACGGGAGTGGGGGAAAATCCCGTGCGGAGCAGGGAGAAGCCCTGTCGCCCGGCCCTGGGGCACTGCTGCTGTCGCTGCCAGGCCCGGCCTGTAACAGAAGACCAATAAACACTTGGAATGAAACTATAAGGAAAGACATGATGTAGTTAGGCACTAATGAGATGATGACTAAAGATAGGGTGCAATGGCGACAAGACATCCATATAGTTGACCCCACTATAGTGGGATAAAGGTTTGAGTGTTGTTGTTTGTTGTAGTTTTGTATGATCTACGAAACACAGATTCTTTAAAATTCTATGTGTATCGGCTCGAACGCGTATCAGATGCGGAAACACTCGAAAACGCTCAGAAACGCGTTCCAGAAACTTTAGGAAACATTTTTTGTAAATTAAAAAAAAAAGGAAACGCGTATCACGCAATCGGGATACGCGATTACTGTGAAAATGAGTTCCCGCTTCTTCCTCTAATTCACAGTTTAGGTTTAGGTTTTATTTACTCCACACGCCCGGTGCTTTCTCCCGCATCACGCCCCAGGCTTACTCCCGCATCATGTTGCTGCTTTGCCGCTTGAGGAGACACTGTTGCCCCCTGTGGTAAGCTTTTCCTCTCGTCTTCTTCCTCCTCCGCCTCCTCTTATTCTTCTTCCTCTTCTTTTTTGCCACTTTTTTTTCGCCACTTCTTCTTATTTCGCTTCTTCAGTTTCTTCCTCCTCCTCTGTTTCTTCCTCCTCCTCATCTTCTTCTTCCTCTTCTCCGCCTCCTCTTCTTCTTCTTCCTCTGCTTCCTTTTCTTATTCCTCTTCTTCTTCTCTTCCTCTTCTTCTTCTTTCTCCTCTTCTTATTCCTCTTCCTCTTCCTATGCTTCTTCCTTTTCCTCTTCTTCTTCTTCAAATTTGTTTTCTTCTTTCTCCTATCTAGTACTAATTGATTTCCATCCGCTCTGACATCCAGTGCATCACCAAGTTCTTATTGGCTAAATTCTTGTTGGACTTGCTAGCTCCGATCGTGCCCTAACAGAGGTATCTTGGTTCTGCTACCATGCTAGATTGTTGATAGAATCACTGTATCGTGCTATAACATTCTAAGATATCTATTTTTATTGCAAATTTTACAAAAGTTTAGGGAATTAATTATAAATTTTGGAGGCACTATGTGCATAAAATGCATTTGAAATACATCCCCAGAGTCTTACTGGCAATGTGTGTTAAATAGAACTATAAAGTATGCAAATAAGAAGAAATATCTATTTTTCACAAATTTTCAATTATCTGTCATGTGATTCTGGTCATAAGTTATGCAAATTTTTGATTGGTAACGTAGATAATGAACAATCATATAAATGCCCCTAGTTTTTAATAATGTTGAAGAAATTGGAAGGTCTCGATCATGCACTTAAAGATAATTATTCCAGAACTAGAATTGTAGGAAAATAATCATTATCTTTGGAGGAGATAAATCAATATTTAAGTATATATGTGTGCGTGTGTGTCTATGTTGTAGTCTTATTAATTTTTTTTCGTTACAATTCAAAATATGCACAAATAGTTTGTTAGTTGTTTTATTCTTATATTAATTAATACTTATATTAAAATAATTAAAAATAATTAAAAACGTTTTTCGTATCCTTTTTTTTAAAATTACATTTCTCGTATTTGTTTCGTATCGTATCTCGTGTCATGTTTCCGTCCCCGTGCTACATAGTGTATGATCATTTAAATCTTTATATTGTTACATTAGCCTAAATTTGCCATGATATTGCTTTGCTTTGAGAACTCTTCTTTGCTTGGGTGGAGGACATCTGTAAGATATGGTTGTAGTTACCATTCAATTTCTCTTGTTGAATTCAATTCCGTTTCTCTAATTGTGACATTTGTTTCGTTGAAAGTCTAGGGGTAGTCAGCTTTCCTTTTAGGGGAATGTGAGGGATTGTTGTTATAGATTAGCCTGGCCAATAGATAGAGCAGTTTTATGAATTTTGCAGGACACTTCAAAGTTCCCTTTCCATTTATGAGCATGCCTCTCTTGTGTCTAGAATAACCTCATCTATTTAATTATTATTCATTTTTAAAGATTGAATATTTAGCCGGGTGCAATATGCAAAGCTTATTATGTTTCAAGGACACAAGCTGGCAAAATTAAAATTAGGGTGCAAAATGCAAACAAACCTCTGATTAATTTCTGTCATCAAATTCTAGAAGACTTCTGGCATATAGAACATACTAATGGTAATGAAAAGAACATCTCCTTCCTAATCATGTATCTTTTCTTATTCTCCTTCCTATTACCATAAACCTGATCCTCGACTACAATACATGTTTGGATTACAAGTAGCTTTTTCCCAACCAAAGCAAGAACCTAATCTTCCATTACAAGTAGCTACTCCTATCAAATTAGAGGGGCAGGCAGAAGGTTACCATCACCTATTGCCTTATTCTCACTCAAAAAAAATTTGCAGAACAGATAAAGCTAGGAACAGACATCAGCCATCATTTCCTATGCCTCCTCCGCCATGACGCTGGTGCAAGACGCGCTCGTCGTGTCGGCCTTGACGATCCCCTCCACCGCCGTCAACGTGCGTAAGTAGCATGTCGTCCCATCCCTATACTTGTACTGCGACCTGGTGCTTCCGCTCCCCCAGACCGTCTGCTCTTGCCCTTCTCTTCTTAGCACCGATCCTTCCGCATCCTGCCGGTCCGTCAATGCCCCAAATCCTATTGCCTGGCCATTCTCGTTCAAATTCACAACTTCCTGTAGTTGGTGGCTCAGCCTCGCCTTCTCGAACACGGCTCCGCCCATTGCCGTCACCCGCGATTTATGCAATTGCAGAGGGGTCTCTACGAACACCTGCACTCTTGCTGTTGTTTGCTGCCCTAGTTTCATCATCGTGATTGTTGTCCTCTCCTTGTTAGTCATCTCAACCTGTGTGATTGCTCCCCTGTTCTGCACCTCTACTTGGCTCCTGAATTTTACTTTCTGCCGCACTGTTGTTGTAATGTTCCCTTCCGAAGAGCTTACCCATCCAGAAAACCTCACCACCCCTTCCGCATTGATCTCCGATCCACCATCCGAATTTCTCCACTCCCCGTGCCGATTCAATTTCAACGGCGGAGCGCGGTGCTCGACTACGCCGGCAGTCACCGCATCAGACCACGCATCCACTGTTAATAATTAGTTACGTTTTTTCTAATTAAAGTTTTATTTCAGTTTTTTCTTTGGAAGAGAATAAAGTCCACTGTTTCGAATTTCTAATTAAAGCATTTGGCTGTTTCGTTTTTTTGTTTTCCTTGCATTTTTTTCTGCCTATATATGTAATGCAAGTTTTTGTATTGAGAGATATCAAGTATCAAAGAATATCAAAAAGCTTTCTTCCCATTATTTTTTCTCTGTCATGTGTTTGGTTTTGAGTTTGTTCTAACATTTGGTATCAGAGCTAGACATCGCCGCCACAGACCATCGTTCTCGGGAGGAGATCGATGACGACATCTTTGAGAAACGATGTGCTCAAATACCCGGTGCTCACGAGGAGCAACTATGGCGTTTGGGCTATCCGAATGAGGGGGATCCTCGATGTTCAAGATGCATTGGAGGCGGTGGAACCAATCGATCCAACGACGAAAGTGGATGCGAAAAAGAACAAAATAGCTTTTTCGGCCATCCAACAAGCACTTCCAGATGACGTTCTCCAGATGGTTGCGGAGAAGAAAACTGCGAAGGAGGTATGGGACATGCTTAGGATCATGTACCAAGGCGCGGACCGCGTCACGGATGCAAAGATCCAAACTCTGCAAACGGAGTTTGAGATGCTTCGCATGAAGGAGACGGATTCAATAGATGATTTCACAATGAAGCTTACCACAAACGTCAACATGCAAAGGGCGTTGGGAGGAAAGGTAGCGGAGGTTGCGGTTGTGAAGAAATTCTTGCGATCCGTCCCATCAAAGTTCGCCCAGATTGCTTCGACGATAGAGCAATTTGGCGACTTCACGACAATGACCGTGGAGGAGGTTGTCAACCGTCTCAAGACTCATGAAGAGCGTGTTGGTGGGGCTACCAACAAAGACGAGGAAAAACTCCTCTTGATGATGAGAGAGTTTATGGCTCGTGACAAGAAGCCATATAATGGTGGAGGACACCAAACCGGAGGCCGTGGAGGCCGCGGCCGTGGACGAGGGCGCGGCGGACAACATCGTAACAACGATCGACGCGAAGGTCAAGATCGCAACGACGGTGTTAAAAATAAGTCAAAAATTGAGTGCTTCTATTGCCACAAGATGGGTCACTATGCCTCGGAGTGCCGCTCGAAGAAGAAGGACAACGAGGAGAAAGCGCACATGGCCGAAGCCTTCGAGGATATTGAACCGGCTCTTTTATTGGAGGAGGGCGAAGAAGATCACCCGAAAATGGTATGTTCTAATTTTCTCCTTAATGAAGAAAATGTACAACCGGGCATTTTTCCCGGCGACGTGGAGAAATCAGATTGGTACCTTGATACGGGGGCTAGCAACCATATGACGGGTTGCAAGGATTTCTTTTCCTCGCTAGATGAGATGGTGAGAGGCAAGGTGAAGTTTGGCGATGGCTCCTCGGTGGAGATATGTGGTCGGGGAGCAGTCTTCCTCAAAGACCAAAAGGAGCAGCACAAAGTGTTTACCAACGTCTACTACATCCCGAAACTTCGCACAAACATTGTGAGTTTGGGACAATTGGAGGAGAACGGATGCAAGATCGTCATGGAGGATGGATTCTTGTGTCTATTCAATCAAGAGAGGCGTCTCTTGGCGAAGGTGGAGAGGTCCAAGAATCGTCTCTATATCCTAAATATGAAGACGGATGCTCCGGTGGCCTTGCTAGCGGAGCAATACAAAGACGAGGCGTGGCTATGGCACGCTAGATGGGGACATCTCAACTTTCTGGCACTTCATGACATGGGGCGTTTCAAGATGGTGGAGGGAATGCCCTCCATTGAGCACTCACAAGAACTTTGCGACGGGTGCTTGGTGGCGAAGCAAAGGCGATTACCTTTTCCAAGTGTTGCGGCGGATCGTGCAACAAAGCCTCTCCAACTGGTACATGGAGATTTATGCGGACCCATCAATCCGGCCACCCCGGGAGGTAAAAATTATTTTTTCTTGCTAGTGGATGATCATAGCAGGTTCATGTGGGTGGAATTATTAAAATCCAAAGATGAAGCCTTGAATGCTTTCAAGAGGCTAAAGGCGCGAGCGGAGATGGAAACGGAGTTCAAGTGAAGGGGTTCCGTAGCGATCGAGGTGGGGAGTTCACCTCCAAGGGGTTTGATACCTATTGTGAGGAAGTCGGGATCAAACGATTTCTCACAGCCCCTTATTCTCCGCAACAAAACGGCGTGGTGGAGCGCCGCAATCAAACAGTCATGGGGATGGTTCAGAGCCTTCTAAAATGCAAACACGTGCCGGCGAAGTTTTGGGGAGAAGCGTTGACAACCGCGGTGCATCTTCTTAACCGGGCGGCTACTCATAGCGTTGTTGGGAAGACGCCTTACGAGGCATTCTACGGAAGGAAACCAAAAGTGCACTACCTTCGCACTTTCGGTTGCCTTGCGTATGCGAAGACAACAAAGCCTAATCTTGCAAAGCTAGAAGATCGGGGCACCAAGATGGTACTCATCGGCTACGAGGCGGGTTCTAAGGCGTACAGGTTGTTCAATCCAGAGACGGGCAAGCTCGTGATCAGTCGTGATGTCATCTTTCGTGAAGAGGCAAAGTGGGACTGGGAAGAGAAAGACGGAGAAATGCTCTCTGGCTACGATCAGTTTTTGACGATAGAAGGAGCAGCAGCTCCTCTCACTGCACTAGTACCAGCCACCCCCACCGGCGACGGGCCGGCCTCCCCCCACCGCGGCTCACCCGCGGCCAGCGCGTCGCCCGCAGCAAACATGTAACACCCCGAAGTCAAGCGGATCAATTTGAGCAAAATCGGGTTCAGGCCTGGGTGACACGGCCTGGGACACGGGCGTGTCCCAGGGCGTGTCAGGCCTGGGTAGTGTCGAGTCGTGAAGTCGACGAAATTTGGAGTCGACACAGCAGACACGGCCTGCGACACGGGCGTGTCGCAGGGCATGTCGGGGCCGTGTCGACGATCGGCCTGGATGTCGACGAATTTTCTCGACGATCGTCGAGTGTCGAGTGTCGGGTGAGGACACGGCCTGTGACATGGGCGTGTCACAGGGCGTGTCAGTGGTCGTCGACCTCAACTCGACGTTTCGAGCTAGGGCGTGTTTGCGGGACACGTGTGTGCCCAGGTGCACACGGCCAGGAACACGGGCGTGTGTCAGGCCGTGTGAAGTCTCGGGTTGTTTTGAGATTATTTTCGTTGAGGCACACGGCCTCAGATATGGGCGTGTCTGAGGGCGTGTCGGGGACACGGCACGTGACACGGGCATGTCACACGGCCGTGTACTGGCTGGATTGAGTCGGTTGTCTGCCGCTTAGAGGGACACGGCCTGTGACACGGGCGTGTCACAGGGCGTGTCAGGTCGTGTTCAAGCTTTTCTGGCCAGATCTGAGCCGTTTGTTTCCCTCTTCCTGGATCCAGTGGCTGGGCTCTGTCCAGGTGTTGTGAAGGCCGAGAAAAAGGGGATTTAATCCCTCTTTTCTCTTCTTCTTCTTCATCATCTTTATTCCAAGAGAGAGAGAAGAAAGGCCTAAGGGAGAGAGAAGGGAGGAGACTACCAGCTGCTGTAGGAGTTGCGGGGTGCGGAGCGAAGATCCGAGAGCGGATTCGTGAAGGCAGAGCCGAGGCGGTGATTTCCATCCGGCTACTTCATGGCGCCGAAGCGATCTTCAAGGGTAACGATCTCCTTCTTGGACATCGAAGTCCTTCCTTTATGCATGTGCTTGGAATCCTCCACCAAGAGGTGGATTTGCGGAAGTGATTCCTTTGATGAGTCTGCATCTAGAGCCGGAATTATGGAGTACAGCATAGGCATGCTGTGTGAAGCCCATATGGACCGGTAGTCTGGATTGGTGATGGTCATGGGTAAACCGGAGAAGACTCCGTGGATTTGATGAGATGGAAATGGTTTTCTAGTGTGATGAATGTATGGATGTGATGCTGAATGTGAGGAGGCTTTGGCAAATCTCCTGGTTGTGATATGATCAATTGGTAGCACGCCTGGGGAGCTCGTGATAAACCCGGCTGTTACACCACTAAGGTGGGTTGATCTAGTTAGTTAGAGGGATCGATGGGTGGCAATGCTTGGGGAGCTGAGTTAAACCCGGGTTGCTGCACCACATAGTGTGGGTCGATCGGATTAGGAGGGGGGTCGATGGGTAGACATTGCCTGGGGAGCTTGGATAAACCCGGCGTGCTACACCACAGGTTGTGGGTCGACCTACTCTGGTTGTTGCTGTGAGGTTGTACCTCTGTGTGGTTTGGGCGGGATGTCGCCAGCTTGCGAGACTGGTGGACTAGGGCCGGTCAACAAACAAGTTAACACCTCGTATCAGCGGTGTATGACTGGTGGATTCCGGTACGCTAAGAAGGTACCCTGAGTGCACGGAACGTCTGGTGGATTCCAGCATTTGTGATGTCGTGTGTTTGCTAGTGGGATAAAGGAACTGATATACATATACTGTTGGATGATGCTTGATGATATTTGATGAGCACTGTATACAGGGAAGGAACCACTACCCCGGGTAGGGGGTAGGGTCGTTATAATGGGTCAGCCAAATGCTGACCGTTACTTTGTTTTCTGTGTTGGCTTGGATGTGGAATTACAGGTGTTGCGGCTTGAAATGCCTAAGTGGAATGGCTAGCTTGCTGCTATAGGCCCTTGAAGGCCATGCGAAGAGTTGTGTTTGGATTTCATGTGTGGCCGGCCTGCGTGCCGATGTACGAAATGATTGTTGTGTAAAAGAGGAACTTGTAAGGCCATAAGGCCAGTGTGTGTGGGTTGTATACATTCCTGGTGTTGTTATATATAAATGTGATCTTTATATATGGGTGGACATTCTGGTTTGAGTTCATGCTAACATAAAATATGCTGCGCTAGAATGGAATGAGTTAAGGATTCGCATAGATTTTGATTTCCACACGTGATTCCTTCGCTTGTCTGTGATATATGGCGTGGGGACCCGACCGGACCCACCGTTATATGTCACGTGACAGGTGGGGGCGTTACAAAGTGGTATCAAAGCGAGGTTGAGATTGTTTGGGAGGAGAGAACATAAATGAACTCATGAATGTCCACTAGGAATGTATGTCATGCACAAGATGTGCGTGAGTGTGTAGTCAATGTAGCAGTACCGTTATGATTGGAAGTATTAATGGTGTTCTGTACATTGTTAGGTGGCGAGGGATGGAGCTGGGCCGTCTGAGCCCCAGCGGTCTGATGAGAGTGCGGCACCCGTTGGAGTGCCTATGCCTCCCTCGGCAGAAGCCATACGGGTGGTGACGGAGACAGTGCTTGCAGTGTTACAAGCACAACCTATTGGACAGGCAAGACCTGGTGGAAGGCAAGAGCATGCTGCAGTGGTGATGGAAGCGCAAGCAAGTGACGACTCATTGTCACGTTTTATGCACTTTCATCCACCGACGTTTGGTGGAGCGCTTTCACCAACGCAGGCAGAAGATTGGTTGGCAAGGGTCAAAAGGATTCTCACTGCAATCAGGACGGTCGAGGAACAGAAAGTGATGTTGGCCACTTTTCTGTTGGAAGGCGATGCGAGATTATGGTGGGATGAAATTGAAGTGCATCACTTGGCAGGTCGAGGTTTAACTGACGTTTCCATGGAGGAATTCTCCCAAATCTTTTTAGCCAAGTATGTGCCGGTGTCGCAGAGGATTGCGATGGAAAAGGAATTCTGGTTTGAGTTCATGCTAACATAAAATATGCTGCGCTAGAATGGAATGAGTTAAGGATTCGCATAGATTTTGATTTCCACACGTGATTCCTTCGCTTGTCTGTGATATATGGCGTGGGGCCCCGACCGGACCCACCGTTATATGTCACGTGACAGGTGGGGGCGTTACAAAACAGCTCACCCGCAACCTGCACCCTTCACCGCGGCTCACCCGCGGCCAGTGCCTTCCCCACTTCCGAGGCAACTTCGTGCTCTAGCGGACCGATTCGATTCCGGTCACTTGAGGAGATCTACGGCGAAACTGAAGAGATGCAGGAGGAGGAGGCTGGACTCTGTTTCTTCGCTGCAGGAGAGCCAACAACTTATGAGGAAGCTAAAGACGATCAAAGTAGGAAACGATCTATGGAGGAGGAACTAAATTCCATCCGGGACAATAATACTTGGGAGATCACCACCCTCCCGGATGGTCAAAAATCCATTGGACTCAAGTGGGTTTTCAAGACGAAGCAGGACCCGAAGGGAAACATTATGAAACATAAAGCTCGTCTTGTGGCGAAGGGGTATGTGCAGCGACATGGGGTTGACTTCGACGAGGTTTTTGCACCCGTGGCGAGATTGGAGACGGTCCGTCTGCTCATTGCTTTGGCAGCGGAAGAAGGATGGGACATCCACCACATGGATGTAAAATCGGCTTTTCTCAACGGGGATCTAGTCGAGGAGGTATACGTTTCTCAACCTCCCGGTTTTGTGATTGTTGGTGAAGAGCACAAGGTGTTGAAGCTCAAAAAGGCGTTGTATGGCCTTCGACAAGCCCCTCGGGCTTGGAACTTCAAGCTGGATCAAAGTCTATCCTCATTAGGCTTTGAGAGGAGTCCGATTGAGCACGCTGTGTACAAGCGAGTTGTGGGAGATTCAATCTTACTGGTTGGAGTCTATGTGGATGATCTCATCATCACCGGATCAAGAGGCGTGGAAATAAACAAGTTCAAAACTCAGATGAAGGAGTTGTTTTGCATGAGCGATCTCGGATTGCTCACCTACTACTTGGGGATAGAGGTATCACAAACGCCTCAGGTAATCACCCTTTGTCAGTATTCGTACACATTAAAAATTCTTGAAAAATTTGGGATGGGAGACTGTAATAGCACTCAAGTTCCGATGGAACTAAGGCTCAAATTGAGCAAGACGGGCGTTTATTCTTTGGTGGATCCTACGGAGTACAGGAGCGCAATAGGATGTGAAAGATACAGTACCTAAACACCTAGAGGGGGGGTGAATAGGTGACTTAATTCTTTTTAACTTTTTATGGCAGCAATCAGTTTACAACACAGATTTTAATCTACTTTAGCACAACAATCACACAGCATTCACAGCTAATCACAGCACACAGAAGACACACAGTTTTATAGTGGTTCCCCAAGCTTTGGGTACATCCACTTTCCCCCTTCGCCTATCTAGCAGTGTACTAGATTCGGCCAAACTTCTCCACTATATCAGAACTCAAACTGGTTCCTACACCTCAGGCCCAAGGCCCTACAACTCAGCTTTTCCACAAAGCCTACACTCAGCCACAAAGGCCTACACTCAGCCATCCAGGCCTACACTCAGCCACAAAAGGCCTACACTCAGAGATTCCAATCTCCTACACTCAGGCTCGCAAGCCCTACACTCAGCCTTTATAATTACAGGCTTACAAACACTCAGATCCAAAGGATCCTACAAGATAAAAATGAATTTACAAATAATAACTCAGCAACTCAGAAACAAGTGAGGGGAGTTGTGAGTTTCTTGATGAGTTCTTGGAAGAACTCAACTGGATTCAATCTGACTTAGCTTTCTTCAAAGCTTCTTGAATGTAGAACTCAATAAGATTGACTCCTTCTGCAGTTGATCCTTGACCTCTGCTTCTTAAGATCCAGAAAAAATCTGAACCCTTCTTCTCAGCCTAGTTCCAACGGCTGATTTCTTGGATGGAGCCCTCTCTCTCCAACTTCTTAGATCTGCACTTGGACAGCTAGATCTTCTTGTTTAGATACTTGATCAATAAATTGAACAACTCTGTGAACCACTTTTGAACAACTTCAACAACCCTTTAATCAATCTCTTCTGTAGACAGTATAGGCTTATTTATAGATCTTCTTCATGGTAACCGGCTGGTCCGGTCCATAACTGAATTCTGACAACTCTGACATGTGCTGTAGACCGGCTGGAATGGCAGCTGTCAAGTCATCCAGTCAGTTCTTGAAAATGCTGTAACTGTCTTTAAGTGTCGAGACTTTCTGTCTTTAAGTGTCGACACTTATAGACCAAGTGTCGACACATGTTGTCTAAGTGTCGACACTAGTCTACAAGGTGTCGACACAACTCCTTGTGTTGTTGATTCTTTATCTCGACACTGCTTCTTCTTCATGTGTCGACACTGAAATTGAGTGTCGACACAAGTACTTGTTCTTCAGAATTTTGCTGAATTCTTCTAAGTGTCGACACATCTCCTTTGTGTCGACACATCTTCATGTGTTGAATCTGTTAAGTGTCGACACTGCTTCTTGGTGTCGACACAAGTCTTCAGTGTTGATACTTGTTGAGTGTCGACACATTGCTCTGGGTGTCGACACTTTCTTCTTCTGTCGAGACTTCAGCTGAGTGTCGACACATTTCCATAGTGTCGACACTTGTACTTAGAATATTTTGTTGAACTTTGCTGTTCTTTGCTAAGTGTCGACACAGCTCCTTGTGTCGAAACTTTCTTCAAGTGTTGAGTCTTCTGCTAAGTGTCGACACATTGTTTTGAGTGTCGACACTTGTACTTAATCTCTGCTGACTTTTGCTGAGTGTCGACACAGGCTCCAAGTGTCGACACTTTCTGATGTAGACACAACTTCACTGGGTGTCGACACAACTGTTAAGTGTCGACACTGCTTTACTGCACTTTCTTCATTGAGTGTCGACACAGCTCCTTGTGTCGACACTTTCTGTCTGGTGTCGACTCAGCATCCCTGGTGTCGACACAATGACTCCAAGTGTCGACACTGCTTGTCTGAGTGTCGACACAAGACTTCTTAAGTGTCGACACTTTCCCTCTAGGTGTCGACACATGGACTTAGAAACTTTTTCATCATTTCCTGCAAATACTTAACCTGCACATGTAACTCAAAATACATCAAATATATTTTGATGTATATCATTGAGTTGGGTGAGGCTTCTTCAAATCAGGTATATTTAGACCAATGTACCCAACAATCTCCCCCTATTTGGAGAAGTCATAACCCTTAGTCAATGATATACACCATTCATAATAACAATACAAAATGATGTAAGACAGGATTATGTAAACAGGAAAGTACATCACATGTATAAAACTAACATGCATATACAGATAGATTGCATCACAGAACAATTATGAAATAAATTTAGCACAACAAATTTATCACACAAAACATTGTTCCAATACTTTGTCATATTCTTTGTCAAAAGTTTACAGCATGATTTATATCAAAAGAATACATGGTAAACTTAAGAAATGTTCTAAGCTATTTCTGTTCTGGCTCCTTAATCACTATGCCTTTTCTAGCTTGAACTTTAGCTTGAACAGGAGCATCAGCAACTTTAGCATCAGCAGGCTTCTTGCCTTTCAAGTCTTTCTTCTTAAGCTCTTCTGCTTTGATTTTTTGTCTTTCAAAGTAATGGTATGGCTTTGGAAAGTACTTGCTAGGCTCCAGAGCAGTAGGAGGTAGCTTTCCCATCTTGGCCTTCCTTCTATACTGGACTATTTCCTCCTGCCTGATCTCATGTTTTCTCCATTCAGCTTCAGAAAACCATTTGTTCCTGTCATGCACATTATCTTTGGCAGCTTTCTAGGCAGTTAAAATGATATTCCTTGAGGTAGGGCTCCACTGCTCAAAGTCTGGCCTTTGTTCAGCTTGTTCCCTAAACCTCTTCTTAGAAAATCTTGTCTCTTCTTCTTTTTGTAGAGCTTCGTCTTCTTTCTGAAGAGCTGCTTGCATAGCTTCAGATATAGGCTGAACCACTTTCTCTAGAATGACATTAGACTTCCCTTCAGTTGGGCTATACATGTGATGAATATCAGCTTGCACCATTTCAAAATCTGGTGGAGGATAGATCACTTGAGCTACTTCTGGTTGCTCACCTCCAAGATATGCAGGCTGAATTCCAGATTCAACAACATTGTCATCATCACAAAGTGGAGGATAGCCCAGTGTAGCTCTGATGGAATTAGATATCCATTTGGCATGATCAGAGCTAGCTTTGACTAAAACTCTCTCCCCCTTTATGACTTCTCTAGCCATATGATCTCTGACATCATCCTTCTGGAATCTGATTTGATTATCCAAGTATCTGACTCCATCTTTAAAGAAAGGTTTGAGCTTTTTAAGTTGTTCAGATATGGCCTTCTGGGAGTCTTGAATAGCAGTCTTAACAGCATTGATTTCTTCTTGAAATACTTTGTCAAATTCAGCTTTAATAGTAGTAGTAGTAGATGTAGAAGGTCCAGCACCTATATTCTTTAATTCTGTGACAATTGCATTATGAGATGCTGTCAGATTGTCATTCATCCTGAGTTGATTTTCAAGTACATAACCTTGCTTCACAGCTATGTCATCAACTTGGGCTTTGATCTTCTCCTGATGAGTTGCAAGATAGACTACTGCATTCTCACCCTTGTGGAAGCAGTCAGTCATCTCCTTCTTATTAAGATTCATTTCAAATCTTATTGACTTTATGTCCTGGGCCAGATCAAATTGCAAAGATTTGTGCCCTTCATCTATATACTTCTCAATTGCCTGCCTTTGTTCATCCAACTTGACTTGCATTGCAACCATTAAAGCACTATAATCCACAGTTGGAGTTGGCTGTGCTATAGGCTGTGGAGCAATAGTTTGGAGAGCCTTCTTATAACTCTGGCTCCTTCTTTTGAAGACGTAAATTTTCTTTTTCCTAGCCCTGGTAGTCTCCTCATCTTCAGAAGCTGAGGAGCTGGCTATATCCACCCTCTCCTTAGGGCTTGGAGGCCTCTCAGTTTGCACATCTGGTGCCTTCACAGTTTCTTGTCTCACAGGCTCTTCTAGAATGTGCACTTGCTCCCCCTCAGCAGCAGCATTATCTCCTTCAGCAGCAGTTTCTTTATCAAAATCCTCTTGATCCAGATTTAGAAACAAATCTTCCATTGTAAACTCTTGTGGAGAATGAGCTGGAGAAACTCTGGGCTCTTCAACCACTGGATCAGATACCATTTGAACAGTAACATCTTGAACAACAGCAGATGTGTCTTCTATAACAGCATCTGGAACTTGACTATCCAGCTGAGTTTGCTGATGAACATCAGACAAATCAGTATCTTCGATAGGAAAATCTATAGTGTTTAGTTCAGTGATTACCTCTAGTATGATTGTGGTTGCTTGTTCACTTTCCAGTGTAGTGGGTTCATCTACAACTGGAAGCTCCCCCTGGCTTTGATCCTTGTGGATGGGGCTTGCTTGTGGTAGCTCCCCCTGGATCTCAGCATCATCTTGAGGAGCAGGAGATTTTACTACTGGCTCTTCTACATTCTCATCAGATAAAAAGACAACATGCTCTTCACTTTCAGAGCTGCTAGTGGACTCTTGTGCCACTGGAGCAGTCTTCCTCTTCTTCTTTGGTGGAATCTCCTTCTCAGAAACTATCTTCTCAGGGGTTGGCATCTCCTTAGTCAACACCCTGTCCCATCTAGAGAATATTCTTAAATCCATCTTCCTCATATGGTTTATCTTGCTTCCAGCAGCCTGATGCATAACCTCTGGTATGGTACCAGCAAGGTATAGACTTAAAATTCTGCCCAGGTTGGGCTTCTTCAAGCTTTCCTTAATTTTCTCATAAACTACCATAGACCAGTCAGTTTGCAGAGAGAAGATTATCCTTGTCATAATACTAAACATATAGGCAGACACTCTGTCATGCCCTCCTGGCTTGCTGAGTATGACTTTGCCAACAATCTCAGAGAGGAATTTCCCTTGATTGTTCATGCCTTTTCTAAGAAACACTGATCCAAGCTTCATATTAGGATCCAGTCCACACCATGTTAGAGCTTCCCTGGTCTTTGTAGCTGTAACCTCATCTTCCTCTTTAATTCTTGCTAGTTGTAGAATCTTCCTCAAGTTCTTTGGTGAAATCTTAACTTTTGTTCCATGAACTCTGGATTTGATCTTGTATCCAGATTCGTCCACTTCATCTCCATTGAGGAATTCGAGTACCTCTTTCTTCCAGATTTTAGTAGGTTCAGAAACAAGATATTCCAATCCCGAATCAGCAACTAGGGTTACGACAGACTGGATTTCTTGATCAGCATCATCGAAAGCACCGCACACCAGCTCATATCCTTCGTTGACGTTCTCCTCTAGCTTAGGCGTCATTAGGGTTTGTAGAATTTGTCTTGAGAGAAGAGAGGTGTCGACACAGAAGTTTGGTCTCGAAACTTTGAAAGTGTGTCGACAAACTAAGGCAAAATTCTATGTATACCTTTCTAATTTTGAAGATGAACAGGCGGGACAGCTAACTTAAATTGTGTCGACACTGGCAAGAAGTGTCGACACTGACTTATAATGTCTTGACACATATGTGTCGACACAAGTTTAGTCAACAGATTATATGTGTCGACACTTGTTTATGTGTCGACACTACATAACTCGACACATAGTCGAGACTTTACTTAGAGAATTCTGAGTAAATACTAAGTGTCGACACCACATTGGATGTGTCGACACCTACTTGACATGTGTCGACACTAATATTCAGAAGTGTCGACACCAACGTCCTAGATGTGTCGACACCTTTTTCCTGAAGTGTCGACACCACTTTTCTGTGTCGACACAGAAATATCTATGTGTCGACACCTTTTTACTTAGCCAATTTCAATACTATAAACTTACTCTAAGTTTATCATTCCTAGTTCAATCTTAAACCTATTGAACTTAGCTTCTTCTAGGAGCTTAGTATACATATCAGCTAATTGTTCATCTGTTTTAACATATTCAAGTAAAATATCTTCTCTTTCTACATGCTCCATAAGAAAATGATATTTAATTTCAATATGTTTTGTTCTACTATGGGATACCGGGTTATTAGCTATTGAAATGGCACTTGTAGAATCACAAAAGAGTGGAGTTCTACTTACCTGAAATCCATAGTCCTCTAGCTGATGTTGTATCCACAGAAGTTGAGCACAGCAACTTCCTGCAGCCACATACTCTGACTCTGCAGTGGAGATAGCCACACTTGTTTGCTTTTTGCTACTCCATGAAATTAGTCTCCCACCTAGGAATTGACAGGTTCCAGTAGTGCTTTTTCTATCTTCTTTGCATCCTGCAATGTCTGCATCTGAATAACCTGTTAGTTCAAAATCCCCATTCCTAGGGTACCAGAGGCCTAGATAGGGAGTGCCCTTTAGATATCTCAATATTCTTTTGACTGCTGTCAAATGAGACTCTTTAGGGCAGGCTTGATACCTTGCACAGACACATGTAGCATACATGATATCTGGTCTACTTGCAGTCAAGTATAATAGGGAGCCAACTATCCCTCTATACAAAGTTTCATCTACAGGTTTCCCTGCATCATCCTTGCTAAGAGACATACTTGACCCCATTGGAGTCTTCATGGTACTGGATGAATCCATACCATACTTCCTTATGAGTTCTAGGATGAACTTAGACTGACAAATGGATAAACCACTCTCAGTCTGTTTAACTTGGAGACCCAAGAAAAACTTCAGCTCTCCCATACTACTCATCTCAAATTGTCCTTGCATAAGTTTTGCAAACTTTTTGCAAAGGCTGCTTTCAGTAGACCCAAATATAATGTCATCTACTTATATTTGGACTACTATAACTTTGCCTCTAGATTCCCTAAGGAATAGAGTCTTATCTATTTTACCCCTTGAGAACTTGTTCTCAATGAGGAAACTAGATAGGGTTTCATACCAAGCCCTTGGGGCTTGCTTTAACCCATATAAAGCTTTCCTAAGTCTATATACATGATTAGGTAGAGTTGAATCAACAAAACCTGAAGGCTATTCCACATAGACTTCTTCTTTAAGATTACCATTCAGAAATGCTGACTTGACATCCATTTGATAAACTTTGAATCCTTGATAAGTTGCATAGGCAAGAAACATCCTTATGGCTTCCAGTCTGGCTACTGGAGCAAAGGTTTGATCAAAGTCAATAGCTTCTTCTTGCATATATCCTTTAGCAACCAATCTTGCTTTATTCTTAATGATGACCCCTTGTTCATCCATCTTATTCCTGTAGATCCACTTGGTTCCTATTATATTGTGGTCTTTAGGTTTAGGAACAAGTTCCCAGACCTTGCACCTTTTGAACTGATTAAGCTCTTCTTGCATTGCTTCAGTCCATTGTGGATCTAGTATGACTTCTTCAAACTTCTTAGGTTCAACTTGGGATAGAAAGCTGAGTAGACTGCTGCATTCAGGTTTCTGCTCCTTGTTTGTACCCCTTGTCTTGGATCTCCAATAATCTGCTCTATTGGATGATCTCTAAGATGCCTGTTGGCTGGAGGCATCCTAACTTCTGGTTGAACCTCTACAACATCTCCATCATCCTGTACTCCTTGAACTTCATTAGCAATTGGTACATGTAGTTCTCCACCTGGATAACAGCCACTGTCTTCTACTTGTTATCTTGCAGTAGGTACTTCTTCTATAGTAAGCTTGTCCATCTTCTTTGTTAAACCTGTGGGGCTGCATACACTACTAGACAACTCATTGTCAATAAGTTTAGTCTCATCAAAAACCACATGTACAGATTCTTATACAACTTGTGTAGACAAATTGTAGACTCTATAAGTCTTACTGTTATTGTTGTACCCAACAAAAATTCCCTCTTGGGACTTGGCAGCAAACTTAGTTAAGTAAGACTTTCCATTGTTAAGTATGAAGTATTTGCAACCAAAGATCCTGAAGTAGGATAGGTTTGGTTTCCTGCCTTTCCCAACTTCATAGGGGGTCTTGTTTAGGCTTTTAGTGATGGTAGCCCTATTTATAACATGACATGCAGTGTTAACTGCTTCAGCCCAGAAATATTCTGGCAGTGATGTATCACTTAATAGGGTTCTACCTGCCTCAATCAAGGTCCTATTCTTCCTTTCAGCAATGCCATTTTGCTGAGGTGTTCTAGGTGAAGAAAACTCTTGAAATATCCCAAAGTCTTCACATAGTTTTGTCATGCTATCAGACTGAAACTCAGTACCATGGTCACTTCTTATTTTGACCACTGTACTATTTAGTTCATTCTGAATTTGTCTAACAAACCTATAGAAGACATTGGGTGTTTCAGATTTCTGTCTTAAGAAGAACACACAGGAAAACCTTGAGTAGTCATCTACAACTACAAAGGTATAGACCTTCCTACCTAGGCTGTGAACTGACATTGGACCAAAAAGATCCATATGCAAGAGGTATAAACACCTCACATCATCTTTCTTTTCTATGCTTCTAAAGATGGATCTAGTTTGCTTGTCCTTTTGACAAGCTGAGCAAATACCATCTTTAACACACTTAACTTGAGGACCATTCCTCACTAACTCTTTGTTAAAGAGTTTGTCAATTGTCTTGTAGTTAAGATGGGCAAGCCTCTTGTGACATTTGACACAATGAGAGACTGTCTCATCAGCTACAAGACACACTTGAGAACCATTGGTCTCAACCATAATGTCTAAGCAATAGACATTCCTTTTCCTATAACCAGTCAAAATGATCTCTTGATCAGTTGACCTCCTGATATGACAATCATTTTTAACAAATGAGATGTCATACCCTACATCACTTAATTGACTTATATTTATTAGGTTGTGTTTCAACCCTTTAACATAAGCCACTTGAGTAATGGTAACTAAGTTACTAGAAATGTTACCAAACAATTTGATGATTCCTTTTTCAGAACCACCAAAGGTTACTTTTGGACCATCTTTGATTGAAATGTAGTCCCTTAGTAGTCCCCTAGTTCCAGTCATATGTCTGGGACATCCACTGTCCAAGTACCATATTGGGGCATGGCAACTTGGACTCACCTGCAAAACAGATTAATGAACCTTAGAACCCAAAGTATTCTTGGGTCCTTGGTATTTGTTAGTTTGCAACCTGACAAAGCTACCTACTGGTTTTCCAATAGGCAGTTTGCTACTCACTTTGGCACTAGTATTGTGCCAACAATCCATTGCAAAATGGCCAATTTTGCCACAACACCAACATTCAAACTTATTGTACCTTTGCTTAGGTACTGTCTTTGCTGTCTTATCTACAGCTGACTTGTTGAATGTTGGGGCTTTGCCCTTGGACTTGGACTGGACAGTCCTTGCAGGTTTAATAAAACCCAGTCCAGCTTTACCCTTGTGATGAGCAAATTCATCAATTATGGGTAACACTGACTTAGGTTTGGAAAACCTAGCAACAAGCTCTCTCTCCTTCTGAAGATTTATCTCCAGACACTTGATTTGATCATTCTTATAGGTGATAGTCCCCATCTGAATCACTATTATGTGTTTTAGTCTGGCTATCTCATTAAGTTTTTGATCAAATAACTTCTCAACCTTAGTTGCAGCAGCTTTAAGATCAGCAATTTCCTTTGCCTGACTTTTGGCTAGAAACTTGCTCTTCTTGTAAGCTTGCAACAGTACTTTGTATTCATCTATCAACTGATGAATATCTGCTTCAGACTCAGATGCACTCTCATCACTTGATGATGATGAATCTGAATCTGTACTGGTACAAGAAATTGAACTTAGAGTTGAACATTGTACCTTACTGGGTCCTGGTTGTTCCAGGATTTTGTCACCTTCTGTCAATGCCATTAGCCCTTGACATTGACTGTCTTCTTGTTCATATATAGACTCCAAAATCTGCATGAACTCTTCTTCTTCTTCTTCAGCAAACAGCCCTATGTATGCCTCAGCATCAGACTCAGTTTCTGAAGAAGAGATTTCTGACAGAGTCTTCTCCTTTTTGGCAACAAAAGACTTCTCTTTCTTGCCTTTAAAATGAGTCTTCTTCCTGTCACCAGATTCCTTTCTTTTTTCTGGATAATCTGCAACAACATGGCCTTGTCTGTTGCAGCAATAGCACACTATTTTTGAAATAGTTGCCTTGCTAGATTTAGTCCTCTTCCTGTCCTTCTTTGAAGCTTTTTTGTTCTGATAGAAGTCTTCTTTTCCCTGTGAAGTAGAGGGCCTTGTCCTCCACTGTTTCTTCTTCAAGAACTTCTGAAAATGTCTAGTGAAGGCAGCAAAGTCTTCATCACTTTCACTGCTTTCAGACTTTGTGCTGACAGACTCATCTGACTCTGATTCAACTACCTTTGGAGGTGGAGTTGGTGACTTATTCCTGTACTTTCTGGGGGCTTCTGTCTTGAAAGCTACAGTTCTTTCCTTATGTTCATTTCTTGTTGATTTCTCCTTCTCTTTCCTCACTGCCAACTGCATTTCATATGACAGTAATTTGTCAAACAGTGTAGGTGGAGGAATTTCTCCCAACTTAGCCATTCTCTAATGGCACAGATCTTGGTGTCCCAATCTTTAGTTAGGGACCTTAGGAACTTGTCATTTAGTTCATAATTACTGAACTCTCTTCCATAAGACATGAGTTCATTCACTATCCTGTAAAACTTCTTATAGCACTCAGTTATGCTATCACCCTTTACTTGTCTAAAACTTTCATATTCTTGATTTAGCAAGGATTTTCTGTCTTGCCTAACTTCTTCAGATCCTTCCATATACACAATAAGGGTATCCCACATCTCTTTGGCTGTCTTACAGTGTATTAGATTCTGAAAAGTTGCATCATCTATGACACTCACTATAATGTTTTGAGCCCTTTTGTCCATGGTGGTTAGGACAATCTCATCCTTTTGTCATTTCAGAGAAATCCTTTGGTGTTCTCTGATTTGCATCTAGAACTGATATCTTCATGGGCACATATGGCCCCTCTTTGACAGTGATGTAAATCCTAGGGTCTGAGGCATCCATAAACAGCCTTACCCTTTCCTTTCAGATCCCAAATATCTCTTTCCCACATAGAGGTAATTTCATGGATCCCAATTCCTTGTGATTCTCAGAGGAACCCATGGTTCTTGATTTTCTTGAATCTGTACTTTGACTTAGACTGAAACTGCCAATCAGGATCTCCTCAGACTGTTAGTCCTTTTTGAGAAACCTGGCTCTGATACCACTTGAAAGATATAGTACCTAAACACCTAGAGGGGGGGTGAATAGGTGACTTAATTCTTTTTAAACTTTTTATGGCAGCAATCAGTTTACAACACAGATTTTAATCTACTTTAGCACAGCAATCACACAGCATTCACAGCTAATCACAGCACACAGAAGACACACAGTTTTATAGTGGTTCCCCAAGCTTTGGGTACATCCACTTTCCCCCTTCGCCTATCTAGCAGTGTACTAGATTCGGCCAAACTTCTCCACTATCTCAGAACCCAAACTGGTTCCTACACCTCAGGCCCAAGGCCCTACAACTCAGCTTTTCCACAAAGCCTACACTCAGCCACAAAGGCCTACACTCAGCCACCCAGGCCTACACTCAACCACAAAAGGCCTATACTCAGAGATTCCAATCTCCTACACTCAGGCTCGCAAGCCCTACACTCAGCCTTTATAATTACAGGCTTACAAACACTCAGATCCAAAGGATCCTACAAGATAAAAATGAATTTACAAATGATAACTCAGCAACTCAGAAATAAGTGAGGGGAGTTGTGAGTTTCTTGATGAGTTCTTGGAAGAACTCAGCTGGATTCAATCTGACTTAGCTTTCTTCAAAGCTTCTTAAAAGTAGAACTCAATAAGATTGACTCTTTCTGCAGTTGATCCTTGACCTCTGCTTCTTAAGATCCAGAATAAATCTGAACCCTTCTTCTCAGCCAAGTTCCAACGGCTGATTTCTTGGATGGAGCCCTCTCTCTCCAACTTCTTAGATCTGCACTTGGACAGCTAGATTTTCTTGTTTAGATACTTGATCAATAAATTGAACAACTTTGTGAACCACTTTTGAACAACTTCAACAACCCTTTGATCAATCTCTTCTGTAGACAGTATAGGCCTATTTATAGACCTTCTTCATGGTAACCGGCTGGTCCGGTCCATAACTGAATTCTGATAACTCTGACAGGTGCTGTAGACCGGCTGGAATGGCAGCTGTCAAGTCATTCAGTCAGTTCTTGAAAATGCTATAACTGTCTTTAAGTGTCGAGACTTTCTGTCTTTAAGTGTCGACACTTATAGACCAAGTGTCGACACATGTTGTCTAAGTGTCGACACTAGTCTACAAGGTGTCGACATAACTCCTTGTGTTGTTGATTCTTTATCTCGACACTGCTTCTTCTTCATGTGTCGACACTGAAATTGAGTGTCAACACAAGTACTTGTTCTTCAGAATTTTGCTGAATTCTTCTAAGTGTCGACACATCTCCTTTGTGTCGACACATCTTCATGTGTTGAATCTGTTAAGTGTCGACACTGCTTCTTGGTGTCGACACAAGTCTTCAGTGTTGATACTTGTTGAGTGTCGACACATTGCTCTGGGTGTCGACACTTTCTTCTTCTGTCGAGACTTCAGCTGAGTGTCGACACATTTCCATAGTGTCGACACTTGTACTTAGAATATTTTGTTGAACTTTGCTGTTCTTTGCTAAGTGTCGACACAACTCCTTGTGTCGACACTTTCTTCAAGTGTTGAGTCTTCTGCTAAGTGTCGACACATTGTTTTGAGTGTCGACACTTGTACTTAGTCTCTGCTGACTTTTGCTGAGTATCGACACAGCCTCCAAGTGTCGACACTTTCTGATGTAGACACAGCTTCACTGGGTGTCGACACAACTGTTAAGTGTCGACACTGCTTTACTGCAATTTCTTCATTGAGTGTCGACACAGCTCCTTGTGTCGACACTTTCTGTCTAGTGTCGACTCAGCATCCCTGGTGTCAACACAATGACTCCAAGTGTCGACACTGCTTGTCTAGGTGTCGACACAAGACTTCTTAAGTGTCGACACTTTCTCTCTGGGTGTCGACACATGGACTTAGAAACTTTTTCATCATTTCCTGCAAATACTTAACCTGCACATGTAACTCAAAATACATCAAATACATTTTGATGTATATCATTGAGTTGGGTGAGGCTTCTTCAAATCAGGTACATTTAGACCAATGTACCCAACATGATGCTTAAGATATTTGGTAAATAAGCGTCCGGATATTGCATAAGCCGTTGGGATAGCGAGCAGGTTCATGGAGAAGCCCAATACCCAGCATTTTGCGGTGGTGAAGCAGATTTTGCGGTATCTGAAAGGTACAATTGGGTTTGGTCTTTCTTATGAGAGGAATCTTCGTGGAGGAACGAAGCTTGTTGGCTACTGCGACAGTGATCATGGAGAGAGCATTGATGATAGGAAAAGTACTACGGGAGTTGCATACTTCCTAGGCCAGAACATCATCACTTGGATGTCGCAGAAGCAACGGGTTGTAGCCTTATCTTCTTGCGAGGCCGAATATATATCAGCTTCGATTGCGGCACAGCAAGGAGTATGGTTACTCAACCTACTCGATGATATTCGGAAGAGGATTAGGTGCAAAACAACTCTCTTTGTTGACAACAAGTCGGCAATCGCACTAACCAAGAACCCCGTGTATCATAATCGTTCAAAGCACATTGATACTCGTTACCACTACATTCGGGATTGCGTGGAGCGTGGAATGATCGAGGTCGAGTATGTTCATACTAACGACCAACTTGCTGACATACTCACCAAGGCACTCGCGAGGAACAAGTTCGTTGAAATGCGGGAGCGTCTTCGTGTGCGGGACGTGAAGAACATAACTAATTAGGGGTTGAATGTTAATAATTAGTTACGTTTTTTCTAATTAAAGTTTTATTTCAGTTTTTTCTTTGGAAGAGAATAAAGTCCACTGTTTCAGATTTCTAATTAAAGCATTTGGCTGTTTCGTTTTTTTTGTTTCCGTTGCATTTTTTTCTGCCTATATATGTAATGCAAGTTTTTGTATTGAGAGATATCAAGTATCAAAGAATATCAAAAAGCTTTCTTCCCATTATTTTTTTTCTGTCATGTGTTTGGTTTTGAGTTTGTTCTAACATCCACCCACAGATGAAGGTTTCCAGAGAGCAACCAATAGGGCTGGCTATCTCGCACACCGATTCCGATCTCATGCGGCATACCGTCAAGCATCAACGACAAAAATGGCGTGAGATCCATCTCGTAGGCAGGAAGGTTGAAGGCTCCAATGGCGGACACTGGAGACCATAAGTAGGGGTTGATAGACCCTGGGTAGATGACGGCGAAAGGTATGTGGCCGCCGGCGAATTGGCCGTCGACAGTGGCGTATATTTGACGGAATCCCCCATTGGCATGAGCTTCACCGCCGTCGTAGGAGGCTTGGAGGGGATTGGCGTACCAGGACTCTTCGTGGGCGTGGTAGGAAACGAAGACTTCGAGCACGGCGCGCTGTGTGTTGCGGGGTATGGCTATCACAGCAGCTGGCACAACGGTATCATTCTCAATGCGAAACCAGAAGCCGGAGCCACACTCGCCGTCGTCTTGAGAGACGGGGAGAATGATGTCGGCCGGGCGGCGGTAGATGTCCTTCGCTGTGGGGTGAACCATCGACCTGATAAACATAACTTTAATTAGTTACTGAGGCGAATGTTAGGGAGTTCATGTCCGGTGCCGTATGGCCACGATTATACCCTGGTGACGACAATGTTCCCGCGTGATAACACTCGTCGTTCACAGTCCTAGGAGCGCAGCATGTCAGTCCCTCATTACGACCATCTCTGTGAGCCGCATCAGTGTTATTGCGCCATTACACTGTCGTGGCCGGCAACATCAGAATGCTGCCGTGGCCTCACGGGACCGCTTGCACTATTGCTCCTATAGATATGATAATGACAGGATATTTTGATATGAAAAGTAATTTCTTACATATAAAAATATAGTTTTTTATGATTTTATCTATACTATAAAAAAGTGGAAAATCATATTTTGATTAGATTCACTTTTACATTTCAACTCTCTTATTAAGAAAATTATAGTTTTAAAAATTTATGTTTTTTCTTTTTTAAAAGAATGCTCTCATATTAAGAAAATTATAGTTTTAAAATCATCTACTTACAATAAAGATGTATTCTTCCCTCCACTTGCGAACTCTCGTGCACACCTCAAAAATGAGTGACGAGTGAAGTATAATACTCAGGGGTTTGCGAGCGGCAGGTGTGTCGTTGGGCCGGAAAATTTTTGTGTCCGATATAGCGTTGTGCGGGGCACGGGGGCCTTTCATGCACTATCACAATTGAGGTACTGTCGCGGTTGGGCATGTCTATCACTTGTATTTTTATATGTATTTTTCTGATATAAATCTGGCCTATAAAAAGTGAAGCAATCAAACGGTTATCCACATATAAATATATCTATATATATTAACAATTCACAATGGGGCTCCGCTCCCGACAACCGTGAAGGTACCTTGACGACAATCGTGAACGAATACTCCTGTGCTCCGCGCAACATTATCCCGGCAACGACATTGTCCTGGTGCGACAACGCTCCCGTCCTCGCAAACCCTTGAGTGTTATACTCCACTTGTTACTCATTTTTGCGATATGCGTGAGGGGTTTGCGAGCGACGAGGAGAATACGTTTTTTTATTGTAGGTAGAAGATTTTGTTTATATAAAAGCATATTTTAAAAAAAATAAAAGGAAATACATATAAGTTATAAAATTTGACTTTTTTTAAGAGGGGTAAAATTTGAAAGCAAGTGCTTAGCAGAATGATTTTTTCTCTTTTAAAATAATATAGATAAATATGCTGAAAATAAATGAGCTAGATTTAAATATTAAAATGAGTATTGAAATTTGAAAGTAAGTACTTTGGTTTTCATTTTCTTTAAATTGTTCTCAAATTTATAATTTATTTTAAATAAGTATATTTTATTATCTAATAAAAATATTTATTAAAATTTTGAATTTATAATATTCAAATTATTATTTTATCACATTTCGAATTTATATTCTTCTATTCAGATTTCAGAATACCTACAAAAAATTAGTGATTATGAAAGCCATAATATCATTGAAATATAAAAAAATTCAAAAAAATCTCATTCTCGTTGACAATTATTTATACTAATTAGCCTATATTTTATATAATTTGATTGAAATAAATGTCACTTATATTTTGAATTTCTTTCATTTTTTGACATTTTAATTGAATGTTGGCTTTATAATTCATAATTTTTTATTATTGATTTCTAATAAGTGAAAATGAATTTATAATGTGTTGAGAAAAATGATTAGATATATTATAAATTAGATTGTAATTATTTTGATTAAATAATTACAAATATTATTTTATTGACACAAACAATTCTTCATTGCCATGTTTGTGCCCAGTAAGCAGAGTAATGATTGTTTATGAATTTATTTGAAATAAAGTATAAAATTCAGAAATTAATTTGAAGTAAATGAAAATTAAAGAATCTATTTGAAGGTATGCTCAAAATTAAGTGACCAATTTGAAATAAATGAAAAGTAAAGGACGTATTTGAATGTATGACCAAAAATTCAAATTTTTGAAAACCGGACCGGTGATCGAATCGGCGGAGGGAAAGATTCAAGGTTGAAGCAGTCTAACCGGTTTAACCGGGGTCGAACCATTATTTTAAATAAATAAATAATATATATATATATATATATATATATATATATATATATATATATATATATATATATATATATATATATATATATGTAACAATAGTAGAAAAAAAGTCTTTTTGAATTTGGTTAGAACTTAAACAAAAATGTACATTATATGCATATATATTTGCTATTTCTCGTCATTATATTTTGGTACAAATAAAAATAATATATCACAACTCACGTATGTTTGTAAATCTAATTTGAATGATATATATAATTAAAAATAAATAATAAAATATAATTTTGTTAAGATAATTCAATATAAATAATTGAAATATGTAAAAAAAAAACTAAACATTGTTCATAAACATAAAAATTTAAAAATAATTAAAATTAAAAAATAATTAAAATTAAATATAAATATAATCGACAATGTATATAAGCTAATAAAAATGGCTAAGGATATTATACTAATAAAGATGAATATTAACTTTTTAATTAAAATGTTTGATGTTATTTAGTAATAAATATAACTAGATATACTATATCTATAATATGTCTCCTTACTTTTCAACAAAAGCAAGATGGCTTAGTGGAAAAGGTTTTTGGAATAATATTCATTGATGCAGGTTCGAATCCTAGCAGAAGCATTTTAACACGAATTTTTAAATCCCAACCTTTTATAGGACACGCCCGATTACAGGGAACCGGTCACGGTTCCCGGGTTTCCGGTTGACCCGCCCGGTACCCCGGTTTTCGGGTGGTCCGTGGGTAAGCCGGTTTTAGAACCTGGACCGGATCGGGTAGCTTACCGGTTGGCGGTTCGACCGGTCCGGTCCGTTTTTCAAAACTCATTTGAAGCAAATGAAAAATTAAATGATCAATTTGAAACTAGTCCCTAAATTAACAGAGCAATTTGAGTATTTTGGCAAAAAATATATATAAGAAATGTGCATATCTATGCAGGAGTTAAAGTGACCTCAATGTATGTAGTACTAATAATATTGCCACCGTGTCGCATTGTCTATAAGACAAAGGTGATCGATTATGCTATCATACTTCGTCAGGATGAACAAAAATCCTGGCTTGGATAAATTCCACACTGCAACTACAGCTCTCTTGAGTCGAGGAGGTAGTTTGATATTTCCAAATTGAAAGATATAGTACCTAAACACCTAGAGGGGGGGGGGGGGTGAATAGGTGACCTAATCCTTTTTAAACTTTAATAGCAGCAAACAGTTATATCACAGAATCTACTCTACTTTTGCACAACAATCACACAACATACACAGCAAATCACAATCACAGCACAACAGACACATAGTTTTATAGTGGTTCCCCAAGCTTTGGGTACATCCACTTTCCCCCTTCGCCTATCTAGCAGTGTACTAGATTCGGCAAAACTTCACCACTGTCTCAGAACCCAAACTGGTTCCTACACCTCAGGCCCAAAGCCTTACAACTCAGCTTTTTCACAAAGCCTACACTCAACACAAAGGCCTACACTCAGCCAACAAGGCCTACACTCAGCCAACAAGGCCTACACTCAGAGATTTCAATCTCCTACACTCAGGCTCTCAAGCCCTACCCTCAGCCTTTATAATTACAGGCTTACAATTCACTCAGATCCAAAGGATCCTACAAGATAAAAATGATTATAGAAATAATAACTCAATAACTCAGAAACAAGAGAGGGGAGTTGAGAGTTTCTTGATGAGTTCTTGGAAGAACTCAGCTGGATTCAATCTGACTTAGCTTTCTTCAAAGCTTCTTGAAAGTAGAACTGAATAAGAATGAATCCTCCTGCAGTTGATCCTTGATCTCTGCTTCTTAAGATCCAGAATAAATCTGAACCCTTCTTCTCAGCCTAGTTCCAACGGCTGATTTCTTGGATGGAGCCCTCTCTCTCCAACTTCTTAGATCTGCACTTGGACAAGCTAGATCTTCTTCATTTGATACTTGATCAATAACTCTGTGTACCACTTTAATAACTTGTTCAACAACAATCTGAACAACAGTTTCTGTAAACTGTATGAGCCTATTTATAGGCCTTCTTCATGGTAACCGGCTGGTCCGGTCCATAACTGAATTCTGACATCTCTGACAGGTGCTGTAGACCGGCTGGAACGGCAGTTGTCAAGTCATCCAGTCAATTCTTGAAAGTTCTCTAACTTTCTGAAAGTGTCGAGACTTTCTGTCTTTAAGTGTCGACACTTATAGACCAAGTGTCGACACAAGTTGTGTAAGTGTCGACACAAGTCTACAAGGTGTCGACACAACTCCTTGTGTTGTAGATTCTATGTCTCGACACAGTTTCTTCTGCATGTGTCGACACAGAAATTGAGTGTCGACACAAGTACTTGATCTTCTATCTTTTGCTGAATTCTTCTAAGTGTCGACACATCTCCTTTGTGTCGACACATCTTCATGTGTTGAATCTGTTAAGTGTCGACACTACTTCTTGGTGTCGACACATAGTCTTCTATGTTGATACTTGCTGAGTGTCGACACAGCTCCTTGTGTCGACACTTGATTCTTCTGTTGAGACTTCAGCTGAGTGTCGACACATTCCCTTAGTGTCGACACTTGTACTTAGAATAATTTGATGATCTTGCTGTTCTTTACTATGTGTCGACACAGCTCCATGTGTCGACACTTTCTTCAAGTGTTGAGTCTTCAGCTGAGTGTCGACACATTGTTCTGGGTGTCGACACTTACTTCAAGTGCTGACTCTTCTGTTGAGTGTCGACACATTGTTCTGACTGTCTACACTTATACTTAGTCTCTGCTGACTTTTGCTGAGTGTCGACACAGCTCCAAGTGTCGACACTGTTGGGTATTGTATCCACGATTACCTAGATTTGAGGAAGCCCCTGTCAAGCTAAGATGAATTCACAATGTATTTGATGAAACATTTCCAGTTGTGCTTGCAGTTTCTCCACGCTAAGTGCACACCAATGTCAGGGTGCAGTAGGTCAATATACACGGGTCTGCACGACGTAATCCCTCGTTGAGCAGATCAGTGTGTTGGCCTACGTGTACTCTCTCTATTGGAGTGCACTTATTTCAAGCACAGGGCCGCTCTATGCAAGAGAAGACAAGGAGCATGGAGGATCAAGGAGCAGCTCCTGGGGTGGAAGACGAAAAATCTTCCAAGGCAAATTCGACGAGAATCACCAAGTGATTCTCGCCGATTCGGCGAGAATCACTAGTGATTCTCGCCGAATCGACGAGAATCATTAGTGATTCCCGCCGACTCCTTTTGGCCATCTCAAGACGGTGCCAAGTAAGATTCGGCGAGAATCACTTGTGATTCCCGCCGAACCAGTGGTCAAGCAGCCCATGTGTAAAGTGAAATTCGTTGAGAATCGACAAGTGATTCGACGAGAATCACAAACGATTCTCGACGAATCGTCGAGAATCACTTGATGATTCTCGCCGATTCGTCGAGAATCGTTTGCTATTCTCGCCGATTTTTACTTGGCGTTTTCTCAGAATGCTGCTGAACCGGATTCTGCTTCTGGATTTGTTTGAACCGGATTTTGGGATTTCATTTGTGGGTCCCTCAAACGGTCATATTTGAGAATCCTACAGTATTTATACACATGTATTTTTGAACAGTAAATCCACGGAGAAAGAGGCCGAGCACGTAACCCTAAATCCGCGAACTCGCTCCGCTCCGCCGCCGCCGCTCGCATCAAGTGGTCGCCGCTGCTGATCGCTCTTCTTCCCGATCTCCGGTGACAGAAGCTTAGCAAGGCTTGTGTCTCACGCGTCTATCCGGAGATCTCTTGTCTCTCGATTCGTTGACCGGGAAAAACTCCCCCGTCTGAATCGATCGAGACGACTGATCCTAGAGTGACCGTTGGTAGACCTAGCTTGCTTCGCAACGAAGTTTGGATCTCCAAGTTCAGCAGCTGCTCTTCATCGTAGCCGCCGATCCCGAAGCTAGCCGCCGCTCGTGTGCCGCCGCCGGTTCCGGGGAGATCTTCTCCAAGAGAGACCAAGGTCGTAGACTCTTCATCGACTTCAAGAACACGTCGTCGAACAAAGAGGAACACCGGTGTCTCCAAGAGAAGTTTGTATCACATGTACATTCTACTTTTATTTCATTGTAAAGGAACTTTAGTTCCGTGTTGTAAGGGTTGGGTGCAACCCGATTTGTGGGAGTGTTGACTCTCACGTGTGGAAGGGCTCCTTCCGTTAGTGAAGGGATTGGATTTCAATCCCGTTGGTGAAGTGACCGAGTCGTCCCTTGTTGGGGAGATAGGTCGAAGGGGGAAAGTGGATGTACCCAAGTCGGGGAACCACTATAAATTTGCTGTGTTTTCTGTGTGCTGTGTTTGTTGTTTTTATTGTGCAGGTACATCTGTAAATTCCGCAAAAGAACCACACGCCACCTATCCCCCCCCCCCCATAGGTGCACATAGCCGACACTAGGTGGACTTTCAAGTGGTATCAGAGCCAGGTTCCTCAACAAAAAGGCTAACACCTTGAGGTGAATCCTGCCACCAGTGTCAGAAGCATGGATCTGGATTATGACGTATTGCCACTCAAACTCCCGGCATGCACAAAGGATTATTATCCTATCTGGAGGATGAGAGTGTTATTTCACCTGGATGCCATCGATCCTCGAGCATCCCTCATCCTGGAAGAGGGTCCATTTATCCCTATGAAGACCACCGACTCGGGGACCCAAGTGCCCATGTGCATCCCTGAGATGACAGAGATGGAACTCTCATTTTTCCAACTGGACCAGAGGATTCGACAAATTATTATGGATGTCTGGTCTGGAGCGTCTCGCTCAGGTTGGAAAAATGTAAAACGGCTAAATCTCTATGGATGATGATCTCAGAGCTGATGGGGGGTCAGAGGAAGCTGAAATTTGCTGCCAATCTGAGGATGAAGCATATGTGGGGTAATCACTTCTGAAGATGAATGCAAGGATCCTTCGGATTGCATCAGAGCTCCAGTATCCTTGTCAGAGACTGAAGAAGATAGTGAGGAAAGCAGCTCCGACGAGGAAGAACCATTGGTCACTGATTCTAATGACAATAACCCAGATGAGCAGGTATCATCTTCATCCTGTCCCACATCTTTTGACTTCTCTGAAGACAGAAACTGCTCTCCTCCAGAAAATACTGATTCCCTGAAGAGAGCCCTTCAGGAAAGCAATCTACTTGCTGAGGAGCAAGCTCGAGAGATTGCTCAACTAAAGATCTTGTTGGTTCTCCAATTGGCGTCCAACAAGGTCAAGGACTCTAAGATCTCAGCTCTAGAGAATAGTCTAGAAAATGAGAAACGTATAGTATCCAACTTCTCCAAAGTTGATGTTATAAAGAGAAAACAAGAAACCGGGTGGATCTCCCGAATTATCCAGGGATGGAGAAATGGGGAAACGGTGTTCCGACCTCCCACTCCAAGCGGGAAGGCAACTCATCATGCCTTCAGGTATGACCATAGGAATAATCGTGGTCACTGTAAGGGTGAGTTGTCCCCATGTGGAAATGTCCATAGTGCAAGAGGCATCATGGCCACCATGAAGAAATACCTAAGGCTCAGTCTGAGCCCTTTGTATTCACGGCCACTGCCACAACAAAGTGTGGATCTGCAGGTCCTGGTTCACAGAAGAATTCTCTCCATTCAAGGACACGGGATAGGGAGAATAGAAGTCATGATGTCAGGCGTCATGGAGCCTCAGCAAGGAAGATGCCTGAAAGAATGGCACCACCTTCTCGGCCTCATAACGCTCACATCATGCATTCATTCCACCCTTCATCATGCCTCGATGGAAGAGGAATTTGTGCAACAAGAACATGCCCTATCCCTTTGAGACCTAGGACCGTGACTACATCAGTCACTCGATCAGGTCAAAAACGGCAATACAACATTCACTCTTGTTGGTGCTGCGGCAAAGTGGAACACTTTGCCATTGACTGTTGGCACAACCTCTCTGTGCCCACAACAAGGGCTTCTCCACATTATAGGGACAGAGGCAGTCTTCCAGACAGGTTTTCTCACGGAAGGCAGTTGCGTGTTCATGCTAATAGAAACCTAGGACCCAATATGATTTGGGTTCCTAAGGTAAAGTAATTCTGTTTTGCAGGGTAGTCTAGATCCCCGTGAATACTTGGGAACTAGACAGTACGTGGCTCAAGGCTAACTTGGAACAAGCGTCTACAATAACAGACGTGCTACCTGTTGAGCATAATCACTTTAAGCTACTGATATGTTCTACATGTGGGGACTAAGACGATGACTCTCCATATCCCAGGTGATTTTGATCAGTTCAAGGACTTGTGTCATGATGCATCCTCAAAGTAAATATATATATTCATCCTTGTGTAAGTAAATATCACGAGGCATATACATTTCTATCATTGTGTATACGTATACTTATGTCATTGTATTTATTATCGAATTTCGACAACACACAATTGACATTTAGAAGACTTTGCAAAAACCTCCATAAAATTCAAATAGATTGACTTTAAGAATATACTTGTATTTATCATTCCTTTTATTAACTTGACATCGGAAAATCTCTAAAAATGGTGCAATGCTTCCCAAAGTAGTCAAGAAAAACCATCAATATATACTCCGAATCCTCGCCGACCATTTTATATCTACCGAATTAGACAAACGGTTTTAGAATAGAAAATCAAATTAGACAAATCCGCCGAATCCCGTCGAAGCTCGCCGCCGCTCGAACTTCCCATAAGAATCCCGACGACGTATATAAATCCCGCCGAAAGACCATCTCCGCCTATTCGCCTTCCTCACGACTCGTGCAAGAGCCCACCCGACGACCCTCGCAAGAGAATCTCCCTAAGACTCGCGCACGGGCACTTCCGCGAACTCGCCGACACCCGCAGCCCTCCGACGCTCTCGTCGACGCCGTCGAATCGCTGCTGTGTGTGACCTTCTTCTCACGGCAAGGTTCTAAAGGCCGCACCCCTCGGGATACTCTCCCCTCCACCGAAGATCTTCCCGAAGCTCATCAACTCACTTGCGTGTAAGCCCTTAGGTAACCTCCTCCTCAATGGCTCCAAGGCCGAACCCCAAGTGATGTTCTTCCCTTTTGAATGTTCACTAATGTTTAGAGTCGGGCTTCCTTCTAGATCCTCAATGGCTCCAAGGACGACTGCAGGCTTGATTTCTGGTTGCGAGCTGGTTCGCACTGGTTTTTCTCATGCCTCGGACGAGTTCCGGAACATCATTCTCATGCTGGAAGAAGCCGGACTAACCTTCGTATTGGAGCATCCTTGCAAAGTTTTAGATAAAGAAGTGCTGGAGTTCTTCTCTACCGCAAGGCTTCGAGACAGAGACTCCATCATCAAGAGCAAGGTGGCTGGGACTAAGGTAAAGATGTCTGCCAGTAAGCTAACACGCTACCTGCAGCTTTCAAGTGCGGAGCAGGAAGACTATTTGGAGGACGAGGACAAAGCCAGAACCCTCCTGTTCTGCGGTCTACCCAGAGGCACTCGATCAGTAAAGCGAAAAGAGATGAATGAAGAAGGGAAGCTCCTATCTGACATCATAGGAAAAGTACTCATCTGCAAGCCAGGCTCCCATGATCATATCTCCGGAGATATGTTCAAAATTCTCATAGCTGTGGTCTGCAGAAAGAGGTTCAACTGGGGAGAGTTGCTGTTTCAAAAGATCAAGGACTCTCTGGGCACTCCAAGCTTCGACCGCATCATCAGTCTATATCTCAACCAGCTCAACGGAGACAAATTCGACATGAGCAAAGGAGTCCCTCTCCATTACTTGAAAAAGATGGATGCTACTGTGTTTGATCGATGGGAGCGGCGCATCGGACAGCCTGCTGTAGAAGAGCATGAGGAAGTATCTCCCGCAGCCTCCCCCCGTGAAATTCCTGATACCCTGACTGCAGGAATCGAGGGGGAGACTCTACCCTCTCATATGGATATAATATCTGACATCGCCCAGGTGGCCAGGGATGCGGTGGCCGCAGTTCATGAAGAAAGTGAACCTGGGTTGGAGGATGAGGAGGTCCTGAACAGACACACTCAAGGAACTGAAGCTGAAACACTGGACTCTGCTGATCAAGAAGAGGAAGAAGCTGCTGATGTGGATGAATTTTTGGATGCGGACGGAGAGGACGCTGTGAATGAGGGCCATGAAGTGTTTGAGTCTCCGGATACTGATGAACCTCCTACTGATAAGTTTGCACCAGTGGAGGGGGAGGTAAATGAGGCCACCAACATTCCTCCCATAGAGACTGTGATGGTATCCAGCTCTACTGATGCGTCTGCTGCCGAGCCAGAGCAAGGCCACGAAGTGCCTCCGGGTATCCCATTACGAGATGACCTAGCCATTCACACTGTCCATATAATTCAGGGCATCGTGAATGAGCTTAAAACCTCTTTTGATAAAGCTCAGAAAACAATGCTGCAAGAGATTAAGACTTCTGAAGATCTCATGCTGAAGAATATGGTGGCAATCAACCATAAGCTAGACGTAATGGAGAAGAAATTCGAAGAAAAATATAACGCGGCCGGCGAAGCTGTCACACTGTTAATGGCCGGCTTGAAAAAGGCTACTGATACTCTGGCTGTTGTCAATCAGAACGCACACGTTGTGGCCAACAATATTCAAAATTTGATGGTAACATGGTCACTTTAAATGCAAATCAGCAGGCCCTAATCACTGAATTCAGCAAGACAACTAAGCATATTGATGACTCCTTGCACTCATATGCCAATTGCATAGCTGACGAAGCCAAAAAGGGGGAGAAGGAGTATATCGCTAAGCTGGCCGAGCTCCAAGAAAGCATGGATTGCAAACTTTGCCCAATCAAGCAAATACGTCTATGAGAGTTGCTGGTGGATGCTACAACAGGCACTGGGCACGTTAGGCGTCGTCCTACCTGACCAACCTGCCGTGTTCAGGTTCCTGGGACTTCTAAGGCTGCTGAGGAAGTACATATTGCTGAGGATGTAAGTACAAGTGCTGCTGATATTTTCACTGATGAAGCTGACGCTAGGGCCATCTCCAAATCTAAGCTGAGAAGTATGTTTGACCAGGAGGCTTTAGCTAAAGCAAGGGGAAAGAGGAAAGTTCAGGAAGGGACATCAAAGGAGACACCAACTCAAAAGAGGATCAGACTGAGTGAGGAGGATGTAAGAAACGAAAGGTGGAGCCCAGTTTCAAGGAACATCATCTTAGACACCTTCCGGCTGCAAGAAAGAGGAGAGATAAATCGAAATGAAGCATATAGCCAGTATGAATGGGAGACGCACAAAGCATTTGAAGCGAAGCGCAATATTTTCTTCAGAAACAACAAGGATCCAGACAAAGTTGCTCCTCCTAGTACTACCCGAAGCCCAAGGAATACATGGAAAGGCAGAGCAAAAAGTACTTGGCGCAAACTCTTAAGGGTGACGTAGCTAAGGACAAATAGTCATTATTTTATAGCTGGTCACGGTGTATTAAGAACATTTGATAATTATTACTGTCATATGAACAGTTCTGAATTATATGTGAATATATTTCTCTTGTATATATATATATATTCTTGAATGTGTGAATGATTCAAGTCCTGTTCTGATTACATATATTCCCTTGAGTTGCATATTTAATTTTTAAAATGCTATAATTATTATTTGATAGGTGTTATTCCATCTTAGCTAGTAGGGTTTTGGCTTCGTCAAATAGGGGGAGATTGTTGGGTATTGTATCCACGATTACCTAGATTTGAGGAAGCCACCTGTCAAGCTAAGATGAATTCACAATGTATTTGATAAACTCTTTCAAGTTGTACTTGCAGTCCCTCCACGCTAAGTGCACACCAATGTCAGGGTGCAGTAGGTCAATATACACGGGTCTGCACGACGTAATCCCTCGTTGAGCAGATCAGTGTGTTGGCCTATGTGTACTCTCTCTATTGGAGTGCACTTACTTTCAAGTACAGGGCCGCTCATATGCAAGAGAAGACAAGGAGCTTGGAGGATCAAGGAGCAGCTCCTAGGTGGAAGACGAAAATCGTCCAAGGCAAATTCGACGAGAATCACCAAGTGATTCTCGCCGAATCGGCGAGAATCACTAGGTGATTCTCGTCGAATCGTCGAGAATCATCATGATTCTCGCCGACTCCTTCTGGCCATCTCAAAATGGTGCCAAGTAAGATTCGGCGAGAATCACTTATAATTCCCGCCGAACCTGTGGTCTAGCAGCCCATGAATACAAAGTAAAATTCGTTGAGAATCAACAAGTGATTCGACGAGAATCACAAACGATTCTCGACGAATCGTCGAGAATCACTTGGTGATTCTCGCCGATTCGTCGAGAATCGTCTGCGATTCTCGCCGATTTTTACTTGGCGTTTTCTCAGAATGCTGCTGAACCGGATTCTGCTTCTGGATTTGTTTGAACCGGATTTGGGGATTTCATTTGTGGGTCCCACAAACGGTCATATTTGAGAATCCTACAGTATTTATACACAGGTATTTGAACAGTAAATCTACGGATAAGAGAGAAAGAAAATCCAGCGGCGACGTAACCCTAACTTCGCGAAATCGCTCCGCTCCGCCGCCGCCGCTCGCGTCAAGTGGTCGCCGCTGCTGATCGCTCTTCTTCCCGATCTCCGGTGACAGAAGCTTAGCAAGGCTTGAGTCTCACGCGTCTATCCGGAGATCTCTTGTCTCTCGATTTGTTGACCGGAAAACTCCCCCGTCTGAATCGATCGAGACGACTGATCCTAGAGTGACCGTTGGTAGACCTAGCTTGCTTCGCTACGAAGTTTAGATCTCCAAGTTCTGCAGCCACTTTTTATCGTAGCCGCCGATCCCGAAGCTAGCCGCCGCTCGTGTGCCGCCGCCGGTTCCGGGGAGATCTTCTCCAAGAGAGACCAAGGTCGTAGACTCTTCATCGACTTCAAGAACACGTCGTCGAACAAAGAGGAACACCGTAGTCTCCAAAAGAAGTTTGTATCACGTGTACATTCTACATTTTCATTTCGTTGTAAAGGAACTGTTGTTCCGAGTTGTAAGGGTTGGGTGTAACCCGCTTTGTGGGAGTGTTGACTCTCACGTGTGGAAGGGCTCCTTCCGTTAGTGCAGGGATTGGATTTCAATCCCGTGGGTGAAGTGACCGAGTCGTCCCTTGTTGGGGAGATAGGTCGAAGGGGGAAAGTGGATGTACCCAAGTCGGGGAACCACTATAAATTTGCTGTGTATTCTGTGTGCTGTGTCTGTTGTTTTTATTGTGCAGGTACATCTGTAAATTCCGCAAAAGAACCACACGTCACCTATCCCCCCCCCATAGGTGCACATAGCCGACACTAGGTGGACTTTCAATCACGTACCGGGCATGAAGAAGAACCTCTTCTCGGTGACCAATGTGGTGGACGCTGGGTATCACGTTCTGTTTGGGCCAACAGACGTGAGGTTCCTTCGCAACGTATCAGCGGTGAAGGCTGATGTTGCTCATGTTGGGAGAAGGGTGAAGAGCTTGTATGTTCTTTCCACCAGTGCTTATGTTGATAGAATGAGGGCCAATGATAGTGTGGCTATCTGGCATGAGAGGCTGGGGCATGTTGGCATGGACAAGCTAAAGGCAATGGCGAGTAGAAGTCTGGTGAGGGGGTTGCCGAAGTTGTCCTCCTTTGGTGATGGGCATGTTTGTGCGGGCTGTCAATACGGTAAGGCACATCGCCTTCTGTTTGATAAATCACAAACAAGGAGCAAGAAACCATTGGAGTGTATTCATGGCGACCTGATGGGACCGACGGTTACTGCCAGCCTTGGTGGAAGCAAATACATGCTTGTCTTGGTTGATGACTACTCAAGGTATACTTGGGTGTACTTCTTAAAGGAGAAGTCGGAAGCCTTCCATTTGTTCATGGAGTTCAAGGAGTTGGTAGAAGGCCGGCTTGGCTTGCGGGTTAAGAAGTTTAGAACTGATAACGGGGGGGAGTTTGTCTCTTCCGAGTTTTCTAACTTCTGCAGGAAGCACGGGATCCAACGGGAGCTTACTTGTGCTCACACTCCACAACAAAATGGGGTAGCGGAGCGGAAGATCCGTCATTTGACGGAAACCTGCAAATGCTGGCTGCATGCGAAAGATATCCCAAGGTCCTTTTGGGCGGAGGGAATGTCTTGTGCTGCTTATGTTATCAACCGGATGTCACTCAGCCCTATCAACATGAAAACTCCTATTGAGCTGTTGCTGAAGGAGAAGCCAAGTGTTGAACACCTTAGGGTGTCCGGTTCAACTTGCTACGTGCATGTCCCGGATGCTTCACGGACAAAGCTGGATCCGAAGGCAAGGAAACTTGTCTTTGTTGGCTATGATGAGCGGAAGAAGGGATGGAAGTGCATGGACCCTGTGACGAAGAAGTTCGTGGTGTCAAGAGACGTTGTCTTTGACGAGCTGACGTCATATGGAGGTGGCTCGGTGGAGCTAACCGGAAGTAGCAAGGATGATGAAGCACCGGTGGAGGCTGCTGAAGGCTTTGAAGAGGAGCTTGCTGTTTCACCAGCAGCTCCTATTGCTTCGAACTCCGAGGCTGAGCCTTCTGGCTCAGGAAGCAGGGAGAGCACTGCTCAATGCTTGCCCCAGGTAGGAGTGGAGCCCGAAGAAGCAACGAAAGCCGTGAGCAAGGAGCCGTGTCTTTGGAGATCGAAGAGGGTGGTTAAGCCACCGGCTCGGTACTGTGATGGGAATGCAGTGAGCTTTGTCTCTTGCTTCTTTGCAGGTCCTCTGGATGAGCGAGAGCCTGTAAACTTCAACGAGGCCACTGGAGTGAAGGAGTGGGATGATGCCATGAAGGAAGAGATTGATGCTCTGAAGAAGAATGAAACCTGGGACCTTGTGCCCAAGGTTGATGGCGTTAATCCGGTTACTTGCAAGTGGGTGTATAAGTTGAAGAAGAAGGCTGATGGGAGAATTGATCGGTTCAAGGCTCGCCTGGTCGCTAGAGGATTCTCACAGTAGTATGGAGAAGACTATGAGGAGACATTCAGTTCAGTTGCGAAGATGACTTCTGTAAGAGTGGTGATCGCCTTGGCTGCTAGCAAGGGATGGAGGTTGTGGCAACTCGATGTGAAGAATGCCTTTCTTTACGGAGAGATTGACAAGGACATCTTCATGGATCAGCCGCTTGGTTTTGTCTCTAAGAAGCATCCGGACTATGTCTGCAAACTCAGGAAGGCTCTCTATGGGTTGAAGCAAGCTCCTCGAGCGTGGTATGGGAAGATTGCAGAGTACTTGCAATTCTGTGGATACCTGGCTTCTAATTCGGATTCAAGCTTGTTCGTCAAGAAGAAAGGAGAGCTACGAGTCTTGGTCCTGCTGTATGTGGATGACATGATCATCACAGGGAACTCGGAGGAGGAAGTAGCAAGGCTCAGGGCAGAGCTTGCTATAAGCTTTGAAATGAAGGACTTGGGAGAGTTGCATCACTTTCTTGGTCTTGAAGTGGAGAGGAAGGAGTGCGGGGTTCTCATTAGCCAGAACGGGTATGCTGATCGCATTGTGAAGCGGTTTGGCATGGGCGAAGGGAAGAAGTGCTCTACTCCACTGGAATCTGGGCTGAAGCTTCGACGAGATGAGGGAAGGGTTATTCATGATCCCTTGGTGTTCAGGGCTCTTGTTGGGAGCTTGATTTACCTGACGATTACAAGGCCGGATATCGCTTATGCTGTTGGCCGAGTAAGTCGGTATATGGCTGAACCAAGGCAATCTCATCTAGTGGCGGCGAAGGGAATTCTGAAGTATGTCAAGGCTTCTTCTGACATGGGACTACTCTATAGAAGGGACACGGAGGTTGCGTTGCTCGGGTACACGGATGCTGACTATGGCGGTGATTCGGATGATCGAAGGTCTACTTCAGGTTATGTGTTCACTTGCGGATCAGCTAGCATCTCGTGGTGTAGCAAGAAGCAGGACTCAGTATCGGTTTCAACCACGGAGGCGGAGTATAAGGCTTCGGCCTTGGCTGCTCGGGAAGCCGTTTGGTTGAGGAGGCTTATAGAGGATGTTCATGAAGAAGTGCAAGGGCCTACTTTACTCCGGGGTGACAATGAGAGTGCTCTCAAACTGGTTAACAATCCAGTATGTCACGCCAGGACCAAGCATATAGAGATTGATCACCACTTCATCAGGTAGAAGGTGTTGGAGGGGTCTCTACTGGTCGGGCATGTTCGGAGTGAAGATAATCTTGCTGACATCTTCACAAAGCCACTGTCGAAGGGGCCCTTTGAACGCTTGCGCAGCTTGCTGGGCTTGGTCACCACTTCTCACTTCAAGGGGGAGTGTTGAAATTTGTGAAGTGGAAGTGGGTGACGGGACAGGCCACGCGGCCTATGGCGGACAGCCTTGGCGGACTGGGCGGACTGGGCGGACTGAGGTTTGCGGCCTGGTGAAAAGTCTGGTGGAAGCCGGCTGTGTTCTGAGTGGGTTGTTGCATGGAGTCCGCGGTTTGGTGCGGCCTGGTATCTGCGGATAGAGAGGCTTGTAGACTGGTGCTTTGCTCAGTGGTCGCGGGTGCAAGCTTGTGCTGAAAGGCGGGTTGGTTCTTGTCCGCGGGAAGCTTGCGGACTGATGTGTCCGCGGTTTTGGCTGTTGCGGACTAAGCTTAGAGCTTGTCTGAGGCCTTGTCAAGCTCTGGTGGCACAGCAGGCGAGTTGCTGTGGAGATCGTTGTGGCGGCCTGGTTTTGGAGTCCGGGATTAGACCGATGTGATAGGGCAGGAGTGCGAGGAGCTCGCGGACTGTGGCGGTCTGCGCTGTGGTGTTTTGGCAGACTGGGGTTTTGCGTCCGCCAAGCTCGCATTAGCCCCTTATGGCTTTGGGCTTGGTTACACTTGGTGCCGAGTTCAGTGTGTCTGCCGTATCCGCCGAGTCCGCTGTGACCGGGCGGTCTGTCTTTAGCTGCCTTTGGTCGTGGACTTGTGGCGGATTGAGGTGTGTCTTGCGGACTGCCTCGGGTTGGTGCGGACAGCCATTGAAGGGGGTTTGCTGTCCTGAAGCGGTTGGAGCTTTGCGGGCTGATGCCTTGTCCGCTTAGCTTAGGCGGACTGGAGAGGGTTCGTCAATGGTTGCCTTGCTCCTGGCGGTTTTCCTTGGTGACCGGCTAAGTCCACGTGGACTCAGCGGACGGTGGTTTGTATTCGCGCGGGCTGGGGCGGTGTCGCTATCTCTTGGGCGGTGACCACACTCCTCACCCGGCCTATAAATAGGACCCCCCTGGCACATCTACAGTAACTTGAGTGAACAGTAAGTTGGGGTGTGCGAAGTGCTGCGGTCTGTGTTTGCCAGTCCGCACGGATTGTTTCAGGCTGACGGTTTGTTGTGTGCAGGTCGCGCGGATAACTTCAAGGAGCCAGGAGTTTGGCTGTGACTTCGGTCAAGTGCTTGGAAGTGTGCGGTCTCTGCGGACTCAGCAGGAGGTCGCTCTGCGGCTTGTCAGTTCTGTTTCAACTTTGCCAGCTTCAATAACCTGTCCGCCGGCTTCAGGCGGGTAGGAGTGTTCCTCAGTTCGGGTTCAGCAGGAGGCGAATAACGGTGTGTCCGCGCGGCCTCGCGGCTTCGGCGGACTCCGTGGTATTCGGCGGATTGCAGCATAGTTCGGGCGGCTTCGGCGACCTCGGCGACCTCGCGGTCTCGGCGGACTCGGGTGCTGTCCGCCCGGCTTGTTTTTTGGTGCTTCTGTTTTTTCAGCTGTTATACTAGCGAAATCATATCTCGCTATGTATGCCTCGCATTGTAAAGAAGTGAATGAATAATAGATCTGCTTGTGCTTCCATTGTTTGTTGTGATTTACCTTTGTACCTCTAGTCCTTGGTTTCCGCTGGTTCAACGTGCGAACTGGGTAGTTCCGAAGATATTAATTTGGCGTTTGGGCTATCTTGCTGACCACGTTGAGAAAATTTAACAACTCCTTTGGTCCTATTTATAGTGTTCTGAATCTGAACTGCCAATAACCAAACTGAACTGAGCTGAAGTTACCAAAAAACCCTTGGTCGGGTCTGCCAACAGCCAAACTCCGCTGTTTTGAAGGGATATGGGCAGACCAGCGGGGGTAAAACAGTAAAAAGTACCTCATATATCTGGGCGAGCTGGGGAGCCTGGCCACCTCGGCAGATCCTGCTCGCCTGCTAGGGCCGAGCTCCGTTGCGAGAGCGCAAGCTGGGACGGCGAGCTCGCCCATCCGTCGGTCTCCAATAGTCGACCTCAGCTCGACGATTCTTGGACTAGCTCGGCTAATGCCGAGCTCGCGGTCGACGAATGCCGCTTTCCCGTTCGACGAATGCCGAGCTCGGGCTCGGCTTCCCTACTGCCGAGCTAGCCCATTAGTTTCAGCCCGATCGGTCTGGTTCCTGGCGACCTTATTCGCCGGACACGGGGTTGTACACCGGAGAAGAAGTTGAAACGGAGGTCGAGGAAGGCGAGGTTAAACCGGGGCAAAACAGAGGATGGGAATTTGTCGACGAACTTGTTGTTGCTGAGATCGAGCTCGTAGAAGTAGGGGAGGTGGGTGAGTGTCGGCAAGATGCGAGGGCGAGCCGACTGGAGAGTGCACCTTCTACTGCGAGGGCGAGCCGACGGGAGAGAGGCCGGCGGGAGATAGTCCGGCGTAGAGCAGCGACGGGCGTAGATAGAATGATGCGGGTCGGGGATGGCATCAGATGAGAAGGGGATACAAATATTAGATTTAGGGTTATAAAAAAATGGGTTTTAATTTTTGAAATGAGGTATCAGTAGTCATATATGATGTATCAATATCACCACACTTAATTGCAGGAGGATCCAAGAAAGACTCAGGAACCTCTTTCTCGCATGACTTATGTGAAAGGCTGGCCGTTTTGATTTTTTATAGAAATATTCTTTTTTTCATTTTTTAAGCTTTTTCTTCACCCATTTTTCGACAGTTGTCGAAGAGGGTCCCTTTTTTTCTTACTCGCCTTCGTGGTAAGCTCTTCCTTTTGTCACAGTTTGTCGGCGGTGACATTCCCATATTGTCGCAGTCCCTGGTAGATAGACTCCTTATCTACATAATTGGGGACCGATGAAACCACAACCTATTTGTTACCAGGCTTCTTGTCTTCTTTTGCGGCCTTAGGCTTCCCGGAGCCTTAACTGTCTTCATCCAACGGGCTCACTTTCAACATAAAAGTCCCGAAAGGTGAGACAAACATGGCCATGTCAGAGTCTTCTAGGTTAACCGCGGAGATCAGCATAACACCAGTAACCACCATAGCTCTCAAAGGGTTTACCACTCCTTCTGTAGGACGGGAGATGGTTTCTATAGGCCGCAACTTAGCCTCAGCATTAGCTTTAGTTCTCCCAGAGCTCTCGCCGACCTGACGGGACGGCTTGCTTAGCTTCTTGGCAACCATTTTCTTCTCTTCTTGGGTCGCGACTTGGATGATACGTCACATGAAGCAATGACGGACATCATTTTAATGCTAAGACCAGAACTTGCGGCTTGGAAAACTTTAATCAGAAGGGGAGAATAGTGTCTCGTGGCTAGAAATATTTTCTAAAATCTGCAGGGCTCTCACGCATATTTATAGCCATATCAGCAATTATGGTGGCCGCGGTCTCGTGGCTTGAACCTACATTTGCGAGATTTCTTAAAATTTAGAAATGTATGAGGTGTTAGAACAAACTCAAAACCAAACACATGACAGAGAAAAAATAATGGGAAGAAAGCTTTTTGATATTCTTTGATACTTGATATGTTTCAATACAAAAACTTGCATTACATATATAGGCAGAAAAGATGCAACGGAAACAAAAAAACGAAACAGCCAAATGCTTTAATTAGAAATCCGAAACAGTGGACTTTATTCTCTCCCAAAGAAAAAACTGAAATAAAACTTTAATTAGAAAAACGTAACTAATTATTAACATTCAACCCCTAATTAGTTATGTTCTTCACGTCCCGCACACGAAGACGCTCCCGCATTTCAACGAACTTGTTCCTTGCGAGTGCCTTGGTGAGTATGTCAGCAAGTTGGTCGAACATACTCGACCTCGATCATTCCACGCTCCACGCAATCCCGAATGTAGTGGTAACGAGTATCAATGTGCTTTGAACGATTATGATACACGGGGTTCTTGGTTAGTGCGATTGCCGACTTGTTGTCAACAAAGAGAGTTGCTTTGCACCTAATCCTCTTCCGAATATCATCGAGTAGGTTGAGTAACCATACTCCTTGCTGTGCCGCAATCGAAGCTGATATATATTCGGCCTCGCAAGAAGATAAGGCTACAACCCGTCGCTTCTGCGACATCCAAGTGATGATGTTCTGGCCTAGGAAGTATGCAACTCCCGTAGTACTTTTCCTATCATCAATGCTCCCTCCATGATCACTGTCGCAGTAGCCAACAAGCTTCGTTCCTCCACGAAGATTCCTCTCATAAGAAAGACCAAACCCAATTGTACCTTTCAGATACCGCAAAATCTGCTTCACCACCGCAAAATGCTGGGTATTGGGCTTCTCCATGAACCTGCTCGCTATCCCAACGGCATATGCAATATCCGGACGCGTATTTACCAAATATCTTAAGCATCCTATTGCGCTCCTGTACTCCGTAGGATCCACCAAAGAATAAACGCCCGTCTTGCTCAATTTGAGCCTTGGTTCCATCGGAACTTGAGTGCTATTGCAGTCTCCCATCCCAAATTTTCCAAGAATTTTTAATGTGTACGAATACTGACAAAGGGTGATTACCTGAGGCGTTTGTGATACCTCTATCCCCAAGTAGTAGGTGAGCAATCCGAGATCGCTCATGCAAAACAACTCCTTCATCTGAGCTTTGAACTTGTTTATTTCCACGCCGCTTGATCCGGTGATGATGAGATCATCCACATAGACTCCAACCAGTAAGATTGAATCTCCCACAACTCGCTTGTACACAGCGTGCTCAATCGGACTCCTCTCAAAGCCTAATGAGGATAGACTTTGATCCAGCTTGAAGTTCCAAGCCCGAGGGGCTTGTCGAAGGCCATACAACGCCTTTTTGAGCTTCAACACCTTGTGCTCTTCACCAACAATCACAAAACCGGGAGGTTGAGAAACGTATACCTCCTCGACTAGATCCCCGTTGAGAAAAGCCGATTTTACATCCATGTGGTGGATGTCCCATCCTTCTTCCGCTGCCAAAGCAATGAGCAGACGGACCGTCTTCAATCTCGCCACGGGTGCAAAAACCTCGTCGAAGTCAACCCCATGTCGCTGCACATACCCCTTCGCCACAAGACGAGCTTTATGTTTCACAATGTTTCCCTCCGGGTCCCGCTTCGTCTTGAAAACCCACTTGAGTCCAATGGATTTTTGACCATCCGGGAGGGTGGTGATCTCCCAAGTATTATTGTCCCGGATGGAATTTAGTTCCTCCTCCATAGCTCGTTTCCAACTTTGATCGTCTTTAGCTTCCTCATAAGTTGTTGGCTCTCCTGCAGCGAAGAAACAGAGTCCAGCCTCCTCCTCCTGCATCTCTTAAGTTTCGCCGTAGATCTCCTCAAGTGACCGGAATCGAATCGGTCCGCTAGAGCTCGAAGTTGCCTCGGAAGTGGGGGAGGCACTGGCCGCGGGTGAGCCGCGGTGAAGGGTGCAGGTTGCGGGTGAGCTGTTTGCTGCGGGCGACGCGCTGGCCGCGGGTGAGCCGCGGTGGGGGGAGGCCGGCCCGTCGCCGGTGGGGGTGGCTGGTACTAGTGCAGCGAGAGGAGTTGCTGCTCCTTATATCGTCAAAAACTGATCGTAGCCAGAGAGCATTTCTCCGTCTTTCTCTTCCCAGTCCCACTTTGCCTCTTCACGAAAGACGACATCACGACTGATCACGAGCTTGCCCGTCTCTGGATTGAACAACCTGTACGCCTTAGAACCCGCCTCGTACCCGATGAGTACCATCTTGGTGCCCCGATCTTCTAGCTTTGCAAGATTAGTCTTTGTTGTCTTCGCATACGCAAGGCAACCGAAAGTGCGAAGGTAGTGCACTTTTGGTTTCCTTCCGTAGAACGCCTCGTAAGGCGTCTTCCCAACAACGCTATGAGTAGCCTCCCGGTTAAGAAGATGCACCGCGGTTGTCAACGCTTCTCCCCAAAACTTCGCCGGCACGTGTTTGCATTTTAGAAGGCTCCGAACCATCCCCATGACTGTTTGATTGCGGCGCTCCACCACGCCGTTTTGTTGCGGAGAATAAGGGGCTGTGAGAAATCGTTTGATCCCGACTTCCTCACAATAGGTATCAAACCCCTTGGAGGTGAACTCCCAACCTCGATCGCTACGGAACCCCTTCACTTTGAACTCCGTTTCCATCTCCGCTCGCGCCTTTAGCCTCTTGAAAGCATTCAAGGCTTCGTCTTTGGATTTTAATAATTCCACCAACATGAACCTGCTATGATCATCCACTAGCAAGAAAAAATAATTTTTACCTCCCGGGGTGGCCGGATTGATGGGTCCGCATAAATCTCCATGTACCAGTTGGAGAGGCTTTGTTGCACGATCCGCCGCAACACTTGGAAAAGGTAATCGCCTTTGCTTCGCCACCAAGCACCCATCGCAAAGTTCTTGTGAGTGCTCAATGGAGGGCATTCCCTCCACCATCTTGAAACGCCCCATGTCATGAAGTGCCCGAAAGTTGAGATGTCCCCATCTAGCGTGCCATAGCCACGCCTCGTCTTTGTATTGTTCCGCTAGCAAGGCCACCGGAGCATCCGTCTTCATATTTAGGATATAGAGACGATTCTTGGACCTCTCCACCTTCGCCAAGAGACGCCTCTCTTGATCGAATAGACACAAGAATCCATCCTCCATGACGATCTTGCATCCGTTCTCCTCCAATTGTCCCAAACTCGCAATGTTTGTGCGAAGTTTCGGGATGTAGTAGACGTTGGTAAACACTTTGTGCTGCTCCTTTTGGTCTTTGAGTAAGACTGCTCCCCGACCACATATCTCCATCGAGGAGCCATCGCCAAACTTCACCTTGCCTCTCACCGTCTCATCTAGCGAGGAAAAGAAATCCTTGCAACCCGTTATATGGTTGCTAGCCCCCGTATCAAGGTACCAATCCGATTTCTCCACGTCGCCGGGAAAAATGCCCGGTTGTACATTTTCTTCATTAAGGAGAAAATTAGAACATACCATTTTCGGGTGATCTTCTTCGCCCTCCGCCAATAAAAGAGTCGGTTCAATATCCTCGAAGGCTTCGGCCATGTGCGCTTTCTCCTCGTTGTCCTTCTTCTTCGAGCGGCACTCCGAGGCATAGTGGCCCATCTTGTGGCAATAGAAGCACTCAATTTTTGACTTATTTTTAACACCGTCGTTGCGATCTTGACCTTCGAGTCGATCGTTGTTACGATGTTGTCCGCCGCGCCCTCGTCCACGGCCGTGGCCTCCACGGCCTCCGGTTTGGTGTCCTCCACCATTATATGGCTTCTTGTCACGAGCCATAAACTCTCTCATCATCAAGAGGAGTTTTTCCTCGTCTTTGTTGGTAGCCCCACCAACACGCTCTTCATGAGTCTTGAGACGGCCGACAACCTCCTCCACGGTCATTGTCGTGAAGTCGCCAAATTGCTCTATCGTCGAAGCAATCTGGGCGAACTTTGATGGGACGGATCGCAAGAATTTCTTCACAACCGCAACCTCCGCTACCTTTCCTCCCAACGCCCTTTGCATGTTGACGTTTGTGGTAAGCTTCATTGTGAAATCATCTATTGAATCCGTCTCCTTCATGCGAAGCATCTCAAACTCCGTTTGCAGAGTTTGGATCTTTGCATCCCTGACGCGGTCCGCGCCTTGGTACATGATCCTAAGCATGTCCCATACCTCCTTCGCAGTTTTCTTCTCCGTAACCATCTGGAGAACGTCATCTGGAAGTGCTTGTTGGATGGCCGAAAAAGCTATTTTGTTCTTTTTCGCATCCACTTTCGCCGTTGGATCGATTGGTTCCACCGCCTCCAACGCATCTTGAACATCGAGGATCCCCCTCATTCGGATAGCCCAAACGCCATAGTTGCTCCTCGTGAGCACCGGGTATTTGAGCACATCGTTTCTCAAAGATGTCGTCATCGATCTCCTCCCGAGAACGATGGTCTGTGGCGGCGATGTCTACCTCTGATATCAAATGTTAGAACAAACTCAAAACCAAACACATGACAGAGAAAAAATAATGGGAAGAAAGCTTTTTGATATTCTTTGATACTTGATATGTCTCAATACAAAAACTTGCATTACATATATAGGCAGAAAAAGATGCAACGGAAACAAAAAAACGAAACAGCCAAATGCTTTAGTTAGAAATCTGAAACAGTGAACTTTATTCTCTCCCAAAGAAAAAACTGAAATAAAACTTTAATTAGAAAAACGTAACTAATTATTAACATGAGGATCATGTTTTTCCAAAAGCCTGCGATTAGATTTGTGCTAAGACCAGCTCATGCGATTAGGATTCTTTTAGCCGCACTAATCTCCAGGCCGCAAAGCTGTAGAGGTCCGGGGAGAGGTAGTCTAGATTCAATGATAACTGCCTAGTCTCGCTTTGTCTGGAAGTTGTCTTATTTTTCTCAAACCATGTTTCTCGTCACCTTTGTCTGTTCTTCTGCACCCCGGGCAGCCAGTAATGTTATACCTGCCCATTTGGGAAGGCCCATGAGACTATAGATAGGGGGAGAGCAGCACTCTCAAAGCACATTGACTTGAATCATGGAGCTCACCTATTAAGAGCTGCGGTTTCAATTTTAGTGCATTTCTGGCCTCTTGCTCATCCAACTTAATTCTTTTTATACCACTATAACTACTTATTTTAATCAATAAATAGCCCGTCATAAGAGAGGCATTCACCTGATGGGTAAGTCTGGTAATATCACTTGGGCGGCCTTCTCGCTCTCTCATCTACTCTGTCATTAGTAACTGGCAATTCGTAGTCTCCTCCTTCCCTCTAGCTTTCATTAGTGTGTTGTTGTGGAGGTCCACTATTAGCGCCAACAAAATATTGCCAGAGAGGCAGTTCAAGTGGCTACACTTAATCAGGGGGAGATTAATGCTGAAGTGAATGGTCAAGAGAAAATTGAAAATTTTGCTTCACCGGTTCAGGGGTAGCCATAGGTAGCTGAAGAGGAGCAACCACTTATGTTTCCTCAAAAGTCCGTTAAAATCCACTACACAAAAAGAAAGTTGTAAATAATGTTAAGTAGAAGGTATACTGCTAAGGAGGTTTATTATAAAGAAACAAATATGAGAAACTTTAAAGTATTCATTCGTATATTCTGAAACCACTCAAGATAAGTTATTGTTTATCAAAGTCTACAGATGCCATAAATTTTTCAGTTGCTTGCTCATGACTTGTCTTTCTTCTTCTTATGAAAATGTTGTAGAATGTTTGCTTTCTTGTATTGTACTATAAAATCACTTAAAAGCTTGTAAAATTTGTCAACCTAAGTAGGGGAAGAATGTTGGAAAAAATCCTATTGATTTAACTTAACAAATTATTCTTAAGTGATTTTTACACCATAGTTTAATTCCCCATGATGTATAGTGAGTGTTATTTGGTCAAAGATGTAATACCCCCTCATAGAACCAAAGACATGGCCAAGGGGAGCCTTATGCACAGAACAGCCGCCTTTCGGTAGTATTAGCACACGAGCTAATTTGTACCACAAGTCACATATTTTGCTGGATAATTTCCGATATCACATTGCCAACTCAACAAAAGAAGAAGAAACACAAAATTCATGATCCACAAAATTAAAAGTCCAAGATAATACAACAATCAGGAAGCTACACAGGCTCCTGTAAAAAACAAGGTACACAAATGCCTGAAGGGCTACAACAAAATGCTCAAAATATCATATCTGTCACTGAGGGGAGTGAAGGTATCGTAGTGTCAGGCCCTGTCTCCCTTGCTCGGCTGCCCTCCTGCACGGGGTACTGTTGCTGCTCCGTCTGCGGGGTGTCCGAAAAAGTGGGTGTAGCAACCGTTAGTCATAAACACTAAGTGGCTTCACATCCTCTCATCCCGGCGATTCTCAGTCACCAAGCAGAAGGAAGAAAGAGGGGACACAATATAATCAGTAATATAACAAGCAGGTGACATGATGGTATAATTAATCTAGCTGTTAATATATCAATAGTTCAATAAGTAAGAAGTAAATCATAGAAGCCATATACATGTGCATAAGAGCGCAATATACAACGAACTGAATTGAACTTAACTTATAAGAATGCCTATACAAGGTTATAAGTTAAAGGTCTAGTACAAGAAATAGTAACTCATTATATAAAAGAGTCCATATTAATTTAAATGATGAGGGTCTTATGCGGTGCAATGCAATTCAATAAATATATGATGATGCACCCATGTTTACACACGTACTCTGTCTTGCTATGTCGACATAGACTTTAGTTCCCGCTTTTTGAGAGGTAGCGAATCTCTCATGCATCACCCATTGTGGCCAAATGGTGATAGTGGAGCGGGCTTCTCCACTATTACGGGGGCATACACACTATCAGACCTAGGCCTCTGTACGCCTCAACACTAACAATGCCAACCGCAGAGCTCATGCGTACTATGGCTCATAAGAGGTCTTGGGAAATAAACACCAAGATCTAGACCCAACTGGCCTGAATAACATGAAAGGGGTCTTTGGGAAGTAAGCACCAAAGAGCCCATCCCAACCAGCTGAACTGGCATGGAAGGAGTCTTTGTGAAGTAAGCACCAAAGAACCCAGCCTAACCGACCAAGGTCTATCTGCCAGCTTTCATCAGCGTGATGATCGGTAAGCCCGTAGACCTACCACAAGTAATCCTCAACACAAGATCTTAACCACTATGTGTCATTCCACACACATACCCATGCAAACCCCGCACTTTGCCATGCTTCCAAGCACCAAATGGCTCCAACTGAGTCCCTCCATATTACAACTTACAGGTGCACTTAAACACACAAGGGCTCCACACCGAGACCCCTTCCACATTAACTTAGGATATTAACACATCCTAATCATTGTACCAAACCCTCACTGCTACACATAGGGAGTTAATATGACTCTAAGCAGTGGATTACACAAGTCATGGGGTTTCACTCCATACAATCCTAAGGACTACTTGCGCAATATCATATCTTCAATACTAGAGATCAATGACTAAGCTCGTCATTTAGTCAATGGTTATTTCTTATCCATCCCTTTCTAAAATTCATCACATATCTTTAAATATTAATTCGATCGTTTTCACTGAATTTCATTTTTACGAACTTCCAATATAATTGTTTGTCGCAATAAGATTTAAGTAATATAGTTGATAAAATCGCACCAAATACTCTTCCAAAATTTATTAATTGTGCAAGGGGTAATCACAATATCATCCGCTACCTAACCACCAAATCTCATGAGTATTTGATTAGTGATAAAATAAACATCAACACATCGCACTTGCGTGTCACAGATTACTAAAACTGGATTTCTAAGAGCTACACTCTACCAAAATTAATGGTACACCCCATTCCAGAAAGGTATCTCCAAGGGATACAATTTTTGCATAGAGCCCGAGATCCAGATCTAATTCTAACATACCTAAAATCAGGTTTTAACCCGGCAGAGCAAATCTAGACAGAAATCTGTCATATACTTAAACAAGATCACTTTCTGAACAACCATTTTAGGTTTCACTTTGCGGGGGCTATAGAGCTCTCCAAAAAACGCACAATCACTCGTTGGAAAGATCTTTCTGAGGGCTACAACTTTCGTGTTGAGCCCAAGACCTAATTCTAGCCAGATCATGCCTAAAATAGGCTTGAAGTCCATCGCGGGCAGAAAACAGGTTTTGGTCTGCTAATAAAATAAGTTTCAGCATGAATAAGTAAAAATCTGCACAAATCTTAAGACAGATGGACAACATCTGTTCATATTCTTCCTCCAGCTTCCTTCCCATTTGTCTACTTTTCATCCCTCTCCTTCTATGGATCATCCTACGGGGCAGTGTTCTATTGCTTGAGTTTAGTTCTTTCTTTTCTAGCGATAGCGGTCTAATCTCAGAGGCTGCAAGGTATACCATTAAGAAGCTTCCTTTCTTCGTGGTCGTTGTTCAGATGCTCGTCAGACAGATCCAGATCATCTAGGGAAAAAGAAGCAAGGATGGGGGTGAGTAAAAGCAGTTGGGCTTTTAGGGGGCAGTCCGTAGAGAACGAGAACTTCGAAGACCTGCTTCCGGATCGAACAATCGGATAGGAGTTCTTCAGAGAATCGAGGTTTCATTTCAAATGTTCGCATCTGGCCCCCACCCCCAATCTTTCCGGGGGATCGATCTAGAAAGAGGCTTTTCTTAGCGTAGTCATAGCAAGGAAACAAAGAGTTTTGGATATAGAAAAGAGTTCTCCTTAGAATTTCCTTCCTATGAAAGGTCGGAGGGAGACCGGATCCAGTGAAAGAAACATAAACAGACCAATCCTTTTGAAAAGAGTAAGAGTCTGAACCCATCAAGGAAGTTGAGCATTGCTTTAGATAAAGCGCAGCGAACAACCAACCTAATTTCTTTCCCAAGTTCATGATCTGCTTGGTTACCAAGTGTAGTGCTATACACATCTCCTTAGTTAGACAATCCAGTATGATCAATTGCACTTTCTTTCAAAGGCTCTTTCTCATATGAGAATCTTCCACAATTCTCTGCCAAGGTGATAGAAAATTGTGTGTCAAACAACTTTGAATTGATAGCCATCACATGAGACCTCGTAGGGGCGGAGCAACCTGTAACACTGACAATGTCAGTTACCGGAGTATCTGCAATGGATCACTCATCAATACGATCCACCTTCGGTGGTTATCCAATCACCCCGGATTGCTATCTCATATGAGATTCAATTCTGCTTGACACATTATCTCACATCAGACCCATACCTTCTCTCGTCTGCATAATCTCATCTTGTGAGACCAAAGAAGGGCACCGTCTTGTCAAAGGACGAAAAATGTTCTCTCTTCAAGCTAGAGAGTCACACTTTGTGGTTGGCGGCCTATATTGCCAATCCGAAGAGTGGACAACCAGGCTCGACTGATAAGGAGAGGTTATCTTGGATCAAGAAGGAGGAACTCGCATTTTTGGTGCGATTTATACAGTTTCATTCGCACCCGAAGTCTGAGAATCTTCTAAATAAGACTAGTTTATTGAAAGAGACGATATTTTATAATGAAATAGATCCAATTAAGAGATTGTGTCTCATATAGACTTTTCATTTCTTGAATAACGAATTCAAAAAAGGCGCGTAGTGAAGAAGAAGCATGTTTCTTATCTAAAAATGAGTACCCAGAAAGAGAGTTTGTCATGGGTAGAACATTATTTCCTATATAATCACTGATAGAAGCAATGAAGACATTGAGAAAAATGGAATGGTTCGAATAGCATCTACTAATAGAAATGAGAAATGAAAACATTGTGAAAAGACTTCTACGAGAACGTTTTCAAGAAAACGTTCGAAAACATAGGGGGTCAAAAATCTTTCTTCGCTATCACTCGCCTTCACTTAAGAGTTTCTGATATATCATTAATGGTCGGCAACATGACTTTTTCGGTATGCGTTGTGAACACTTGACTTTTTAGCATATTATCTTCTCCGGAGAAGCTAAAAGAGAATGGATAGAACAAATGGTCCAACTACTGAACTTCTTCATTTTCATTACTTCCATGGTCGTGCCTCGTGGCACAACAGCACTCGTACTCTTTCAATGGTTCGTCAATAGAGATGTACCCACTGGTTCCCCTTCCTCCAATGGTTCTCTAATTCCTATTCTAATCCATGAAGTCCCTTTTTTGATCTATCTACATTCCAAGAAATTCATACGCTCCATGGACAGAGCAAAAAGTGGAGTGTTAGTCAGAGCAAGCCGCCCTATTAGATTAACAGACATAATTGGGAGAACCTCATCTGCTAGAAATGCTTTATTTCGTTTCGTTCCCGTTCTTCATTTCCTTATTATGGGGGAAACGAATTTGTCAGCTTCCTATTTAGAATCTTTCTGTGGTCTGCCCTGTTTACAATTCTTTCGTACTATCTTCTCTTTACCACGCGATAGGTCAGCGAAACATGAGCGGAAAAGGAAACGCCAAACACTTCGGCCTAACGAGAATAAGCAATGACGAAATGACAAGCCCACGGAGCGGTGCCCGGGCCCCTATATAGAAAGATAAAGAAGGGTCGATGGTTTTGGGCCTGTAGCTTTCCCTGTTCCCCCTTCGCCAAATGGTGCTTGTTTGGGGGGTGTGCCACTAGAAATCGGGCTTGAAGCTCTCGCCTTACCAACGAGCCGACTGCTGATGGCTGTTGGTCACGACTACTACAACAAAGTGAAGATTAATATGCCTATTTCACATGGAGGAGTGTGCATCTTTCTGTTGGGTTTTCTTCTGTAGTGCGACCCAGTGGCTGATGTGCGACATGTGGCCAACACCTTCTCTTAAGTTAATGGCGGGCGGCGTGAACTCTGATTTGATCCAGGTATTCAATCTCACCGCTCAAATGCTCAGTTGACTCCTTAACCTTGATAGGAAGATGGCTTCTTCCAAAATTAGTGCATAAGGGTAAGGAACTTTGGATGAACTAATGTGAATGGGTGTAAGCCTCGCTTCTCGGAAAAACCCAGTGTTGACCACACTGAGAGAGACGAGGATCAGGATCTTCTCCATTTCAAATGAAATGGAGGGGATCCATTTAATATTTAGTGGACAAGATTAGCCCCAAAAAATCTAGTTGACAAGATTTTTTTGAATTAAAAAAATATAAAAGGTTGGGGAAAACAGAACCCGATTGGATCAAAAAGTAAAAGATCATGTACGTGAAATTGATCCCCTCCATTTCGTCAGAAATGGAGAGGATCGTGGACTGAGAGACGAAAGCGCAGGTAATGCCAGTTGGCGAAGTGGCCTTAAGCATCCCTAGCAGTACGCAAAGAGAGGTCGTGATGATATTGGCTCCGTTTGGGGGGGGGGGCTTATTTTCACTGGTCAAGTAGTTACGACTGCATGTACCGGACTGGTGAAAATAAGCCCCCCCCCCCAAATGGACCCATCATCTACGTCTGGACTGCTCCTCGTGGAGTAGATCCCGCATCCAACCAACCCCTTTTTTACCAAGGAACGAGATAATTCCCACAACCGCTGGCAGGCTAGCCGGGCCGTGAGAGCACTGGGAATGGGATTCCCAAAAGCCAGCCAGCCTGGGTGAGTATAGAATGAAGGGGACGACAATAATGTCGTGTTGGCAAAGAAAGAGGTTATGGGCGGGACGTGGGGACTCGGATTGGGGCACAACATAACTAAGAGAGCCATTCAATTTAGGGCAAGCATGATTGTAGTTTGGGCGAGCACAAGCGATCTGGTGTCCGAGCCGATTGGTCAGACGATGACTACTGCACTTCTTTTATTAGTTCTTAGCCTAGCCGCCTATCTGCTGGGATGGAATAGAAAGAATGTGAAGCGCTATAGGGTCGGTTTTTGGGGGTGGGAGAGGAAGGGAGAAAACTTCGCTCACATCTTTGCCTCTTTAGAGAAGCTCACCTCCATCGCCAGATGTTGACTTCGCTTCGCTATTCTATCTTATTCCCTCTTCGTCAGATGTTGACTTTGCCTATTTCTATATGCTCAGTGCCTTTGGAGACTTCAGTCCCCAAGGGTTGTTCGCCTCTTTCTATAAGCTCACCAACTTCAGTACCCTTATCCTCTTTATAGAAGCTCACATCCTGTGGGCCTATCTTGTGAAGAATTTATGTCGCTGCTCTTTCTTCTTTGCTATAATTCTCGCCTCTCTTTCTAGTTGCTCACCTCTTATCGACCATTCTTCTTTGCTATGATTCTCGCCTATCTTTCTAGTTGCTCATCGACTTACGTAACCTCGGCTTACTTCTTCAGAAGCTGATCCCCGTTTCCTGTCCATCCCGACCGACAACAGTCGGGTCTCCCCATCTCTCTCCTCAATATTTCCCGGTCTTCGGCCCGAGGTGTATGAGGCAGAAACTCATCCCACGTACGGTTCGGAGGCCGAGCCTCACCCCAGCAAGAATGGTGCGGCTTAGGTCAACTAATACAAATAAGATACAGTTCACTCAATGATTGCCTTTGGGTCCCGAACTCCATATGGGAAGGAGCGTTGTTGTTTGCGAGGTCTCAATCATTTACATGGATCAACTTTTCATGGAATTTGTGGTAATTTTCTGCTTTCTAAACTGTCCCCAACGAGCGATCGTTTCATGTTTGAGCATGATGAATCACTTCGTGCTGACCTGTTGCCAAGAAAATTGCCTGCCTCATATGATAATGGAAAACTGGAGCATTTCCTGGAGCATTTTATGCAATACTATGTTCCCAGAAAAAAGATACTTTTTTCCATTCGAGAAACGACAAGCACGACTGAAGTGGCTATACATACAAATCTATTTACGGATCTATATGCTCTGATTGGAACTGGAAGTTCCAGAACTGGAGGCTGGTATACAACCATAATGAAACTGCCTTTTATTTTTAGTGGTTGGATTGTATTTTTGTTGGCTTCATCGGGTGGCTCGCGTAGTTTGTTACGTCAGCTCCAAAAGGATAAGTTGCATTGGAATCGAGAAAGTTCCGTGGAGTTCAGAATTGCATAAAAGGAGTCAAAATAGTGGTTGTGGCGCGTTGAGGTGCGTAGCAAAGCAAAGTGTGTCTTGTCTTCGACCGTGATCCTTAGCTCATATACGAATCAATCTGACAGCCCCAAAAGAGCACCTATAAGCCCGGGCGGGTGCAAGGACGTAGCCCTCTTTCTTACTTTTCAAAGACCGCTTTGATGAGCCCCTTTGGTCCGGCTTTGCAACTCGCGAGTTGGGGGATAGTCAAATGAGGAAAGAGCAAGAAGATTTTCTTCTTTCATGGGCCTTTCATGCACTAATGTGCGCTAAATTCATAGATTCTTTCCCCCCTCCACCCGTCACACTATCCCTCCTTCAGCCTCATTATATTCACCCCATCGCGTATTTCTATATGCTCACCACTCCGTGGGTCATCCTCTGAGTCACCATCTATCGTGACCACTGATTTTCATAGTATAAGCTTCGCCCCTAAACCTGACGAGCGACCGGGGATGATGAAAAGCCTTCGTGGACTGTTTGCCTACCCTTAATTTGCCTCTTTCTGTAAGGGTTTACCCTTCGCCTCTTGGCTTCTTATAAGCTCAGCTCTACGCCCCTTCGGTTCGGGATGCGATCCATTATGGCATCTGTCAAGTACTCTTGATGCTCTGCATTTGCATCCAAGTCAGAACCTCTTACTCCGCTAGGTCCGGTTGAGCTCCGCCAGACATTGCCCCTGTCATTCCCTTAAGAAGAAGAAGCTAGGTCTAGCTTCGTGATGAGGCCTGAATGGCCCTTATGACCTTAAGGCTGATGGGGTACGTCTTTCCTAGACGCCCTCCCATAGTTTGCCATCCCACAAACTCTTTTTCCAATTTCCGTCAGGTTAAATAGAGAGGCGACCAGCAGGGGTCGACTAGGTTTATCATTTGGATGGGCCCTGATGTAGAGAGACCTTAGTTTGAGAAAGAACAAGATGTTTCAAATAGAAAACCCTTTCTCTTTATCTATTTAGGGTGATAAGCGAAATGACAGTAACTGTTTTTCGAATCACGTAAGTAGGGTACCGAAAAGAAGACGAAGGATACAGGTGCTCGACAGCAAGTAATAGATGCTGCACTCACAGTAGTAAGGCAAGGTCCAACAAGAAAATCTGATATTCATAAGGAAGTCCCCTATCAGGCTAGTCTCGTTCCACTCTTCTCTCAATGTCAGTGCGGGTACAACGAGATCACTTTTTAGCTTGTTAGTCTACTATGCATGAAAGCAAGGAGGCCTCGGGAATCCGGTATGTGAGAATTTTTTCTACAAGGTCTCAGATGTTTTGATGCCCTACCCATAGATGAAAGAGTTGGTAGCATAAAATTCAGCAATGAAACTTCCATTGCGTCTCTTTCCCATTTACGAATCTCTTTATTGAAGAGTGTGATCGTTATTGCATAGATAAGGTGCCTCTCTCTACACGTCCACAAAGAGATCATAAAATGAGCTTCGCGCCTTTGTATGGCCCTGACATTTTTTGTGCTTTCAGGAAGAGGAAGCCCTGTGGAAGCTTTCTAGCCTAGACGATTCACCAAGAACTTTCTTTCTATTGCGTGGAGGAAGGCCGATTAACGGCCCAGATCTCGCCGAATCAGAAGAATGGATTGAACAAAGGGCGAGCGAGAGCGAAGAAATGAACTTCAATTACGCCGCCATTTAGTAGTGATTCGGGGGAAGAGGAGTTTGGTAGCTTGCTCCAGTCTCGTTTCATAGGTTCAGAGCAATTCTAAGACCATTTGAGGACTCTATCGCTTAGGTGACTACGAGGTAGAACATGGGTTCACCCGCTCAAAACTACAACTAGACTACCTACCAGTAGAGGAACTGAACGGGCAAGAAGACCTACTAAGAGACTAATATGAGGAAAAGGTGCTATCCCAAGAGGTTCCGGATCGAGCATTAAGTGAAGGAGCTTGATCAAGGAAGTAGCTGAAAGAGAAGCAGAAAAGGACATCTTCACCAAAACGTGTCCTAGGGAGCAAGGAAAGAATATTAGCTCAAACTCGCACTAGAATGACAAGGAGAAGTTGGAGCCGATAGAAAAGATAGAGAAATAGAAGATTTTGCTTTTCCTTGATGAGTCCTACGGGGCGGTTTGTGATTCCTTTGCCTTTTTATATAAGCTCACCTGACTTTCCTTTTGGGAGAGAAATTCTAAGCGCTAACTCACTAGAAGGACAATCGACCCTAGGGAGAGACCCGATTCACTAGCCTAGCCTGGGAACTCCTCTAGTGGCATGTAGTGAAATTTCATGAAAGCGGCAGCGAATTGAAAATGGGTTCCATCGCACCTGATTCTGGAGATCACATCAATGAAGGAGAGCGACAGCAAAGTGTAGTTTTCGCCAGGTAGAAGAATGTATTCTTATCTTTCTCTCTTAGAAAGAGAAACGAACTGCCCTACGTTCAAGACTGTCTAGCTGTTGAAATATTTATTATCATGTGATATTTTGTAATGATATTAATATTGTATTAGTGTGATATATATACCCCATGTTATATGGAATAGAATTAATTTTCCCCCCTCATTCATTTTCTAACATGGTATTATAGCCTTAGGGCTTCCCGATAACCTTCCGCAGCCGACCCGCTTCCGCCCGTGCTCGCACGCTCAATCCGCTGCCGGATCGATCTCCCGTTCCCGATCCGCTCCCACTAGGCCTTCTTCCGGCGTCTCCCAATCGCCGGGCCTCCTCCTCCTCCCAGGCGACTGCGCGGATCTTCTCCCGCGTGGTTTCTGGTTCGGTCGGCTGTCGGTACCATCGGTTGACAGTTTCCGGCTCGTTTTTTTCTTTCTTGCCCGGTCGGCCGCCTAGGGGGACTACTCCTTCCTCTTTTTTACCTTGTCTCTTGACACCGGAGATGTCATACTCCATTTGATGACATTTCCGGTGTCTATCCATTTCTTCATCTCCTTCCTCTTTATATGAGGCAGCCCTAGTTTCTATCTAGGCGGTTCCTCTCATGTTTCCCAGTGATCTCGATTTATATTCTTGATGAATATGCCCGGGACTGCTGGATCCCCTACCGTATCTTCCACTATCGGTGCTTCCCCGGCCCCTGTGACACCCAGTGGCTTCTCCCGTCCTGGGCATGATCACAACACTCCTCAGATTACGACGATTCACCTGGATGGTACAAATTATCTCCAATAGTCTCGGGCCATCACCCTTGCTTTGAAGAGCCGGCGGCTGTTTGGGTATATCATGGGTACCACTCCTACTCCTTCTTCGGATTCTCCGGATTGGGTGCAATGGGAGTCGGAGAACTCCCTCGTCATGTCATGGCTGACGAACTCCATGATTGACTCCATCGCCCGAAACTACTTGTTTCTTGATACTGCTGCTGATATTTAGCGGAGGGCTGAGGCTACTTATTCTTGTCTGGACAATGCTGCCCAGATATTTCAGCTACGACGAAAGATCTTCCTTCTACGTCAAGGAGATCGTCCCCCATCGACCTACTACCTCAAGTTCACTCAGTTCTACCAGGAGTACGATCACTTCGACTCACTCACTTTGGTGTGACCTGAGGATTTCATCCTTGTCCATGCGCGGGAGGATCGGAACAGAGTTTTTGAGTTCCTCCACGGACTGCATCGGGACTTCGATAAAATCAGTATGCAGATTCTTGGCCGCTCCCCTTTGCCCTCTCTTCCTGAGGTGTTTAGTCTAGTTCAGCAGGAATTTGATCGACGACAGGCTTGGACTCCTGATCCTTCTCCTGACAGCTCTACCTTGGCTGCCCAAGTTGGGCCTCGCTGTTGGAGTTACCATTGTGATCTAGAAGTGGTCAAACATGTAATCTCACTGCCAACGCGATATGAGCCTACAGGGTCGCACATAAGAGATGTGGAGAAGTTGGATGATTGACTGTGTTGGTAAAGGTTACCAATCACCGACCTGAATGGGGTTATAGGCAAAGTGTTGCCTTAAAGGATCATCGGTTTGGGCAAATGTTACCTTGAAGGACTGGTAAGAATAGTCGACCGAGGGTCGACGAGAATCGACGAGAATCGTCGAGAATTAGTTCTCTGATTCTCGCCGATCGACGAGAATCGTCGAGAATTAGTTCTCTGATTCTCATCGATCGACGAGAATCGTCGAGAATTAGTTCTCTGATTCTCGCCGATCGACGTGTATCGTCGACCCACGATCGGCGTGAATCGTCGACCCGCGTTCGGCGTGAATCGTCGAGTGTTGTACTCTGATTCTCGCCGATCCGGGTGATTCTCGCCGATTGTGATTCTCGTCGATCCTAACTGATTCTCGCCGATTGATTCTCACCGAATCTGCTTGGTGATTCTCGCCGATTCTGGAACCCTAGTTCTGGGTGGTCTGCGGATAGCGATATTCCTAAGTCTATTTATGCCTTCGGTATAAAAGGGACACTTAGGGTTTTCGGGATTTATGCTTTTGGCAGCCGATCGAACCGAATCCCGTGACGGAAGCGTTCCGCCTTTCCGTTCGTTCCGCCGATCCCGAATCCCGCCGCCGACGGAAGTGTTCCGCCACCGCCGTGTTCGCTCCGTCGACCTCCTCCTCTCCGGCGATCGTCGCTGATGTTGCTCTTCCTAGCGCGGACCTAGCAGTCCGTGGAGAAGCAAGGTGCGGTCGTTGTCCTTCCCGATTTTCCGTGCGACGGAGAGATCGGTGTTCTCCCGCTCGTGTGGATTTCTGCAGAGACGTGGACATTATTCCACGTAGAACTCGCCACCAACAGGAATACGAAGCTTGGAGCATCTCCGTTGAGTTGTGACTCAACGCCACCGAGGTAATTTTTGCCTAGTTAAATGTTAACTTCTTGATTCAACTACTATGGCCCGATCCCATTTCTTTTGGGTTTTCTTGATATTTTATTCTTCCGCTGCGTGCACAAGTGTTGTGCCATCCTCATAGAGAAACCCAACAGTGGTATCAGAGCCAGGTTTCGGCCATGATTGTTGAATTGGAAGTTTTGTTATTCCAGTGTGTGTAAACCTAGGGATTTAGAAGTGTTCTAAATGTCTAGATTTAGTCTTGGTACCCCGCCAAGAACGTCTGGGATTTCGTGGAAATTTCTAATTGTTAGAAATTGTAGTCTCCTTAGCAGTAACCATCTCTCGAGTTTGTTTTGGATTTTGAATGCAACATAGAGAGATGAGCTTGTCTATTGCTTTAAGTTAAGTTGTCTTTGCTTTTGTCCAATGCATATAAATCTGAGGATTTGGAAGTTTCCAGATGTTCAGATTTAGCCCTTCCTTCTATCAATTGTTGATGGTGTCAGTATGTGCACATAAGGGATGCATGTGGTTTAGATATTGTTTTTCTTTGGATGTGCACATTGATCAAATGTTGATCATGGTTAACTGTTAACCTATAATTAAAATCCCTTCATCAAATATTAAGTGTTCGGATGACTTCCGATGGATAACACTCTTCCTGCCTCGATCGATGAAGTGTGGGCTTGCCAAAGTAAGGTGCATTAATCTATCTTGGTAAGGGTGCGAGCGGATAATTGTGATATCCCACTGTCGACATCGGGTCCAACTTAACTAGGTGACCTCAAAGGTTGAGTGCCTAGAGGCATAGGGTTGGCATGCACCATATGATGGATGCGAGTAAGGAGTTATTCACCAACCATACAAGAATTGCATGAGGATGCAATTGGCAAGCGTTGCCTACCTAAATAACCGCATCGTGAGAGGAAAGCCAAAGCTGCCTCATTGTGTTGGTGAAATACGGATCTTGTCCACTAAGTGAGTAGCTCGCATGAACTCTCCGAATTTTTAGTGAGGGCTATCATTTCGAATAAAATAGTGGGAGTGTTTTAATTGAAGTCCAAATTAAAATAAATTGTATTTGAAATTTTGGTACTGATTTTATTCTGCATAAATTCTTGTAGAATTCCATGGCAAGTGTTTCACACTCCACTTTGTCTCTGAGAACCATCCTTGAGAAGGATAAGCTCAGTGGGACAAATTACATGGACTGGTATAGGAACCTGAGAATTGTTCTCAGGCAAGAGCGAAAGCTCTATGTCTTGGAAGAAGAAGCCCCCGAGGTGCCGACCAGGAACTCTTCCCGTGCTGAGAAGGATACTTATAAGAAGTATACTGATGATGCTTTAGATGTCGAATGCCTTATGCTTGCCACTATGAACTCTGAGCTTCAGAAGCAACATGAGAGCATGGGGTACAAGGAGATTGACGAGCATCTCAAGAAAATGTTTCAAGGGCAGGCTCGTCAAGAGAGGTTCGACATCACAAAAGCGTTGTTTCAGTGCAAGATGGGAGTTCGAGACTCAGTAGGGACTCACGTACTCAAGATGATTGGGTATATAGAGAACCTTGAAAGGCTGGGTTTTCCTCTTGGTCAAGAGTTGGCCACAGATCTAATCCTGCAATCGTTGCCGGACAGTTATGAGCAGTTCGTCTTGAACTATAACATGAATGAAATAGACAAGACACTGCCCAAACTCCTAGGCATGTTGAGAACTGCCGAAATCAATATGAAGAAGGCCAAGCCTGCCAGCCCCATACTGATGGTGCATAAGGGCAAGGGCAAGGCCAAGGGCTCTAAGAAGACGAAGGTGGGACCTAAGTCATACCTTGAGCCCAAGTCTTCAGCACTGATGAAAAATAAAAACACGGTGAAGGAAGGGAAATGCCACCACTGTGTCAAGGCTGGTCATTGGAGGAGGAACTGCCCTTCGTACATTGAAGGTCTGCAGAAATTGAAGGGAGGTATGACTTCCGCTTCAAATGTCTATGTTATAGAGATAAACCTTTCTGCTCCTTCATCTTGGGTATTAGATACCGGATGTGGTTCTCACATTTGTACAAATGTGCAGGAACTGGGAAGGAGAAGATTGCTGAGTAAATGGGAGGTGGACCTCCGCGTCGGCAATGGAGCAAGAGTTGCTGCTGTAGCCATAGGGGTTTACCGTCTTTCTTTGCCCAGTGGGCTTGTAATAGAACTAGATAATTGTTATTTTGTTCCGGCCATAACTAGAAACATTATATCTATTTCATGTTTGGACATGATTGGATTTTCTTTTATAATTAAGAACAACTGTTGTTCTATATTTAAGAATGATGTTTGTTATGCTGTAGCCCAATTGTTTAATGGCCTTTATGTTTTGAACTTTGACCATCTGATCTGTAATGTAGAAAATAATAAAAGACTAAGAACAAATGACTCGAACCCTACGTTTCTCTGGCATTGTCGTTTGGGCCATATCAACGAGAAGCGCATATCCAAGCTCCATAGAGATGGACTTTTGGACTCATTTGATTATGAATCATTTGAGCGATGCGAATCTTGTCTGTTAGGTAAAATGACTAAAGCTCCTTTCACTGGTTATACTGAGAGGGCTGAGGATCTCTTGGGTGTTGTACATAGTGATGTATGCGGACCAATGAGTTCCATGGCTAGAGGTGGGTATTTCTACTTTGTTACATTTACTGATGATTTCAGTAGATACGGATATGTGTATCTTATGAAGTGCAAATCTGAGACCTTTGAAAAGTTCAAAGAGTTCAAGAATGAAGTAGAAAACCAGTTGGGTAAAAGGGTTAAAGCACTCCGATCTGATCGAGGTGGCGAATACCTGAGTCATGAGTTCCGTGATCATCTGAAAGAGTGTGGTATTGTATCACAGCTCACTCCACCTAGAATGCCACAACATAATGGTGTGTCTGAGAGGAGAAATCGTACTCTGTTAGACATGGTACGTTCGATGATGAGTCATGCAGACTTGCCTGTTTCCTTTTGGGGTTTTGCTTTAGAGACTGCTGCAATGACATTGAATCGCGCTCCAACGAAAACGGTTCTGAAGACACCATATGAGATATGGTCTGGGAAGCGTCCTAGTATGTCGTTCATTAAAATTTGGGGCTGTGAGGCATACGTGAGACGTCAAATGCCTGACAAGCTGGAACCCAAATCGGATAAATGTTATCTGGTGGGATATCCTAAGGAAACGAAAGGGTATTACTTTTACCTACCGTCTGAGGGCAAAGTGTTTGTCGCAAGGATTGGTGTCTTCTTAGAGAAAGAGTTCTTATCAAGAAAGACTGAAAAGGTAGAGCTTGAAGAAGTTCAAGAACCACATGTAGTGAATGAACCGGAATTGGATTCTGAGACAGGACTACAAGATGTTGTAGCTAGAGAACCTGCTCAGGGAACACAAGTCCTACGTAGATCTGGTAGACCGAGGTTTGAGCCTGAGAGATATGGATTTCTCGTGTCTCAAATAGGTAATGTGTTGCTTATGGATCATGATGATGAACCAGCAACCTACCAAGAGGCTATGAATGGACTGGACTCCGACAAATGGCTTGAGGCTATGAAATCCGAAATGGACTCCATGTATGTAAACCAAGTTTGGAACTTGGTGGAACCACCTGAAGGGGTACGACCCATAGGGTGCAAGTGGGTCTTCAAGAAGAAGACCAACATGGATGAGAATATACAGACATTCAAAGGGCGACTGGTGGCTAAGGGTTTCAAGCAAATTCATGATATTGACTATGATGAGACCTTTTCCCCTGTTGCCATGGTAAAATCCATAAGGATATTGCTTGTTGTTGCTGCGTATTATGACTACGAGATCTGGCAGATGGATGTCAAAACGGCTTTCCTTAATGGAAACCTCCTTGAGGAAGTGTATATGACACAACCTAAGGGTTTTGTATCCCCAGATGAAGCCACTAAAATATGCAAGCTGAATAAGTCTATCTATGGACTGAAACAGGCCTCTCGAAGTTGGAATCTTCGTTTTGATGAGAAAATCAAAGAGTTTGGTTTCATCAAGAATGAAGATGAGCCTTGTGTTTACAAGCGAATCAGTGGGAGCATTGTTGTCTTCCTGATATTGTATGTAGATGACATACTGTTGATTGGGAATGACATTCCTACCCTGAGAGTTGTTAAGAACAACCTAGGGAACTGCTTTTCAATGAAGGATTTGGGTGAAGCAACTTACATACTCGGTATTAAGATCTATAGAGATAGATCGAAGAAGTTGCTGGGTTTGACCCAGAGTACGTACATCGAAAAGGTGTTGAAGCGGTTCAACATGCTTGAGTCCAAGAAAGGATTTTTGCCCATGTCTCATGGTGTGAATCTCTCTAAGGACCAGTGCCCAAAGTCTTGTGAAGATAAGGACCGCATGAAGTTGATTCCATATGCTTCGGCAATTGGATCAATCATGTCGCGATGTTATGTACTCGACCCGACATCTCCTTTGCTTTGAGCATGACTAGCAGGTATCAGTCAGACCCCGGTGAGTGTCACTGGATTGCAGTCAAGAATGTCTTGAAGTACTTGAGAAGGACTAAGGATGTGTACTTGGTGTATGGTGGAGAGGAAGAGCTCGTTGTAAGTGGTTACACGGATGCTAGCTTCCAAACTGATAGAGATGACTCCAAGTCTCAGTCAGGTTTTGTGTTTTGCCTGAATGGAGGAGTTGTGAGCTGGAAGAGTTCCAAGCAAGAGACAGTTGCTGATTCTACAACAGAGGCCGAGTATATCGCCGCAGCTAATGCGGCGAAGGAGGCTGTATGGATTAGGAAATTCATCGGCGAGCTAGATGTAGTTCCTAGCATTGTTGGTCCCGTAGTTCTCTACTGTGATAACAATGGTGCAATTGCACAATCTAAGGAACCTAGATCCCATCAGCGCTCCAAGCACATACTTTGGAGGTTTCATCTTAATCGTGAGATTGTCGAACGAGGAGATGTAAACATTTGCAGAGTGCCGACTGAGGAGAATATTGCGGATCCACTGACAAAGCCTCTCGCGCAGAGAAAGCATGATGGTCATACTAGATCGATGGGTATACGATACCTAAATGATCAACTCTAGTGAGAATCTTGTGGATTGCATGTATACATGTATTTTTTTGGCTATTTGTTCATATGATGAACAGTGTACCTAGTTTTTCTTTTACAATTAATGGCAAGTTCTTTTATTATGAGTTTTTCTATATGATAGTTAAATGTTAACATAATAGATACCCTTAGAATGTTCGCTTCCATGGGACATCAAGTACATGACTTGAATGTGAGAGCCTGTGATTTATTTGAAGCTTCATTCTTAAAAGGTCCCTGGTCGAGTATCATCATAGAAGCTAAGGGTGATGATGGTACTTGAAGACTAGCACGTGCGTTGACTGATGACCGGTTCTCACAGGTCATGATATTGTGATATCAAGTCATCACGTGGGTACTTGTTAGTGAACAAGTTGTACTGGACAGACCCAACCTGAGAATACTCTGTGGATTGTCATCCAATCGTGTCACGAGTAGGTCTCAATTGATAATGGTGTTGTGGTCCTTTGACCTGAAGTCACAGCATTCATCAAGTGAGGAAGAGCGTGCTTTGATGCCATCTAAAGTCTTCCTTGAGAAAGGTTGATGATAAGGGTGGTTGTTGGGCATGTTATGAATCATTTGGGTGTTTGTGTGTGAGCAGATATGGGATTTGTCCTTCTGTATGACAGGAGTTACATCCATGGGCCCCTTGATGGAACTGGACTGAGAAATGCATGGCCATGCTTGGTTGAGTCAATATGTGATATTGGACTCACCATTCTCTGGAAGTCTGTCCTGGATCAAGAAACTTGCATTGAGCTATTACGAGGGTGACACGGTCCATGCCTCTAGTTCTTTCCGGATGTAAGGGACAAAGAGACAAAGACAACGCTGATACATTGGTCATAAAGACTTATGAGTTATAAACTCTTATTGCTTGGGGAGCAATGATGCACTGCTAGATGCCGCTCATTGTTTGTGAGGTTTATGATTTGATACTTTCAAGATCAAGTGGGAGTCTGTTGGAGTTACCATTGTGATCTAGAAGTGGTCAAACATGTAATCTCACTGCCAACGCGATATGAGCCTGCAGGGTCGCACATAAGAGATGTGGAGAAGTTGGATGATTGACTGTGTTGGTAAAGGTTACCAATCACCGACCTGAATGGGGTTATGGGCAAAGTGTTGCCTTAAAGGATCATCGGTTTGGGCAAATGTTGCCTTAAAAGACTGGTAAGAATAGTCGACCGAGGGTCGACGAGAATCGACGAGAATCGTCGAGAATTAGTTCTCTGATTCTCGCCGATCGACGAGAATCGTCGAGAATTAGTTCTCTGATTCTCGCCGATCGACGAGAATCGTCGAGAATTAGTTCTCTGATTCTCGCCGATCGACGTGTATCGTCGACCCACGATCGGCATGAATCGTCGACCCACGTTCGGCGTGAATCGTCAAGTGTTGTACTCTGATTCTCGCCGATCCGGGTGATTCTCGCCGATTGTGATTCTCGCTGATTCTGATTCTCGCCGATCCTAACTGATTCTCGCCGATTGATTCTCACCGAATCTGCTTGGTGATTCTCGCCGATTCTGGAACCCTAGTTCTGGGTGGTCTGCGGATAGCGATATTCCTAAGTCTATTTATGCCTTCGGTATAAAAGGGACACTTAGGGTTTTCGGGATTTATGCTTTTGGCAGCCGATCGAACCGAATCCCGCGACGGAAGCGTTCCGCCTTTCCGTTCGTTCCGCCGATCCCGAATCCCGCCGCCGACGGAAGTGTTCCGCCGCCGCCGTGTTCGCTCCGTCGACCTCCTCCTCTCCGGCGATCGTCGCTGGTGTTGCTCTTCCTGTCGCGGACCTAGCAGTCCGTGGAGAAGCAAGGTGCGGTCGTTGTCCTTCCCGATTTTCCGTGCGACGGAGAGATCAGTGTTCTCCCGCTCGTGTGGATTTCTGCAGAAACGTGGACATTATTCCACGTAGAACTTGCCACCAACAAGAATACGAAGCTTGGAGCATCTCCATTGAGTTGTGACTCAACGCCACCGAGGTAATTTTTGCCTAGTTAAATGTTAACTTCTTGATTCAACTACTATGGCCCAATCCCATTTCTTTTGGGTTTTCTTGATATTTTATTCTTCTGCTGCGTGCACAAGTGTTGTGCCATCCTCATAGAGAAACCCAACACTCACAGCCTCCGTGATTCCAGACCGAAGCCCAGTGATAAGGATCATCTGCTCTGTGACTACTGCGGGAAGTCCCGTCATACACGAGATATGTGTTTTCGTCTTCATGGGTTTCCGGCACCCCATGGTGGCTCCTCCTCTCATGGCGGTCGTGGTCTTGGTCGCACTTCCGGGCGTTCTACTCCGCCTCGCTCAGCGCATCTATCTGATGGTTTTTATGAGCTACAGCCTCCACCAGTCGTGTCTGCTCCTACATTGACCCTATCAGCAGATGTGATTCTTACATTCCGTCGCCTGATGTAAAGACAGTCGCTAGATCCTCCTGCCTCCTCTTCCTCCTATGCCCATCAAGGGCCTCCAGGTGCTCATGCTGCTTCCACTTGTCCACCTACTCAATGGATCATCGACTCTGGAGCGACGGATCATATGACCGGCTCCTCCTCAGGTTTTGTGTCCTACCTTCCATTGTCTGGTCGGGACAAGGTGAGCATCGCCGATGGATCCCTATCTCCCATTACCAGAAAGGGTTCCATCCCGTGCTCCTCCCTTACTCTTCCCTCTGTTCTTCACGTTCCAAACTTCACCTAAAATCTCCTTTCCATTAGTCATTTAACTAATTCTATGCACTGTTCGGTAACATTTTTTCCTTCTTCTTGTATCTTTCAGGACCTGAAGACGGGCACGGTGATTGGAACTGGTAAACTGGTGGATGGGCTCTACATGTTCGATTCCTCCACTCCGCTCCCTCCTCCACAGGCCTTTCATGCGGACCAGGCTGCTACTTTGGAGTCCTGGCACTGTCGGCTGGGACATCCCTCTCCCCTTTATATGAAACATTTATTTCCTGCTTTCTCCTCTGTTGTACTTGATAAATTTCATTGTGATGCTTGTGATCGTGGTAAACATCACCGCACTTCGTTTCGGCACGTTTCTTCTCCCAGTACTGTGCCTTTTCATTTGATACATAGTGATGTTTGGGGTCCCTGCCAAGTTGCATCTATTTCCGATTGTTGTTGGTTTGTGACATTTATTGACTGTTTTTCGCGTACCACGTGGGTTTACCTGATGCGAGCAAAAAGTGAAGTGTTCCCTTTATTCCGCCGTTTTCACAGAATGGTCTCCACCCAATTCGCAACCCCTATCAAAATTCTCCGCACCGATAATGGTCGGGAATTCATGGACTCTGCTTTCGAGCAATACTTGGCTGATCATGGGATTATCCATCAAATATCCTGTGTCTATTCCCCTGCTCAAAATGGGGTGGCTGAACGAAAAAACTGCCACCTCTTGGACGTTGCCCGGTGTCTCCTCCTTCACATGCATCTCCCCAAGTACTATTGGGGTGATGTTGTGCTCACCGCGGCGTATCTTATCAACTACATGCCTTCCTGTGTCCTGGATTTCAAAACTCCTCTCACCATGCTGGGCGTCCCACCTACTACGCTTCACCCTCGTGTCTTTGGATGTGTTTGCTTTGTCAACATCTACCACCGCTTGAAACTTGATGCTCGTGCCCACAAATGTATGTTCATAGGATATTCTCCTACTCAGAAAGGGTATAAATGTTATGACCCTATCAGTAAAAAGGTCTTCATCACCATGGATGTCACTTTCCATGAATCTGAGAGCTATTACGGGTCCCCACTTCAGGGGGGTCTCCTGCTACATCGGAAGTGAGTACCCTATCGTCGCTTGACACCGTCCCTCTTCTTATACCTCTGGCATATCACCTCACTCTACCAGCTCCCGCTAATCCCACTCCTCCGTGTGCCCCACCTGTAGAGACTCAGGTCCCTAAACCTTTACAGGTGCACTCTCGTCACCCCAAGGGTTCGAACACGCGGCCCGCCATCTGGATATCCGACCTCCCATCGGATCCGTAGTCAGGATCCATCATCCCTACGGAAGGTACTTATACTCGGCATCCTCTATCTCAATTTGTATCTTACTCTTCTCTAACGGCCTCCCATGGAGTTTTTGTTGCTTTCTTGTCTTCTGTTTCTATCCCATGGAGTTCGAATGCCCTGGAGAAGAACAACACATGGGATCTGGTTCCATTACCTCTTCGAAAGAAGGTGGTCGGATGCAAATGGGTGTTTGCCGTCAAACAGAACCCCTTGGGGGTGGTGGAACGATACAAGGCACGACTAGTGGCGAGAGGCTACTCTCAGATGGAGGGCATTGATTACCAGGAGACTTTTGCTCCTGTGGCCAAGATGAACTCGATCAGGATCCTAATGTCCTGTGCTGCTTGCAAAGGGTGGCAACTTTGCCAATTATACGTGAAGAATGCCTACCTTCATGGCGATCTAGAAGAAGAGGTGTACATGGCCCTTCCTCCGGGTCTCACCCCACGTGGATCCACAGGGAAAGTGTGTAAGTTGAGGAGGCCACTATATGGCATGAAACAATCAGCCAGAGCATGGTTTGGAAGATTCCACAAAGCCATGTGTGGGTTCGGGTACACCCAGAGCAATGCCGACCACACTCTATATTTTAGAATCAGCGAAGGGAAGTTGGTCATCCTAATAGTTTATGTGGACGACATTATAATAACTGGAGATGACAATGTGGAGATTTAAGCCCTTAAAGAAAAATTAGCTAAAGAATTCGATGTGAAAGATTTGGGGAACCTCAAATACTTCCTTGGTATTGAAGTTGCGAGGTCAAAGCATGACATTTTCTTATCTTAAAGGAAATATACACTCGACCTCCTTGATAATACCGGGATGAGTGGTTGTCGACCAGCCGATACCCCAATTGAGGCAAACCGTAAGCTAGGAAGGGATGATGGCGAGTCGGTTGGCGATGTCATGGGTTTCCAAAAGCTTGTTGGTAAATTAATCTATTTATCGCACACCCGACCTGATATTTCTTATGCTGTGGGAGTCCTCAGTCAGTTCATGCACTCTCCAAAGACCCGGCATGTTGACGCTGCACATCGTATCCTCCGATACCTCAAACCTCACTAGGGAAAGGCATTCTATTTTCCCCAAATGACGAATTGACTATTGAAGTCTATACGGATGCGGACTGAGCTGGCTCGCCATCAGATAGACGGTCCACATCTGGATATTGTTCCATGGTCGGGGGAAATTTGGTTAGCTGGAGAAGCAAGAAGCAACATGTTGTTGCTAGATCGAGTGCTGAAGCTGAGTTTAGGGTGATGGCTCATGGCATCTGTGAAGGTGTATGTATCTCAACCATCCTGGGGGAACTTGGGCTAAAGAGAAGTGAGCCGGTCAAGTTGTATTGCGATAACAAAGCGGCTATCTCTATCGCTCACAATCCAGTACAACATGATCCCACTAAGCACATTGAAATAGACAGACATTTCATCAAGGAGAACATAGATAGAGGGATGGTAGTTACCCCATTCGTGCCGTCCGATCAACAGTTGGCTGACGTCCTTACAAAGGGTTTGAGCGTCAATATGTTTACTCATCTTATCGGCAAGTTTGGCATGGCTGACATCACACGCCCAACTTGAGGGGGGGGGGGTGTTGAAATATTTATTATCATGTGATATTTTGTAATGATATTAATATTGTATGAGTGGGCTATATATACCCCATGTTATATGGAATAGAATTAATTTTTCCTCCCTCATTCATTTTCTAACACTAGTTATAGCCATGTAGAATGGAGAATGAGGGGTAAGGGCAGAAAGTGAAGCAGGTTACCCAACTAGTTCAGAAGAGGAACCACCATCTCTTTTCATTTCGTAGGGTGACATGACGATCGAGACCACTCCTCTCGCTTCGCTCCTTCGTCTCTTCACCTCTCTTTCTTCACTACTCTTCATCGCTATCGCGACCTCTAATTTTCATAGTATAAGCTTCGCCTTTCTATACCCTCAACCAGCGGCCTTCCGCCTCCTTTCTCCTTTCTAGTTGCTCACGGACTAAAGTCCCGTTCGCCTATCGGTTCAACCAAAATCGCCTTACGGTTCTGCGGGATTCGTCCTATTCGTACTCATCGTTGCTACGCTATAAAAGACCTTACTTCGGTAGCTGATGAGATAGCCTTTTCTCACCGTTGCCTGACTCCGGGTATGCCCATGTCTACCATCATGATGAGCTCATCATGGTTGTGGATGGTGACGGCACTCTATTCAGGAGTTGCAGGGTATTTGCATATGGTGTGTATGCTACGCGTCAAGGGTGATTTAGCGGAGTGGAGTGGATGGCACTCTATTTAGGAGTGTACGTGGATTCCTTGGTAGAACGTTCCGGTGTCTTGCACTTTCATGAACGTGACTTGGCCCGAAGTTGACTAATGTTTGCTAATGTCCCTAAAGAGAACGACTCCGAGTTGATGAAAATCTGATGAGATTCTTCATATACGACATTTCAGTCTAAAAAGTTCTCATCAAACGAGGAAGCGTAAACAAGGTATACTTCAAATAGAAGTGAAATAATCTGTGATTCTTATTTCCTCGGGAAAATGCAATTAGCTGAGAAGGCAGTTGACCCTTTTCAGTTCTTAGCAATGATTCTTTGTAACCATATAATTTCTGATTCTAATATGATACCTGTGACTCAAGATGCATCTGCTAGCGCATATCAGATAATGAGTTCTTTGTTGCTTCACCAAGAAATGGCTAGGGTTCTTCCATCTCTGACTTCTCGTAAGAAAATCGCAGATGTGTACATGAGCTTGCTCGGTGAGTTGAAGTCCTACTTCTCACGAAAATTGGATAAGGATCAGTATTCTCTTATCAAATCTCTTTGAACTAGAAAGCTCGTCAAATCTCTTTGAATGCCATTGGTCTATGGAAAAACAGTGAGAAGCATGTCTGAGGCGAGCAATAGCGAAGTCATTCAATTGAAGGTTTGATTCTCACTAAAATACCGAGCTATGAGATTGGGAAATTTGCTATTCATTTTGGAAGAAGAAAGAACATAATATAGCGAATATGATTTTCTGAATTTCATTGGTTGGTTTTGTTTTACCTTGGACAGACCCGTGCTGTAATAACATCTCTACCTTTCTTCACTACAGTTCAGGAATCTTTGAGTAGCACTAGTGTTTCTATCTCCCTTTATGATAGGATAAGCAAGAAGAGACATCGGGTGACTCCCCGAATTCCTAGTCCGAATAGTGATAAGCGGAAGACTGGTATTGCTACCTGGGCCAACTTTCTTCATAAGAAGGATGCCTTTTTAGCATTTCAAGTAGTTGGTAAACTGAATGAAAGAAAAGCTCCTGTTTACACGGTGCATGAGAATTTGAGAAAAATGACTCTTTACGCGAAAAAGTTTTCGAATATTGACAAGTGTCAATTACGTATGTTGATACTTCGCTATCGCTTGCCTTCCATTCATCAATGTGTTTCTTCATGAGAATTTCATCAAGCCTTCCTTCCCTTATTAGATGAATTTCTCTGATGACTCACCATCATGAATGAAAGATTCTGGCATTCTAGGAGATTGGTTATCGAAGGACCCTAGCCCACTAACCTATCAGTGGGTTCATGATCCAATTCCAGGTGTGCATCTTCGCACGATTTTCCGCTCTCTTATTCCTACGAAGAAAAGTTCGAGAAAATAGGAAGAGATAGATGAAAAGCCTAGTTGTTACGAGTCTTATGTGGACAATGTGTGTGGTGATGCATCTCAAAAGATTCCATCTGATGGAGGTCAAGGACATGCTACTAAGTGTCATTTTTTGAAGGAAGAGCTAGAGATCTGGAGCTCTCTCAGGTTTCACCATAACGTTCATTATTCGAAAGAAGAAGATGAACAAGAAGAAAATGAAAAAAATGGGGTTTCATCTGGTCAGACAGAAATTCTCATAGTGTTGTTGAAGAAAAATATCTTTTCTATATTTATTGGAACCGATTGGAACATCTCATTGAATTTGAGAAATGCCATGATCCATATCCGAAAAGACAAATTGCAGAAGTTGGATTTAGACATTCGTACCTACTAGGTTCTGACTGCGAGGTTCTTTCATTTTCTGTCATGCGACTGTGAATTAAATATCTTTTTGACAGTGTATGAGAATTTGAAGTTGACGATTGGTTATGTCATCAAACTACCTACTGGGGATATTACCACTACAATAGGTAGGGCTATACCCTTAGTGGATTAGAATAGGAATTTTGTGCCTAGGACGAATGTATATGCTATGATTCTTCAACTAGTGAATAGTAAATCAGAGAGCTATACAAAGAGAATGTTCTCTCTGGTGTCTTGATTCAAGTTTCTCATTGAGAAAGAAAGAGTTGCCTCTTCTTAGCAACAAGGAAGTTGTTATCATCTTCTTTCAATTACTGGAATGCAGCATAGTTTGTGTTAAACCATGAGAAGTGAAAGCTATTGGTACTAAGAAGCGTCGTTCAACCAATTATGTCAGATCCGGAGAGTAAGAAATTACAGTCTTTCATTGCTGCGGATACAGATACTCTTCTAAGAAAGAATGTGCATATTCCTGACGCTGCCAGTTTCTTAGTGCTTAAGCCTGGTGAAGATGTTGGTTGTTGTCATCCTGTATATGATAAGAACCCGCTTTGGGTTGACACAAAACCTAAGGGGGCAAGAAAGCACTATTTTGCAGATTCAAGAGAACAACGAAGAATTTGAAAGATAGAGAGTTTACTTTATATTGACATAAGCATAAGATCTGAGTTAGATTAGAAGGAATGAATAGACCAAAGAAGGGATTGAATTCATTCACTCCCTTCACCTTCACTAAGGAGATAGCACTGCCCGGACTTCAGGCAAAGGACCAAGCAACTCTGATCCGTGAGGTTCGTACTCAATCTAAGAAGTAGTGAGGCGAGACCCAGGTATATTCATTTCTCCCTTTTGAGTAGCTTTTACTTCCATAGTTGAAGGAATTGAACCTGCTAGGTTTAGTGCACTATGCGTTCACCAAAAGCAACTCTAAAGGAAAGTGGTGACAAGAGTACATGCCAATTCTTCTCAACAAAATGGAGCTACAATTGCCTTTTTGGCAGGACATTGTCACTTATCAATGAGATCTCATATCACTGCTAACTCTTTTGAATTGGATGACTTCCCATTCTGAAGAACAAGTTCAATAGGTTACCACCGAATGAATGCGTCTAAGGATTTATCACCAAGGGAGAGGGTAAGAAGCTCAACTAATTTAGTGCCATGGAACTAGTTTGTCTCCTTAACGTCATGACAGCGGTGGTATCCAACGATCTTGCTCTAAGATTGACTCTTCCAAAGAAGTTCACTCGACTCCTTGCGTCGAGCCGGCGCTCGAGGCCTTGACTCCTGGCCAGTGCTTGGCGCCAAGTTGGCACTTCCCCAGCTCAGGTACAAGCTTGGCCATCAGTGCACCCTGAGCCCGAGTCAACTCCCTTAACTCAAAATACACATAAGGGGTCTAGTGTGAATTGGGACGTTACAAATCTAATAAACAAATGAATAATTTTGTCCTCGAAATTAAGTTTGGGCATACGGGTATTAAAGTACGAAGTTCAAAACAAATCTATTCATACCTCAAAGAAACAAATCTGGATAACACTACCGCATAATGTCCACAAGCTACCAAGTTTACTCTTGCTTCCCGTGATTGGACCATAGGACCTTTACCAAAGGAACACTTTTTCGCCACAGCTTCCGGACTTCGGTATCTACTATATGCACAGGCTTTAACTGGATAGATCTGCCAGATGCTACAAGACCTGAAGTAGTGGTGACAAACTGCTCTGGCCGAAGCAGTGTCTTCTGAAGGGAGGATAGGTGAAAAACATTGCGTAAATTCTCCAACTCCAACGGTAGCTCCATCCTATATGCCAAGGGGTCGATCTGCTTCAAAATGGTATAAGTACCCATATATCGTGGGATGTGCTTCTTCCTTCCACAAATATGTGACACCCCATGCATCAGCCTAATCTTCAAAAATACCTTATCACCCACTTGAAACTCCACCATCTGGTGCTTCACATTATAGTACTTTACCTGCCAGCTCTGAGCCTCTAGGATGCGGTCCTGGATCATCCTAATCATAGCGCCAGTGTCATCAATGTACTCCACCCCTAATGCATTTGGATCCTCACCCTTGACCCATGATAAAGGTATTCTGCACCTCCTACCATAGAGTGCCTTATAGGGTGTCACTCTGATGCTTGTTCGATGACTATTATTATATGAAAATTCTACCGACGGTAGAAGTCTCTCCCACGGCTCTCCCTATCCAAAATGCATAGCTAGAGCAAGCCCTTCATAGTCCTGATAGTCCTCTAAGACTGACTTTCCCTCCATTCCTCAAACGACCATCATGGTCTGAAACTATGGTCTTGGGCACTCCATGATATCAAAAAAATTGATCTACAAAGAGACGCACCAACACATCAACATGCGCTTCCTTCCTCATCGGGATAAAATGGCAACCTTCATCACTCGGTCTACTATCACCCAAACTGAATCATTCCCCGAGCGAGATCGGGAAAGACCGTGAACAAAATCCATGAAAATGTCCTCGAACTTCCACTCGTGAATGGGCAACAATTGCAATAGTCATGTCGGGCTCTTGCACTCCACCTTCACCTTTTGGCAAGCCTCGCAATGCGTGAAAAAATATTTGACATCTCTCTTCATATCTGGCCAAACATGGTCCTCCGCAGGTCATTGTATATCTTCGTAATCCCGGAATGCACCGAGTATTTGGTGCAATGGGCCTCTCTCATGATGTCCTCCCAAATCCCACCCCTTGCGGGAATATAGAGCCTGCCATAGAAATGAAGGAGTTCTTCCTTTAATGTGTACCCCTCAGTTGTTCCTCCTGAAAGTCTTTGTTTTCAAGATAACTTGCAACCTAGAGGGGGGGTGTGAATAGGTTTGTTGGCATCTTGTGACTTTATTTAATTTTTTTCCTTTAGTGCTTGGTGTGTTAGCAGTTATAAGCTTTCAAGAACCTGTAATAAATAAACAACACAAAAAAACACACACAAAATTTATAGTGGTTCCCCAGATTATGGGTACATCCACTCTCCCCCCACCTTTCTAACTTTCAGTTAGACATGACACTTTGTCAAAACTCAGCTCAAAGATCTTACACCTCAGATCACTCAGGATCTCTCAGTCTCCTCCAAGACTTACAGCTCAGTGATCAACATATCACCTACCTCAGGCCAAAGGCCCTACCACTCAGGCTGGGAGGACAGCCCTACCTTAGAGCAAACTTGCTCCCACCACAGAGAGGATGACCCTCCTATAGCTCAGGCACAAAGGCCCTACCTCAGATCCAAAGGTTCCTACAACTCAAGGACAAGTTCCCACAACTCAGAGAGAATGACTCTCTTACCTCAGGATCAAAAGCCCTATAGCTTAGTGATCAAAAGATCACCTATCTCAGATCCAAGCTGGATCCTACACTTAGAGAGTAACACTCTCCTACAGCTTAGGCAAATTTGTCCTACCTCCGGCCAAAGTCCCTACAGCTCAGATCCAATATGATCTTATAGAAATATAGTTGTTTTAATTAATTTTACACGGAGAAATTTCTCTGTGTCAACACCTAGAGCTGAGTTATTTCAGCACTAACTTTCTTCACAGCAGCAGGAAGATATTCTTCAATAGAAGGCTGCCTCTGCTGGAAGTAACTCAGAATGAAGTTTCTAAGCTTGCTATAGAAGACTAAATATCTGCTAGTCTTGAGCTCTTCAAACAAGTAATTGTACCTCCAGAAGACTGAAGGCTCTCCTTACTTTCTTGATCAGAAGTATTTCTGATCTTATTGTAGCAAAATAAAATATTACAGCTAACTGAACTTTTTTTGTTGGAAGACTTAAAGGTTTTTCTTGGTAGCAATGACGAGGAATATGAAGTCCAGCCTCTCTTTTTCTTATTGAGTAAAACCATAAAAGTTGCCTTCAATATCCGGGAGCTGTCTCTTTTATCCTCTGTCGATTAACGTCTTCAGAAAACTTGTGGGGACCACCTGCAGCAGACAGCTATATCTTGCTTTAACAGAAGAAGTCGTACAGTAGACTTCCGCCAGTGTTTGTCGTGTTCTGTAGCTTTCCTGCACTTAATTTGAACACAGTTGACATGTTGACTTTGTTGACGTCGCCATTCTGTGGACTTAACAAAAATCAAGCATCATTAGTATATGCGTTGAGTGAACAAGCTTCACTTAATGCCAAAACACTTAGACAGATTTCTGTTTATTAACAGTAAGAGTTAATAAACTCAAAAGCCATTGTGATCAATGTTAAGTGTTGTCATGTCCCTTTGTCCCTTACATCCGGATAGAACTAGAGATATAAACCATGTCACCCTCATAATTGTTCAATCCCAGTTTCCTGATCTAGAATGGACTTCCAGAAATGGGTGAGCCTATATCATATATTGACTCAACCAGGCATGGCCATGCATTTCTCAGTCTCTTTCTATCAAGGGGCCTATGGATGCACGCCCTATCATAAAGCAGGACAAATCTCATCTCTGCTCACATGCGCACACCCAAATGATTCGTAATGTACCCAATAACCAACTTTATCATCCAACTTTCTCAAGGCTAGACTTTTAATGGCATCAAAGCACACTCTTCCTCACTCGATGAATTTTATGACTTTAGGTCAAAGGACCACAAACACCATTGCTACTTGAGCCGTACTTGTTGACACGTTTATATAACAATCCACAATGCATTCTCATGGTGGGTCTGTCCAGTACAACTTGTTCATAACAAGTACCCATCTGATGACTTGATATCACAATATCATGACCTGTGAGGATGGGTCATCTGTCAACGCACATGCTAGTCTTAAAGGTATCATCATCGCCCTTAGCTTTTAAGACGATACAATGACTAGAGACCTTTAAGAATGAAGCTTCTGGGATCATAGATTCTCACATTCAAGTCACTACTTGACCTATGGAAGCAAACACTCTAAGGGCATTTATTTAGTTAACTACTCTATCACAATAGAAATAATAACACAATAAAAGAACTTGCCAAAATATATAAATGAAATGCATACAATACTCTTATTCATCAAATGAAATATTACAGCCAACAAATATACAATCCACAAGACTCCTACTAGAGTTGATCATTCAGGTATAGTATACTCATAGATCTAACATGACCATCATGCTTTCTCTGTGCGAGAGGCTTTTTCAGTGGATCCACAATGTTCTCCTTAGTCGGCACTCTGTTAATGTTCATATCTCCTCGATCGACAATCCATCGAATAAGATAGAACAGCCGAAGTATATGCTTGGAGCGCTGATGAGATCTAGGTTCTAAAGTAAGTGCAATTGCACCATTGTTGTCACAGTAGAGATCTACGGGACAAACAATGCTAGGAACTACATCTAACTCGCCGATGAATTTCCTAATCCATACAGCCTCCTTCGCTGCATTTGCAGCGGCGATATACTTGGCCTCAGTTATAAAATCGGCAACTGTCTCCTACTTGGAACTTTTCCAACTAACAGCACCTCCATTAAGGCGAAATATGAAACCTAACTGAGACTTTTAGTCATCCCTATTAGTCTGAAAGCTAACATCCATGTAACCCTTTACAATAAGCTCTTCATCTCCACCAAATACCAAGAATGTATCCTTAGTCCTTCGCAAGTACTTCAGGATATTCTTAATGACAATCAATGACTTTGACCGGGATCAGACTGATATCTGCTAGTCATGCTTAAGGCATAAGAGACATCGAGTCTAGTACATATCATTACATACATGATTGACTTAATTACCGAAGCATATGAAATCAACAACATGCGGTCCTTATGTTTATAAGACTTAATACACTAGTCCTTAGAGAGACTCACACCATAATACATGGGTAAGAATCCTTTCTTGGACTCAAGCATGCTGAATCGTTTCAACACCTTGTCAATGTACGTACTTTGGGTCAAACCCAGCAATTTCTTCGATCTATCTCTATAGATCTTAATACCAAGTATGTAAGTCGCTTCACCCAAGTTCTTCATAGAAAAGCAGTCCTCTAGGTTGTTCTTAACAACTTGCAGGGTCGGTTTGTCATTCCCGATAAGCAGTATATCATCTACATACAATATCAGAAAGATAATTATGCTCCCACTAATCCTCTTGTATACACACGGTTCATCCTCATTCTTAGTAAAGCCAAACTCTTTGATATTTTCATCAAAACGAAGACTCCAACTTCAAGAAGCTTGTTTTAATCCATAAATGGATTTATGTAGCTTGCATATTTTAGTGGCTTCACTGGGAGACACAAAACCCTCAGGTTGTGGCATATACACTTCCTCAAGGAGGTTTCCATTTAGGAAAGACAATTTGACATCTATCTGCCAGATCTCATAGTCATAATACGCAGCAATAACAAACAGAATTCTGATGTACTTACCATAGCAATAGGGGAAAAGGTCTCATCATAGTCAATACCATGAATTTGCTTGAAACCCTTAGCCACCAGTCGCCCTTTGAATGTCTGTACATTCCCATCCATGTCAGTCTTCTTCTTGAAGACCCACTTGCACTCTATGCGTCGTACCCCTTCAGGTGGTTCCACCAAGGTCCAAACTTGGTTTTTATACATGGAGTCCATTTCAGATTTTATGGCCTCAAGCCACTTCTCGGAGTCCGGTCCACTCATAGCCTCTTGGTAGGTTGCAGGTTCATCACAATGATCAATAAGCAACACATTACCTATTTGAGACACGAAAAATCCATATCTCTTAGGCTCAAACCTTGGTCTAGTAGATCTACGTGGAACTTGTGTTTTCTGAGCAGTTTCTCTGGCAACAACAAATTGTAGTCCTGTTTCAGGTTTCAATTCTGGTTCATTCACATTTTATGGTTCTGGAACTTCTTCAAGTTCTACCCTGACAGTCTTTCTACTTCAGACCTCTTTCTCAAGAAAGACGTCAATCCTCACGACAAAATGAACACACTAATGTGTGTGTGTGTGCGCGCGCGCGTGCGTGTTCAATATATTTGCTTGCTTGTATGTGAATTAATTGATTTATTTAAATTTTGATTATACAGATGATGAATGTGCTGACAATATTCTAGAACATGTCGATCTTGAAGAAATTGGAGCGAAATCATTTGATAAACTTGATTTTGATTTTTGATAATATATTATGGTGGACAATATTAGTTGTGGACAATATTTGACTATTTGTTATTGTTTATTTGATGTTTGAAACAAGTAGTTTGTGGCTTATCTTTAATATTTTTGGTTGTTCATTATCTTAGGACCTTATCACGCATCTACTTATTTTGATTTATTCAATTCTCATTTCCCATAGTATCTCTTATAGTCATATGTAGTTAGATCCGGTTCAACCCCGGTTCAACCTGTTAAGGTTCAACCGGTTCAACCTTGAACATCTCCTTCAAGTTCAATGTCCGGTCCGGTTTTAAAAACCCTAGAAAAACCTTCCCATTTTCTCCATGGAAGGATATTTTTGAAAAGATCCAAGAAGATTAAATCAAGAAGGATGAAGCCTATTGAAAAGACAAATAAATTTAAGCATACAAAGTATGTGTCGAATGGGAATCGATGCAACTTCATATATATGTCAACTAGTTACCAACGCAACATTGAAGTCGCGAGAAATACTAATCCATGCAGATATATATATATATAATCGAACACTATTTGACACAACTTCTATTTCTAGATGGGTGCCTCTCTCTTCAGTAGATCTGACAAAATAGGTGTAAGAAATTCCTAGCCTTGTTCTCATAATATTTAATTAAAAAAGAGAAGTAAATATAATATGTATGAGTGTAATTGTTGTCATAAGAATGGACATTTCATGAGGAATTGCTGGTATAATTCATCAGCAACAACACTTACTAGAAGCTCTATGAGAACTCCTCTCTTTACTCATAGTAGCAATTATTCAGAAACATCAGAACCTAAAATAAATTAGGGTCCTTATAATGTCTATTCTTATTATAGGTACAAACCCCAACTTCACCACACACCAAATGTAGAATGAAGATTAAATTTGGAATGATAAATTGTTTGAATAAGCAAATATAACAAAACTTAAGGAATAAGAATTAAAACAAATCTGCATAAATTCAACGCACTTCCTAACTAGAATATGTCTAGTGCCTAGCATCTAGAAGTCAGTCGTTGCCTTGGAATCACAAGTAATAAAAAGTCAGGAAAAGCTTTCATCTCCTCGAAACCAAGAGTGAAGCGTCTCTTGAAAACTCAAAAGGTTAGCAGTCGTGCCTTTATTCCTCTCAACCAATTCGGTCAAAATAGCAGAATGGTCATATCCTCTATGTAAGGCGTTTTAAATTTCTTGCCCATTTAAAGGACTACTACATACGAGCACCATATTCCCATTCAATTCTCTAGAAAATCATTCTTCTTTTTGTTTTTTGCACATCTTCCTTCCTCACCCTGCTGCCTCCAATTGATTAAAGCTCTCTATCTTCAAGTAATTCTTCCAACTCCTAGGAACCATTTTCTCCCAGGATGGTCTTGATCCAATTAGCGTCTACAAAGGACCTAGTTTGGTGCGATGTTATCCTTATGGATGTCACTCACGTTCTTCTAGGGATACCCCGGCTTTACGATCGTGACGCCACGTGTTATGGTTGTTCCAACACGTGTATTTTTTGACAGGGGTCAAAAGATTACTCTTACCCCGACTCGGCCCAGGGGTCCTCCCAAGGGCAAGGTTGACTCGACAGTTAGTGCGGGATCGTCGAGACCCCTGCATATCTTGAGGAGGGGTGATTTCCTAAGAGAGAGTCTAGCCTATGGGAGGAGTGGTAGAGGGATATTCCTAACAAAGGAAAGGATACATCCTCGTCCACTAGAATTCTCTAGTAGATCCTCCCCATCAAGAGGGAGAGGATTGTTGAAGAGAGCATCAAAAAAGAGGGAGAAACATGAGTAGGATAGAGCACAATCTCTTCGAAAATTCTCCTCTCTGCCCTCTCCCTATTCCTTTGAAAGATAATTAGGAAATTATCTTGAAGAAGGCAAAGAATCTAGGATTCTATGTAAATATAATATTAGGAAACAAAATGTTCACTAAGAATTATGAAGAAATGAAAATGACTGAACATGCTCAAAATAATGTGTCTGTGAACTGTATTTAATTCTTTTCTGTGAACTGTATTTAATTCTTTTCTATAAAATGTGTTTAATTCTTGTATGTAAAATATATTTAATTCTTTTTGTAAATTGCATTTAAATACTTTTTTGTTATGCATTATTTATTTGCGAGCAATGAATATTATTTGTGTTTATGAAGAAGTAAATCTTTTTATCTCTAAATAATTGTTTCAATTCTTTCTTCTAAAAATCACTCAAAACTTATAAAAATTGGTATATCAAATATGGGGAGATTATTGGAAAAAAACCCACCTCTTGATTTGATATACAGTTTAAAAAGTGATTTAGTAGGACATTACCTATGTTATATAGAAGGATCATTTTTGTAATATGGACGTAGTATTTAGGCTACGAGATCACGTCCTAAGAAATAAGAACTTGGATTCAAAGCCATGTAGCGTCGAAATACAGTTAACTCGGTGTCAAGTAGCAATGGAATATCTGTGTATGCATTGCAATATTAAAACAATGCTAGATCTTAGATCGAAATATTTAAGCTATGTTGAAAAGAAACCTTGTGCTAAAACTTAGTCGAAATCTTTCAAATAAGCGATGTATCCTTCAGATAGTGCTGAAACAGTAAAGAAGTATCGAATTTACCAAAAGCAACGTCGAGAAGCCTCTGAACAAACAAGACCTGCTTCGATCTCTCAAATCTACTCCAACGGTCATTCCTCTTGGAACTTATCACGTTCAAGATTGCGGATAAAATACAGCAGCTCGAAGATCTATTTCTAGCCAGTTGTGCAAGACTCTGGAAGTAGATTTTAGAGCGTGCTTAAGAAAATCTATTTGGAATTAAAAAGACAAAAGAAGATATATATATAGATGTTGCAGAAAGAGAACAAACGGAGAGGAGAATAAGAATAAGGACCGGAACAGATAAGAAGAAGAAAAGGAAAGAATAAAGCATAGAGAAGTTCAATCTTCCTCAAGTATGCACTATACAGAAGATGTATTTTTTTAAACTCCAATAAACAGCAGAAAGAAGAATCTTCACCTCTCTGAAGATTCAAACGAGTAAGCCCTCATCTTAAGGGTCAATGCTAAAGATCATGGCTCAACCTTCTCCTTTAGAGTCGCATTCAATAAGAAGAGTATATTACTTCTTTTTATCTGAATCCACAAAGCATTACAATAAATTATTTCCTTCAAGGTTGTTGAATGACACATTGTGGAAAATCTGTTGGAACCCTATTATTGATTTGGGCTAGGATTGTTATTATGATGTTTAGTTTGACCCATTTTGTATAGTCTAGGGTCATAAGTTTATTTTCAGGGTTATTGCCTCAGAAGAACTCCAACAAAAAATTAGTTCGACGAATGCAGAAAATCAGTTCGACAAAAGTAAAGTTGCGGTCGACGAAAGCAGAGCTACGTTCGATGAACGTCGTGCTCAGCTCGACGAATCAAAGTTTTATTGCTGAGCTCAGCTCGACAAACTCAGGGTTCTACCGCTGAGCTCAGCTCGACGAAAGCTGAGTTTCGGTCGACGAACTCTGACCTCAACTCTACAGCATAGCTTGATGATAGCCAAGCTCAGCTCGATGAATGACAAAATTAGTTCGACGAACTTCGGGCTCAGGTCGACGAAATGCTTGCTGAGTTCGACTAATTCTTTGCAGTGTTTTAGTCAGTTTTATTTACAGAAGGCAGAACAGTTTCAGGCTTAATTTCAGGCTGTTATATATTCTGAAGGCAGAATAATTTAAAGGCTTAATTTCAGACAATTATGACTCTGATATTTAATGCAAAATATTCTAACGAATATAGTTGTTTAGAGGCAGCATTAAATATGAATTTATCACAGAGTTTAAAGCTAATCAATTTCCAAGGCAGTTACCATTCTCAAAGATTCTTCAGACTATTTAAGGAATGTTTTTAAAATTCAAATGTTTGAATTCTTCTGAGAATATATATACATTCAAAAAATTGTTATCTATTCAATCAAGAGACAGATATAGATACACAGACAGACACACAATTTTTTGATTACTTGCTTTTGACTCTCCAAGAGACAACAAATTTTACATCAGTCTGAAATTGCTACTGGAGAGAAACAAAATTCTTGAAGGCCTACACCCTGAAGAAAGCTTCTCCCTTGATCTCAAACTCTACTCAACACAGGGGGAGCTTTTTTGCTTCAACATCAATCCACTAGTCTTCTCAGAGAATCTTGAAAGGAAAACATCATCACTTTTTAGTTTATTTCATAAACTATGTACAGTGTTATAACACCCTTCAAAAGTTAATCCCTTGGTTCTTAAGTCACCTGATCAAAAGACTTAGATTTGTTTTTGGACACCTGATCAAAAACTTAAAGGGTTGCTAGATCTCCCTTGGAAAATAGATCTTCTAGTGGCAGGCACCTGATCAAAAACCTATAGTGGATTCCTACCATGGTGGTAAAAGAGTGGATGTACCGAGATTTATTAGGGAACCACTATATTTCCTTGTGTCATCTGTGATTGTTTTACTTTTTGTTTTTGTGTGCTGTGATTCTTCTTCTTATATATATATATATATATATATATATATATATATATATATATATATATATATATATATATATATATATATATATATATATATATATATCACATATTTTAAATCTGCTATAAAAATAACTTAAAGTTTTTAACATACACTATTCACCCCCCCCCCCCCCCCTCTATTGTAAATCAGATCTATTCCTCAGTTTCAATTGGTATCAGAGGGTGGTTCTTTATTTTTACAGGCTAACACTTGAACCAACAAAGATCCTGATAGATCACCTTTTCTCTAGTTTGTTTTTTCTATCATGGTATAGAATAAATAGTATGCAAGCACTAGACCTCCTATATGCAATCTAAATAAGTTTGTATTGTAAAAAACAAGGATTAAATTATATATAAATTCTATTGACGAAGATATTTTTAATTTTATTTTGACAGATCCATCTCAAAAATTGACAACAACTATCATCAGTGTTGTACCACCACCAGAATGGATAGAAGCACAGAAGAAAGCCAAAATGACAGATTCCAGAGCTATGAACATCTTAACTCAAACTATGTCAGATGACATCTTCCAAAAGGTTATTGAATGCACTTCAGCAAAGGCTATCTGAGACTCCCTCGATACAATGGTTGCTGGATCTACTGATGAGAGAAAGGATAGAAGATCACACCTTATATCTCAATATGATAACTTCAAAAAGGGAGAATCTGAATCTGTAGCAGAAATAAACACAAGAGTCAGTCTCATCATCAATGAGCTGAAATCCATGGAGAAGGACATTATATTGATAGAAGTCAATGATAAGATCATCATGTGTTTCCCTAGAACATGGGATTCAAGGATCTAGACAATCAAAGAAGCCAGAAGTTTAAATGATATTTCAATTGAGACCTTGTTGGGCAAGATCAAATCTTATGAGCAGCTCATCAAGACAAGGGAAGCTGAACAAAGGACTCCACCTGCAGCAAGGAAAGAGAAGAGCTTCCAAAGAATAAAGATCTTATAGGTCTCTTGGCTAAGAGATTCTATAAAATGATAAGAAAAGATTTCAGGAGAAGAGCTTCAAGAAACAATGACAAACCAGGGTTTGACAAGACACCCACTAAAGCTATTATGTGTTATGGATGCAGGAAACCAGGACATATTCTTCCAGAATGTCCTGAGAATCAAAAGAAGGATAAGAAGAAGGAGAAAGACTCCAAGAAGCACTCCAACGAACCTTCTTACAATAAATACAAAAGGAGAGAGGTTTTGTAGCTAAAACCTGGAGTGAATCAGATGTTGAAACTTCATCCAGCTCAAGTGAAGATGAAGAAGAAGCAAAGGCTAAGGAGATCTGCTTGATGGCAATCAATGCATCATGTAGTAATTTTGATGCTGAATCAGAATCAGAAGAAGATCATGTAATCTTTTCACTTGATTTTACTTCAGATTAGTTTAAAATAGATTTTAAGTTATTATGTAATGATTTGATAAAGTCTGAGAAGGAAATAAAACTTCTCAGAGAGAAACTAACTGAATTAGATAATCTTTCTTCTGAAAACATAAAACTCAAAGATGATTTGAAAAATGCTTCTGAACAAATAGTATTTTTAGAAAACAAATTATCTGAGACTAAAAAGTTTGAAGAATCCCTTAATAGGAGAAGCATCAAACTAATGGAAATCACAAACACAGTTAATGCCAGACTAAATGACAAACTAGGCTTAGGGGCTTCATCTAGTCAGCCCTATATTTTACAGAAAAATATTTTATTCACACCTATAAAATTCACTTCTGCTAAAGGTAAAGAAAAATTAGAAGACTTAGATAAAACCACAAAAGTTGTACAAAAGTCTAAACAAAATAAGAATTTTCATAAAAATTATGTTCAAAATAATTCGTCGAACCGAGCTCGATGAAATAATTATTTTTCGTCGAATGGAGAACGACGAACTATGAACAGAGGATTTGAATATAATAATCATTCAAATGGTGTTCGACGAAAACAATATGATTTGTTGAACTATGATCGACGAACATGGAACACAGAACATCAACAATATTATTCTGTGAATGGAGTTCAACAAACTCACTTCCATTCGTCGAATTCAGATCGACGAACTATATTTAATTCGTTGAACCCAAATTTTTATAACAGAAATTTTAATTCATTTCAACAATATAATTAAAAACAAAAATTTACAAATTCTTTTACTCAGTGGATTATTCCTCATAGGAGATATCATCCACTTAGTTATAAGGATCAACCTGAGTATTCTTATATCTCTAATTATCATTATGTCGAGAAACTAGAACCCAAGGTAACATGGGTCAAAAAGATCTAATCTGTTTTTATGCAGGAAAAGAACTATTCCGCCACAGAAGAACAGTGGTATCTGGATAGTGGTTGTTCAAAACATATGACAGGAAGAAAATAAAACTTAAGTGACTTCAAAGCTAAGCTTGGACCTAAATTCATTTTTGGAGACTCCAACTGTGGACAGACAGAAGGCTATGACAATATCAAGGTTGCAGCAGTTACCTTCAAGAAGGTAGCTTATGTGAAAGGTCTCAAGCATAACCTTATATTCATAAGTCAATTATGTGATGAAGATTATCAAGTATCTTTTAGCAAATCATTATGTTCTATCATATCTAGTTCTAACAAAATTGTATTAACTGGGACTAGACAGAGTAATATATACTTAGTTAATTTTAACTATGCCAAATCTGAAATTTGTATGTTTAATTAAATTAGTAAAACAAATGAACTATGATATAGGAGATTAAGATATATAAACCTTAGGACTATTGTTAAACTATCTAAGGACAAGCTTGTCAGAGGACTGTCTTCTAGTTCTTACAAGAAGGAAGGACTTTGCAGGGCATGTCAATTAGGCAAACAAACAAAAAATAGCTTTAAATCTATTTCTAAAAGTGATTCACTCAGGATTTTGTATTTGCTACATATGGACCTTTTTGGACCCATTACAGTATAAAACTTGGGAGGAAAGTCTTATACTTTAGTAATTATTGATGATTTCTCTAGATTCACTTGGGTGTTCTTTCTAAGAAATAAGTTAGATAACTTTAAAGTTCTTACAGACTTTCTTAGGAACATCAAGATTGAGTACTCTACTTAGATTGCATTGATCAGAAGTGATCATGACACTGAGTTTGAATCTATTCTGATGATAGAATTCTGTGAGAATGAAGGTATCAAACATTATTTTTCTACTCCTAGAACTCCTAAAAAAGGGGTAGTTGAAAAGAAAAATAGAACTCTAATTGAATCTGCTGGAATATTACTTGCAGATGCTCACTTACCCCTATCCTTTTGGGCAGAGGCAGAAAGCACAGCAAACTTTGTTCTTAACAAAAATTTATTCATAAACTAAAGGGTAAGACTCCCTATGAATTACTTAAGAATAATAAACCTAAAGTTGATTATTTCAAAGTTTTTTGTTGCAAATGTTATATGCATAATAATGATAAGAAACATTTAAGGAAATTTGAAGCCAAAGCTGCTGAAGGAATTTTCCTTGGATATTCTCAAGTCAGTAAGGCTTATAGAGTATTTAATAAATCAACCCTTAAAATGGAAGAATCTGTACATGTTTCTTTTGATGAGACTAATATATTTTACAAAGAGAGAGAGAGATCTCTACCATAGAATCTTTTTAGGTACTAAATCTGTGTGAGAAAATAGATGATTTAATCCTAACACAAGATGATACAACACATCCTTCTTAACAGATTGCTGAAGACAGTGATGAAGAGAACTCAAAAACGTATGCTGAAAATATTGTGGCTAATGAAATTCCACTAGAGGAATTAGCTCCATAAATAGTTGAAGAACTAATTCTACCTGCTGATTTTGTCACACTAAGAGATCACCCTAGATCTCAAGTGATTGGAGACATATCAGCTAGTGTTCAAACAAGACATCAATTGAATCAAGATCAGATACATGCTTGTATTATTTCTCAGATTGAACGTCAATCCATCAAAGATACAGAACAAGATCCCCACTAGATCATTGCTATGCAAGAGCAACTCAATCAGTTTGAGAGATGTAGAGTTTGGTACTTAGTTCCTAGACCCAAACACTATCCATTCATTGGAACCAAGTGGGTCTTTATAAGTTGGATGCTCAAGGAATCATTATAAGAAATAAAGCAAGATTGGTAGCTCAAGGATATTCACAGGAGGAAGATATATACTATGATCAAACATTTGCTCTTGTTGCAAGATTGCAGACTATCAGAATCTTTCTTGCATTTGTAGCATTCAAGAGATTCAAGGTATACCAGATGAATGTGAAGAGTGATTTTCTAAATGGAGAGCTCAAAGAGGAAGTTTTTGTAGAACAACTACCAGGTTTTATCTCTCCAACTCACTCTTCTCATGTTTTTAGACTTAACAAAGCCCTTTATGGTCTTAAACAAGCTCCAAGAGCTTGGTATGAGACCCTTGCTAGTTTCCGTCTAGAAAATAAATTTAGTAGGGGCATAGTAGATAAAATATTATTTATTAGAAATCATAAATCTAAAATTTTACTAGTTCAAATATATGTAGATGACATAATATTTGGCTCTACTGATTCCAAACTATGCAAAAGGTTTTCTGACCTAATGCATTCCAAGTTTAAAATGAGTAGCATGAGTGAGCTATCCTACTTCCTTTATTTACAAGTGAAGCAAACCCCTGATGACATTTTCATATCTCAATCCAAGTATGTTAAAGAGCTTATCAAAAGATTTGGGATGTCAGATGCCTCAGTTATGAAAACACCTATCCCTACAAATGTTGTTGTTGATACTGATGAACATGGCAAGCCTATTGATTAAAAAACATATAGGACTATTGTTGGGTCCTTATTATACTTAACAACTAGTAGACCAGACATAATGTTTGCTACCTGTATTTGTGCTAAGTTTCAAGTAAATCCAAAAGGATCTCATCTAATTTTGGTAAAAAAGACTTTAAGATATATAAAAGGTTGCCCAAATCTAGGACTTTGGTATCTAACAGAGTCAGAATTTGAATTAACTGGATTCTCAGATGTTGACTATGATGGATGTAGAGTTGACAAAAAAAGCACATCAGGAACTTGTCAGTTCCTTGGTGATAGGCTTGTGTCATGGTTTTGCAAGAAGCAAACTTCTGTGTCTACCTCAACTGCTAAAGCTGAATACATTGCAGCTGACAGCTGTTGTTCACATATTTTGTGGATTCAAAATCAGCTACTAGATTTTGATCTCAACTTAAATAATTCAATAATATTTTGTGATAATACCGGTGCAATTTCTATTGCACAAAATCCAGTCCATCATAGTAGAACTAAACATATTGAAATAAGACATCACTTTCTAAGAGATAATGTAGACAAGAATAAAATTAAACAAGAATTTATTCCTACTGATTTTCAAAAAGCAGATATATTCATCAAACCTTCAGATGCAAAAAACACGTATTATTCTTAAATCAGTTAGGAATGATAAATGAAGAATCATTAAATTAACTTTTATTCTGAGATCGACAAATTGTCCACCTTTCGTCAAACGGAGCTCGACAAACTGTGAATTCTTCGTGAAATTTTCGTCGAACGGAGATCGATGAACTTTCTTTGAGAAACTTTCGTCGAACTGAGATCGATGAATTAGTTTCAATTATTTTTCATCAAACGGAGCTCGACGAAATATATTTCTTTCGCAAAACTTTCATCGATCGGAGATCGACGAAATGTATTTCCTTTGAGAATTTTTTCATCGAACCGGGTTCGATGTTTTGTCTTGCGTCGGACGGAGTTCACCTCTTCGTCTTCTGAAAATCTTATATTTAGGTTTTCATCGAACTCAATCCCGCGCTTTCTCCATTTCCACCTCCTTTGCACTTGATCTTTTTGGTTTGCAGAGCAATGGTGATTTCTCAAGCAATCCTTTCAGCAATGAAGTTTGATACTGGATTCGACATTGACATGTAGTCATTCAGCCATTCAGACCAAATATTCCAGAACATCTTACATCTGTTTGAAGCTTAGAATTTGTAGTATTTCATTTCCACAAGGATCAAACTCCCAATATCTGAGGTCAAGGAATGGATGCATACAGCAAAGATTCAAGATAACCCAGTTATTATAGGATCAATCTCAGGAAACCAGGTTCCTTTATCTCCTGAAATTTTAACTGAAATTTTTGGTTTTGTTAACGGAGAAGATGATATAGATTTGTCCAGTTTTGAATTTAATGAAATGCTAGATAGGTTGAGTCACTCCCAGGGAAACCCTAATCACATATTAAAGAAAAACTTTTCTATTGAGTACAAATTTTTAGCAGACGTTATTGGTAAAGTTTTGTTGGGCAAGCACTCTGCCCATGACTATATAACCAAGCATCAGTTTCACTTGATGACTAATTTGGTTAATCAGAAAAGGATAAGCTGGCAATCAATCATATTTGATTCTATTAAGAAAAATATTACCAGTAAATCTTGAGGGTATGGCAGTATATTAGGAATTTTTCTGCAGGCCAAGTGTCCTGAACTGTTGGTCTTCTAGACCATTTTTATTAATGCTTCTAAAAGGCTTAATTCTGTCTTGTTTGGAAGATGGGAAAGGGTAATACCTAAGCCATCCAGGGCTACCTCTTCCAGGACAGCTTCTGAATGCACAAGGGCTGTTATAACCACTCTCCCAACCCCAACAGAAGTTTCTGCTCCTCATTCTTCTCCCCTACCATCTCCAACACATTCTCCTATGCAGCCAACTCCACCTCCTCATCTGCCTTCATTACCTGAATAAGTTCATTCTTGCACTTCACATGTGGATTCATCTCCTCCTCGGTCACCACTCCACCTCATTGAGGATATTCCATCCACCTCTTTTCATCCAGAGTCACCAACTCATCAGTCACTACCTTCTTCTCCACTACTTTCATCTCCACCTCACTTCTCTCTTCTGCACTCATCTTCACAACATTCCACTCCAACTCCAATATCTCCAACACATTCAGCTTCACCTTCAACATCTCCACCACACTCACCTATCCAGGAAATTATTCCAGACACAATCCCCTCTGTCATCCCTCCATCTTCCATTCCTCAAGCTCTTTATCTCTGCTCCAACTGTGAAAACACCTTCATCCCTTCTACTTCCATCCCATTTACATCTGCATCTATTTAGGCTCCATCTGAGTCTATGTATGTAGATTTTTCCTCCATTGCTTCAAACATTCTTGAATTTATTACTCCAACTCTCAAAAAGCTGATAGATGAAGCTATAGCTCATCTTGCTGCTTCTATCTCTGCTCTATCTTCTCAGTTATCCTCTTTCTCCTTTGTCCCTTCTTCTGGGGGCCTAGATTCAGGTTTCCTTGGATCTAGGTAGGGGAAGATGTTTGATGAAGAAGCTCCAGTAGTTGAAGTTGCAGCAGCAGTAGTCTCTTCAGACAGTCCACAGGATACAGATATGATTTGTTCAGTTGAAGAAGAAGAAGCATCAGTAAAACCAAAAATAATAATTGTTGGTGATATTGTTATTAATTCCACAGTTAACCTGAATTCTTTATTATCAATTTTTGATACTCTAAATAGTTATCTTCTAGTTTTTGACAATGATCTTTCCAAAACTATAGTATGTTATACTGCTCTTATTAGTCCTTCAGTTTTAGAACAACTAAGGAACAGTGTACAACCCCATATCTGGTGAGTGGGCCCTCCAGAAACCAGACCGGTCGGCCCCCCTTTTTTCTGAGATGGGAGAACACCAAGGGGGGACGGGGCTCGGCAACCTCCAGCTCGCCCAGGCGAGCCCGGCGCCTGCCACGCAAGTTTGGCCAACCTCGCGAGCTCGACGTTCGACGAACTGAGCTCAACGTTCATCGAACGGAGCTCGACGTTCGTCGCTCTCTCGACCTTTTTGCCGACCTCCAGATGGCTCACCGAGTCCAGACAGCTTGGCGGGCTCGCGGCTCACGAGCAAGGCAGTCCGTGCCCGTGCTCGCTGCCCTTGCCGAGTAGAGACTGCCGAGGGCTACTCGCTCATTGATCTGTGAGGTATTTTTACCATTTTGCCCTCGCTGGCCTGCCCATAACCTCTCAGAACAACGGAGTTACGTTGTTGGCAGGCCAACCTGGACTGCACATAGCCGTTCAGGACAGCGGAGGTTGGATATTTGCAGGTCATTTTCAGAAATCTATAAATAGGACCCAAGGAGTACCTCAGAAAGCATGCTTCTTGTGCCCACTTGTTCCCTGATCTTCTAAGCGCTTTCTGAGGTTACCTTAGCTCGGCCTTTGGCTAAGGAGGGGAAGCGCTCTAAGATCTTCCGGGTGTGTGGTGGGTCCTCCACATCAAGCCCTTGGGTCAGTTCTTCTTTGCTTCCTTTGTTATTTTGCTTGCAGGAGAGAAGTAGGTGCGCGATCACCCCTTCCCCAAGGGTGAACTCAAGAAGAGACCGAGTTTTTGGTTTCAACATTTTGGTGCGGCGAGCGTGGTCAATACAGAAAATCTTCAGCAAGCTCGATGACAGGCAGACAAGGATCTGACAGGTCGGACTCGCCCCCCCCCACCTCTGGCCATGGTGGGGATGTTTGAGGACTTCAGGAACGAGGTGCTCGGCCTCGTCAAGTTCGCACTCGGTGCGCAGGCCGAGTGCTCGACCCAGCCGCCCAGATCGCTGCCGCCCCATCTCTAGGCGAGGATGCCCCCGGCAGACGATCTGGGAAGGAGATCGCCGAGGAAGGAAGGGGATGTGAGCTCCACGGGCGCTTGCTCTTCCCCAACTCGGCAAGCAGAGGCCGAATCGGCAAGTTGGGGCCGCGAGATGTGCCAGCTCGCCCAGTAGGGGGAGGCAGCCCCTTTAGCAAATTGGTTTCTTCTGCCCCGGTTCCAGAGGGGTCTAGGGAACCCGAAATGTCCTACTACACGTGGAAGGGGGACCCAATCCAACACGTCCAATGGTTCGAGGATGTGGTTTCGATCCGGCAGATGTCAGATGGGTTCAAGTGTCGACTCTTCGCCATCACCCTCAAGGAGAAGGCGAGGGAGTGGTTTCACCAGTTGCCGGCCAGCTCCATCTACTGCTTCGAAGACCTGCACTGGGGGTTCATGTTGAGGTTCACTACCTCGAAGAGGAGGAAGAAGGAGTCAGAGTCCCTGTTCTACATCAAGCAGGGAGTGAATGAGACCCTGGGGAGCTATGTTGAACGGTTCCAAGAGGAGGTCACCCAGGTCTAGGAGATGTCAGGCCATAGTCTGATGATGGCTTTCACCCTGGGGCTGCAATAGGGTTTCTTCGGGATGGAGTTGAAGAGAGTGCCGCCTCTCTCTTACGATGAGCTGATGGAGAGAGCGATGAGAGAAGTCGATGGGGAGGCATCGAATCCGGAGTTTGCCCGGAAGCTGGCCAGGTGGGCCACGTAGGAAGAGAAGGAGCCGAGAGGCGGAAGAGGGTAGGAGGAGAGGAGAGCCGAGCCCCGACAGAGGGAGCAGAGGCAGCTCCAGGGGCAGCAGCAACCCAGGTGGGGGAGTCAGGAGCCGGACCGTCAGTTGGGCTGGAGGCCCGAGTGGCAAGACCAGGGGCCACAGAGAGGGTACCAAGGAAGGGACCACCACCAGGGGGCAGGATCAATTCCACCCCCCGGGTTGGAGGCAGGCGTAAAGGCCTCCACTCCATAATCAAGATCAGGCTATGGTCATAGCCATGGGGGAGAGGAGGAGAGCGGCGCGGAGGAGGAGAAGAGAAGTAAGGGTGGAGTTGCCCTACTGTGATTTTCATCAGGAGGAAGGGCACACCACAACCACGTGCCCGAAGTTCCTCGAAGTGAGGGGAAACAGAGAGCAGCAACAACAATAGGGGCACTAGGAGGTGAGGATCGAGGAGGTCCTGCCTCGGGTAAAGGAGGATCGATGCAAAGACCGGGTGGACGTCGGGAACCGACGAGGGATCGGAGTGATCCATGGGGGGGGGGGGGGTTGAGGCTTCTCGGAGGGCGAGCCTCCACACCATGTATCGTCGGAGCGTTGGCTCCACTTTCTAGACCCCACCCCCGGAGGAGAAGATTACCTTCTCAAGAAGTGGCATGCCGGATCACGAGGATCCCTTTTGCGATGCGCTGGTCATCCAGACAGCCATCAAAAATTTCACCATCTCTCGGATCCTTATCGACAACAAAAGCACCGTCAACGTCGTCTTTAAGAAGGCGTTCGACGCAATGAAGGTGGAGGCGAAGAGGGTGTTGGCCTCGAATGGGCCCTTGTTTGGGTTTTCGGGGGAGAGGAAGGAGGTAGAAGGAGGAGTGGGGCTCCATGTCACCCTGGGGGGCAGTCCTGGAACTGCAGGTTTGTCATCGTGGATGCCCCCAGCAGCTACAGCGCCATCTTTGAGAGGCCCCACATCAGCGCCTTCCACTGCATCCCCTCATCGTTCCATCAATGCTTGAAGTTCAATGCCAAGGGGATCCAGGTCCGGGTCCGGGGTGACCCCAAAGTGGCGCGGGAATGCTATGTCACCGCCTTAAACTCCATCTCTTGGCAGGAGGGAGCCGAGGAGATGGAGCAGAGGATGGAGGCGGTGGAGCAGGAGGCCGGCAGGGAGGAGATGGAGGTGGAGAACGACACCGAGGTAGAGGTGGCAGGAGGAGACCAGGAGGAGTTGGCCGAGGCAATGGCCGTGGAGGAAGAGGTAGAGGCGAAGGTTTTTGTCCTAGAGGAGAGGTACATCGGGGAATGGGGGGAGCAGTCCAGGCTGGAGGCTGCGGAAAAGGTGGTGTAGCTGGAGGTTCTCACCCTTGGAGGCTGGGTGGAGAAGGTTCGCGTCAGCGGGGGGCTCACCCCGGAGGCTCAAAGTAGGATGTTGGCATGCATCCAGAAGAACGTGGACATCTTCGCATGGAGCGCCGCGAAGATGCCGGGGGTTGATGCAGATGTGGCTTGCCACCGTCTCAACTTGGACCCGAGAGCACGCCTCTTCCAGCAAAAGAAGGGGTCCATCGCGGACAAGCTGATCGAGCCCAACATGGAGGAGGTGGCAAAACTTCTCAAGGTCGGCTTCATATCCAAAATCCAATACCCCGGCTGGGTCTCCAATGTAGTCATGGTTAAAACAAGAGACGGTCGGTGGCGCATGTGTATCGACTTTTCTTTGCTTAATAAATCGTGCCATAAAGACTGTTATCTCTTGCCTCGGATCGACACACTGGTTGATTCAGCCGTCGGTTTTTCTGTAATGAGCTTTTTAGATGCATTTTCAGGTTACCACCAAATCAGCATGCACCCCTCGGACGTCAAGGAAGTCTCATTCATCACGGGGGATGGGTGCTGCTGCTACAAAATGATGCTCTTTGGGCTAAAGAACGCATGAGATACCTACCAAAAGTTGATGGAACGGGTCTTCCGGGAACAAAAGGGGATGAACCTGGAGGTGTACGTGGATGACCTCATGATCAAGAGTCAAGAAGTTGACTCTCACCTCCATGAACTTGAAGAGACCTTCGCCATCTTGCGCAAGTATAAGATGCGGCTGAACCCTCTGAAGTGTGTCTTCGGGGCCAGCAGGGGAAAGTTCTTGGGGCACCTCCTCACCCACGCAGGGGTCGAGCCAAATCCTGATAAGGTCAAAGCTATCATGGAGATGGGGTTGCCGCGGAATACTAAGGTGGTGCAACGATTGACGGGAAAGCTGGCAGGATTGAGCCGGTTCCTCTCACGGGCCGGGGAGAACTGCTCCCCCTTCTTCAAAACGCTAAGGGGAGGTCAAAAATTCGAGTGTATCAAGGAGTGCGAGGAGGCATTCCAAGCTCTTAAGATGCAGTTGACGCGGGCTCCATTACTCCAAGGGCCAAAGGAGGGGGAGGACCTATTTTTGTATCTTGGGGTCGGAGTGGAGGCCTTGAGCTCTGTCCTGGTGCGTGAGGAGGGGAAGAGGCATCTCCCCATATACTATGTGAGTCGGGTTCTGAGGAACGCCGAGCTCCGATATCCAATCTTGGAGAAACTAGCCTTCGCCCTGATCATCTCGGCTCGAAGGTTGCGGCCCTACTTCCAGGCACACTCCATTAGTGTAGTGACTGACCATCCCCTCTGCAACATCTTCGAGGGGGTGGAGCATTCGGGCAGGTTGGCCAAGTGGTCGGTAGAATTAAGCGAGTTCGACATCTCCTTCGTCGCCCGCCTCTCGATCAAAGCCCAAGCGATGACCGACTTTTTGGCCTACTACGTAATCGAGGTGGCAGAGGAAGAGCTCACTCGTCCGACTCCATGGAAGGTGAAGTTAGATGGCGCCTCAGGGAGGCATTCCCTTGGGGTGGGGGTGATCTTGGAGAGCCCCCGGGGAACTAGAATCGAGCAAACGGTGGTGTTACACTTCCCCATCACTAACAATCAGGCCGAATATGAGGTAGTGATAGCAGGGTTGCGCCTGGCCACGGAGCTGGGAATGTTGGACGTGGAGGTCCTCACTGACTCAATGGTGGTAGCTTCCCAGATCAACGTTGAGTTTGAGGCAAGGGAGCCTACCCTACGGCTGTACTTAGCCAAAGTAAAGGGGGTCGTCGGCGTGTTCCAAACTTTTTCCATCCGACACGTGCCCCGGGAGGAGAACGAGCAGGTCGATCAGCTAGTGAAGCATGGTCCCCGGGTGGTGGGTACCATCACCGATCTATTCCGCCCTTCCATCGAAGAAGGAGAGCTGATGGAAATAGAACAATGCCCCTCGTGGATGGATCTGATCACGAATTTCCTCTCCATAGGAGAGTATCCGGAGGGGATGGATAAGAAGAGGCTCAGACACAAATCGGCATACTATCTCCTTCGGGATGGGCAGCTGTATAGGAAGGCTCTCTTGGGAATGCTGGTCCGTTGCGTGGCCGAGGGGGAAGTACAAAGAATCTTGGAAGAAGTCCATTACGGGGAGTGTTGAAATTTGTGAAGTGGAAGTGGGTGACGGGACAGGCCGCGCGGCCTATGGCGGACAGCTTTGGCGGACTGGGCGGACTGCGGTTTGCGACCTGGTGAAAAGTCTGGTGGAAGCCGGCTGTGTTCTGAGCGGGTTGATGCATGGAGTCCGCGGTTTGGTGCGGCCTGGTATCTGCGGATAGAGAGGCTTGCGGACTGGTGCTTTGCTCAGTGGTCGTGGGTGCAAGCTTGCGCTGTTGGCGGGTTGGTTCGAGTTTGCGGGAAGCCTTGCGGACTGGTGTGTCCGCAGTTTGGGCTGTTGCGGACTGGGCCTTGAGCTTGGCTGAGGCCTTGTCGAGCTCAGGTGTTACAGCAGGTCTTGCTGTGGAGACCGGTTGGCGGACTGGTGTTTGGAGTCCGGGAGGAAGCTGCTGTGTTGGACAAGTGCAAGGAGCTCGCGGACTGGTTGCGGTCTGTGCTAGGGTGGTTGGCGGACGGGACTTTGTGTCCGCCATGCTCGCACTGGCCCTTGATGGTTTTGGACTTGGTCACACTTGGTGTCAAGTTCATGGTGTCCGCCGTATCCGCGAAGTCCGCTGTGACCGGGCGGACTGTTGCTTTTTGCCTTTGGTCGTGGACTTGTGGCGGATTGAGGTGTGAGTCTTGCGGACTGCCTCGGGTTGGTGCGGACAGCCATTGAAGAGGGTTTGCTGTCCTGAAGCAGTTGGAGCTTTGCGGGCTGGTGCCTTGTCCGCTTAGCTTGGGCGGACTAGAGAGTGTTCGTCAATGGTTGCCTTGCTCCTGGCGGTTTCCTTGGTATCCGGCTAAGTCCATGCGGACTCAGCGGACGGTGGTTGTATTCGCGCGGACTGAGGGTGGTGTCGCTATCTCTTGGGCGGTGACCACACTCCTCACCTTGCCTATAAATAGGACCCCCTGACACATCTACAGTAACCTAAGTAACGTGAGTGAACAGTAAATTGGGTTGGGCGAGTGCTGCGGTCTGTGTTTTCCAGTCCGCGCGGATTGTTTCAGGCTGACGGTTTGCTGTGTGCAGGTCGCGCGGATAACTTCAAGGAGCCAGGAGTTTGGCTGTGACTTCGGTCAGTGCTTGGAATGTGCGGTCTCTGCGGACTCAGCAGGAGGTCGCTCTGCGGCTTGTCAGTTCTGTTTCAACTTTCCCAGCTTCAATAACATGTCCGCCGGTTTCAGGCGGGTAGGGGAGTTCCTCAGTTCGGGTTCAGCAGGAGGCGAATAACGGTCTGTCCGCGCGGCCTCGCGGTCTCGGCGGACTCTGTGGTATTCGGCGGATTGCAGCATAGCTTGGGCGAGCTCAGCGGTCTTGGCGGTCTCGGCGACCTCGCGGTCTCGGCGAACTGGAGTGTTGTCCGCCCGGCTTGTTTTTTGGTTCTTTTTGATTACAGCTGTAATACTAGCGAAATCATGTCTCGCTATGTATGCCTCGGAATGTAAAGAAGTGAATGCATAATAAGACCTTCTTGTGCTTCCATTGTTTTGTTGGGTGCAACCTCTAGTCCTTGGGTTTTCCGCAGGTTCAGCGTGCGAACTGGGTAGTTCCGAAGATATTAATTTGGCGTTTGGGCTATCTTGCTGACCACGTTGAGAAAATTTAACATGGTATCAGAGCCAGGTTTCTGAGGTTGCGGAGGTTCAGTTACGTGAGCAGAGGTCAACCAGCGTTGTTACTCAGGGATTGAGTGGTGTTCAACCTGTGTTGTTGCTCGGAGCTGCTGAAGGGTACCAACAGGTGTTTGCAATGGAACGAAGCTTAGCAAGAGGTCTTGGCATTGAACTCTTAACGCTGACTAACTATAAAAAGTGGAAGTCGTGCATGAAGAGTTATCTTCTAGGAGAGGAGCTGTGGGAAGTCGTCGGTGGAGACGACAGACAGGAAGTTACTGCTGCTTTCGGTACTGCTGACCAGGTGAGGCTCTGGAGAAGAACTAATGCTAAGGCAGAGTTCGTTCTGAAGAGAGCTGTTTCTCCGGAACTGTTTGATCACATCATAGGATGTGAGTCGGCTGCTGATATTTGGACAACCATTGATGAGTTGTTTAATAGGAAGAATGTGGCGCGGCTTCAGTTCCTGGAGAATGAGTTGGCCAGGGCAACTCAGGGAGACCTTTCCATCTCCAAGTACTTCTTAAAGATGAAGAGCTTATGTGCTGAGCTGTCGGCACTGGATCCTGATGAGCCTATCTCTGAGGCAAAGATGAAAAGGCACATTATCCGCGGCTTGCGGAAGGAGTATGTGGCCTTTGTCACATCTGTTCAAGGGTGGGCTACTCAGCCGTCTCTGCTGGAGCTGGAGAATCTGCTTGCCTCGCAGGAGAGCTTAGCAAGGCAGATGGCTGGAGTGAATCTGAATCAGGAAGGCAGTGAGGCTCTCTTCTCAGGCAAGAAGAAGGGATGGGAAGGGAAGAAGAAGAAGAAGGTGCAGGCCGCTGGTGAAAAGGAGACTTCAACTTCATATCCGCCGGAGAGGAGCAATGCTCCTAAGGACTGGAAGAAGAATCTGAAGTACTACCGGTGTCATCAGCGAGGGCACTTCAAGCAGGACTGCAAGGTCAAACTGCAGCCTGGGCATGCTGCGGGAAAGGAGGAAGCTTGCTTGCGAAGTGAAGAAGCAGAATGGGGAGGAGCTTTCATGACGGGCACTTGTGTCCGGGCCTTATCTGCTGAGGACTTCAACAGCGAGTGGATCGTCGACTCCGGGTGTGGTCATCACCTCACCGGAGACAAGTCGAAGTTCACCTCCATGCAGGCTTACTCAGGTAATGAAGCTATTATCACTGCTGATAATACTGTTTATGCAGTAGAGAAGGAGGGGGTCGTGTCTTTGGGTAGTGATCAGGGGCCACTCACGTTAAGGAGTGTGTATCACGTGCCGGGCATGAAGAAGAACCTCTTCTCGGTGACCAACGCGGTGGACGCTGGGTATCACGTTCTGTTTGGGCCAACAGACGTGAGGTTCCTTCGCAACGTATCAGCGGTAAAGGCTGATGTTGCTCATGTTGGGAGGAGGGTGAAGAACTTGTTTGTTCTTTCCACCAGTGCCTATGTTGATAGGATGAGGGCCAATGATAGTGCGGCTATCTGGCATGAGAGGCTGGGGCATGTTGGCATGGACAAGCTAAAGGCAATGGCGAGTAGAAGTCTGGTGAGGGGGTTGCCGAAGTTGTCCTCCTTTGGTGATGGGCATGTTTGTGCGGGCTGTCAATACGGTAAGGCACATCGCCTTCCATTTGATAAATCTCAAACAAGGAGCAAGAAACCATTGGAGTGTATTCATGGCGACCTGATGGGACCGACTGTTACTGCCAGCCTTGGTGGAAGCAAATACATGCTTGTCTTGGTTGATGACTACTCAAGGTATACTTGGGTGTACTTCTTAAAGGAGAAGTCGGAAGCCTTCCATTTGTTCGTGGAGTTCAAGGAGTTGGTAGAAGGCCGGCTTGGCTTGCGGATTAAGAAGCTTAGAACTGATAACGGGGGGGAGTTTGTCTCCTCCGAGTTTTCTAACTTCTGCAGGAAGCACGGGATCCAACGGGAGCTTACATGTGCTCACACTCCACAACAAAATGGGGTAGCGGAGCGGAAGATCCGTCATTTGACGGAAACCTGCAAATGCTGGCTGCATGCGAAAGATATCCCAAGGTCCTTTTGGGCGGAGGGAATGTCTTGTGCTGCATATGTTATCAACCGGATGCCACTCAGCCCTATCAACATGAAGACTCCCATTGAGCTGTTGCTGAAGGAGAAGCCGAGTGTTGGACACCTTCGGGTGTTCGGTTTAACTTGCTACGTGCATGTCCCGGATGCTTCACGGACAAAGCTGGATGCGAAGGCAAGGAAACTTGTCTTTGTTGGCTACGATGAACGGAAGAAGGGATGGAAATGCATGGACCCTGTGACGAAGAAGTTCGTGGTGTCAAGAGACGTTGTCTTTGACGAGCTGACGTCATATGGAGGTGGCTCGGTGGAGCTTACCGGAAGTAGCAAGGTTGAGGAAGCACCGGTGGAGGTTGCTGAAGGCTTGGAAGAGGAGCTTGTTGTTTCTCCAGCAGCTCCTGTTGCTTCGAACTCCGAGGCTGAGCCTTCTGGCTCAGGAAGCAGGGGGAGCACTGCTCAATGCTTGCCCCAGGTAGGAGTGGAGCCTGAAGAAGCAACGGAAGCCGTGAGCAAGGAGCCGTGTCTTCGGAGATCGAAGAGGGTGGTTAAGCCACCGGCTCGGTACTATGATGGGAATGCAGTGAGCTTTGTCTCCTGCTTCTTTGCAGGTCCTCTGGATGAGCGAGAGCCTGCAAACTTCAACGAGGCCACTGGAGTGAAGGAGTGGGATGATGCCATGAAGGAAGAGATTGATGCTATGAAGAAGAATGAAACCTGGGATCTTGTGCCCAAGGTTGATGGCATTACTCCGGTTACTTGCAAGTGGGTGTATAAGTTGAAGAAGAAGGCTGATGGGAGCATTGATCGGTTCAAGGCTCGCCTGGTCGCTAGAGGATTCTCACAGCAGTATGGAGAAGACTATGAGGAGACATTCAGTCCAGTTGCGAAGATGACATCTGTAAGAGTGGTGATCGCCTTGGCTGCTAGCAAGGGATGGAGGTTGTGGCAACTTGATGTGAAGAATGCTTTTCTTTACGGAGAGATTGACAAGGACATCTTCATGGATCAGCCGCTTGGTTTTGTCTCTGAAAAGCATCCGGACTATGTCTGCAAACTCAGGAAGGCTCTCTACGGGTTGAAGCAAGCTCCTCGAGCATGGTATGGGAAGATTGCAGAGTACTTGCAATTCTGTGGATAGCTGGCTTCTAACTCGGACTCAAGCTTGTTCGTCAAGAAGAAGGGAGAGCTAAGAGTCTTGGTCCTGCTGTATGTGGATGATATGATCATCACAGGGAACTCGGAGGAGGAAGTAGCAAGGCTCAGGGGAGAGCTTGCTATACGCTTCGAGATGAAAGACTTGGGAGAGTTGCATCACTTTCTTGGTCTGGAAGTGGAGAGGAAGGAGTGCGGGGTTCTCATTAGCCAGAAAGGGTATGCTAATCGCATTGTGAAGCGCTTTGGCATGGGCGAAGGGAAGAAGTGCTCTACTCCACTGGAATCTGGGCTGAAGCTTCGACGGGATGAGGGAAGGGTTCTTCATGATCCCTTGGTGTTCAGGGATCTTGTTGGGAGCTTGATTTACCTGACGATTACAAGGCCGGATATAGCTTATGTTGTTGGCCGAGTAAGTCGGTATATGGCTGAACCAAGGCAATCTCATCTAGTGGCGGCAAAGGGGATTCTGAAGTATGTCAAGGTGACTTCTGAGATGGGACTCCTCTATGGAAGGGATGCAGAGTTTGCGTTGCTCGGGTACACGGATGCTGACTATGGCGGTGATTCGGATGATCGAAGGTCTACTTCAGGTTATGTGTTCACTTGCGGTTCAGCTAGCATCTCGTGGTGTAGCAAGAAGCAGGACTTGGTGTCGGTTTCAACCACGGAGGCGGAGTATAAGGCTTCGGCCTTGGCTGCTCGGGAAGCTGTTTGGTTGAGGAGACTCATAGAGGATGTTCATGAAGAAGTGCAAGGGCCTACTTTACTCCGGGGTGACAATGAGAGTGCTCTCAAACTGGTAAACAATCCAGTGTGTCACGCCAGGACCAAGCATATAGAGATTGATCACCACTTCATCAGGGAGAAGGTGTTGGAGGGGTCTCTGCTGGTCGGGCATGTTCGGAGTGAAGATAATCTTGCTGACATCTTCACGAAGCCACTGTCGAAGGGGCCTTTTGAACGCTTGCGCAGCTTGCTGGGCTTGGTCACCACTTCTCACTTCAAGGGGGAGTGTTGAAATTTGTGAAGTGGAAGTGGGTGACGGGACAGGCCGCGCGGCCTGTGGCGGACAGCTTTGGCGGACTGGGCGGACTGGGCGGACTGCGGTTTGCGACCTGGTGAAAAGTCTGGTGGAAGCCGGCTGTGTTCTGAGCGGGTTGATGCATGGAGTCCGCGGTTTGGTGCGGCCTGGTATCTGCGGATAGAGAGGCTTGCGGACTGGTGCTTTGCTCAGTGGTCGCGGGTGCAAGCTTGCGCTGTTGGCGGGTTGGTTCGAGTTCGCGGGACGCCTTGCGGACTGGTGTGTCTGCGGTTTGGGCTGTTGCGGACTGGGCATTGAGCTTGGCTGAGGCCTTGTCGAGCTCAGGTGTTACAGCAGGTCTTGCTGTGGAGACCGGTTGGCGGACTGGTGTTTGGAGTCCGGGAGGAAGCTGCTGTGTTGGACAAGTGCGAGGAGCTCGCGGACTGGTTGCGGTCTGTGCTAGGGTGGTTGGCGGACGGGACTTTGTGTCCGCCATGCTCGCACTGGCCCTTGATGGTTTTGGACTTGGTCACACTTGGTGTCAAGTTCATGGTGTCCGCCGTATCCGCGAAGTCCGCTGTGACCGGGCGGACTGTTGCTGTTTGGCTTTGGTCGTGGACTTGTGGCGGATTGAGGTGTGAGTCTTGCGGACTGCCTCGGGTTGGTGCGGACAGCCATTGAAGAGGGTTTGCTGTCCTGAAGCAGTTGGAGCTTTGCGGGCTGGTGCCTTGTCCGCTTAGCTTGGGCGGACTGGAGAGGGTTCGTCAATGGTTGCCTTGCTCCTGGCGGTTTCCTTGGTATCCGGCTAAGTCCATGCGGACTCAGCGGACGGTGGTTGTATTCGCGCGGGCTGAGGGTGGTGTCGCTATCTCTTGGGCGGTGACCACACTCCTCACCTTGCCTATAAATAGGACCCCCCTGGCACATCTACAGTAACCTAAGTAACGTGAGTGAACAGTAAATTGGGTTGGGCGAGTGCTGCGGTCTGTGTTTTCCAGTCCGCGCGGATTGTTTCAGGCTGACGGTTTGCTGTGTGCAGGTCGCGCGGATAACTTCAAGGAGCCAGGAGTTTGGCTGTGACTTTGGTCAGTGCTTGGAAGTGTGCGGTCTCTGCGGACTCAGCAGGAGGTCGCTCTGCGGCTTGTCAGTTCTGTTTCAACTTTCCCAGCTACAATAACCTGTCCGCCGGTTTCAGGCGGGTAGGGGAGTTCCTCAGTTCGGGTTCAGCAGGAGGCGAATAACGGTCTGTCCGCGCGGCCTCGCGGTCTCGGCGGACTCCGTGGTATTCGGCGGATTGCAGCATAGCTTGGGCGAGCTCAGCGGTCTCGGCGGTCTCGGCGACCTCGCGGTCTCGGCGAACTGGAGTGCTGTCCGCCCAGCTTGTTTTTTGGTTCTTTCTGATTACAGCTGTAATACTAGCGAAATCATGTCTCGCTATGTATGCCTCGGATTGTAAAGAAGTGAATGCATAATAAGACCTTCTTGTGCTTCCATTGTTTTGTTGGGTGCAACCTCTAGTCCTTGGGTTTTTCGCAGGTTCAGCGTGCGAACTGGGTAGTTCCGAAGATATTAATTTGGCGTTTGGGCTATCTTGCTGACCACGTTGAGAAAATTTAACAGGGAGTGTGGGAGTCACTCCGGGAGTCGGACCCTGGAAGGAAGGATCGTCGGGCAAGGGTATTTCTGGCCCACCCTCGGCCGTGATGCTGCGGAATTCGCAAGGAGATGTCGCAAGTTCCAATTGTTTTCCCCCCTCCAGCTACAGTCGGCCCAGCGCCTCAAGAGCATCACAGCCCCCTGGCCCTTCGCAATTTGTGGAATGGATTTGGTCGGGTCATTCCCCAGGCCAGCGGGCAAAGAAGGTTCCTGTTGGTGATGATTGATTATTTCTCTAAGTGGTTGGAGGTGAAAACGCTGGCCGAGGTGACTTCCCAGGTCATCAGGAACTTTGTTTGGGGGGAGATCATCTGCCGCCACGGGCTGCCCGAGGCCATTGTCACGGACAACAGGCCCTAGTTCGCCAGTGCAGAATTCACCAGCTTCTGCGGGCAGCTCGGGATCGACCTCAGGTTCGCCTCGGTTTACCATCCCAGGAGCAACGAGCAGGTGGAAGCCACGAATAAAATTATTGTAAACCACCTAAAGAAGAAAGTAGAGAATCTGAAAGGGAGCTGGGTGGAGCAACTTCCCGCTGTTCTCTAGGCCCTGAGGACCACCCCCAACACAGCGACAGGAGAGACCCCTTTCAAGCTCTCCCATGGATGTGAGGCGGTATTCCCCATAGAATTTGAAGTTCAAACGCCCCGGGTGGTCACGGCCGGGGAAGGCAGGGAAGAATGACAGGCCGAGAACGAGGAAGAGTTGCGGCTCTCCCTGGACATGGTGGAGGAGCTGTGTGACCTTTCCGTCATCCGACAAGAAGAGGTGAAGAGGAGAATGGCTAAGTACTTTGACAAGCACGTCAGAGTCAAACAGTTTGCGGAGGGGGACTTGGTCCTGAAAAAGGTAGATACAGCGGGAAGGTCGGCAACCGTGGGGAAGCTCAACCCCAGCTGGGAGGGTCCGTTCATTGTAAAAGAAGCATTGAGATCATGAGGGTATCGACTCCGAAATGTGGAGGGCGAGACCCTAAGTTTCACCTGTAGCGGTGACAACTTGAAGCATTTTTATCCTTGAGACATGTAAGTGGTGTTTTGTTCTTATTAAAGTCTCTTAATGTGCCAATCCTGCTGTAGTAACTCGTACGATAGGATGTATTCATTTGATAGACCCCGAGCAGATCCCGCTGTCAGGCTATTACCTAGCTGGCAGAGCTGGATGTCTCTCGATGGTGTCTACCTGGACCCCGAGCAGATCCCGCTGTCAGGCACTTACCTAGCTGGAAGGGTTGGATGTTACTCGATGGTGTCTACCCGGACCCCGAGCAGATCCCGCTCTCAGGCTCTCACCTAGCTGGCAGGGCTGGATGTCACTCGATGGCGTCTACCCGAACCCCGAGCAGATCCCGCTGTCAGGCTCTCACCTAGCTGGCAGGGCTGGATGTCACTCGATGGTGTCTACCCGGACCCCGAGCAGATCCCGCTGCCAAGCTCTCACCTAGCTGGCAGGGCTGGATGTCACTCGATGGTGTCTACCCGAACCCTGAGCAGATCCCGCTGCCAGGATCTTACCTAGCTGGCAGGGCTGGATGTCTCTCGATGGTGTCTACCTGGACCCCGAGCAGATCCCGCTGTCAGGCTCTCACCTAGCTGGCAGGGCTGGATGTCACTTGATGGTGTCTACCTGGACCCCGAGCAGATCCCGCTGCCAGGCTCTCACCTAGCTGGCAGGGTTGGATGTCACTCGATGGTGTCTACTTGGACTCCGAGAAAATCCCGCTGCCAGGCTCTTACCTAGTTGGCAGTATTGGATGTCACTCGATGGTGTCTACCTGGAACCCGAGCAGATCCCGTTGTCAGGCTCTCACCTAGCTGGCAGGGCTGGATGTCACTCGCTGGTGTCTACCTGGACCCCGAGCAGATCCCACTGTCAAGCTCTCAGCTAGCTGACAGGGCTGGATGTCACTTGATGGTGTCTACCCGGACCCCGAGAAGATCCCGCTGCCAGGCTTTTACCTAGCTGGCAGGCTGGATGTCACTCAATGGTGTCTACCCGGACCTCGAGCAGATCCCGCTGCCAGGCTCTCACCTAGCTGGCAGGGCTGGATGTCACTCGATGGTGTCTACCCGGACCCCGAGCAGATCCCGCTGCCAGGCTCTTACCTAGCAGCTAGGGCTGGATGTCACTCAAGGAAGTCCTATACTCACTAGATGCTATCCAAGGAGTGTGGCAGTTTTCCTAAAAACCGGGGAGAAAAACTCTTCACAGGCGAGTCGAGGCTAGACAGCTCAGCTCGGCCTCGGCAGAAGGGTGGTGAGCTGGGCCCTTGGATCTCGCTGAAGGGAGGCGGGCTCTGACAGGATGCTTCACCCCTTCTCAGTTGTACTTGTGAAATTTTTTAATTTTGGTCTTGTATTAATAAAAAGATATGCATCTCTCGATTGAGCTGGGGGGTGGTGCGCCCAGTGCGACGGGTAGTCCACCCCCGGAACATTTGAAAATTGGCGAGCTCTCTAGGTCTACTCTCCGGAACGAGTCCTAACAACCATCCTAATCGCAAAATCTATCTACGCGAGGTCGCCAGGGGAGGGCTCGCGAGCAAGCTGGACACAACAAGGAAACCCAGAAAAAAGATGGAAGAAATAGACAAGATCATATCAAAAATGTATTCAATTAAATAATGATAGTTACAGGGGGAGCTCTCCTCGGCGAGATTACAAAACAAAAAGAAAATACAAGTCAGCATTTGCCCCCCTCACCGGACTGGCGATCCTCCCTCTCCCCCCCCCCCCCTTCACCGGACAAGTCCTGGAAGTCCTTCCCGAAGAGCGCATCGAGGCTATCTTCCTTCTTGCTGGGCAGCGTCGTCGGGAACAGGCTCGGCATGAGGTCCCAAACTGAGATCTCCTCGCAGCCCTCCATCAGCACTCCTGTATCCTTCATCATCTGGAGGGTACATTCGGTGGTTTGGATCAAGTTGACCCGCAGCCTCTCACCGATGTCAGCCTCGCCGAAGATCCTCGGGCACTTGTACGGGAAGGAGGGCTTGACATCACGAGCTGGGAAGAAGATCTCCGCTTGGCGGCGAACCTCACGGCTAAGGCTCATGTTCTCCTCATTCAGCTTCGCGTTCGCCCCCTCCAGCTCGGCATGACGGGCGCGTAGCTGGCCATTCTCGTCTTCCAGCCCAACAGCGCGAGTCCGTAACTCCCTGGCAGCCTTGGCATCCTGAAGAAAAAGGCATCACATTTATGAGAGGGCAGAAATCTCTAAGTACAAAGGAAAGGAAGCAGCCCGATGCTTACCAATCCGCCGGCGGTTTGGGAGAGAAGGTTCTCAGCAATGCTGAGCTGCCTCTGTTAAAATTCAACAAACCGCAGACGCCCCCTTGGATACCCTGTCGAAAACTCAACAAACCGAAGGAGAATACGCCCACTTATAATGTTGAAAGTTTTCCCGGATCGTGGAGTTAGCAGGGGTTATCTCAACAAAGCAGTAACAACCAGCAACACATGCAGCACAAGCTTCTTTATTGATCAAGAGCGAACTTCTTTACAAGGCAAGACATACATGGCGAGACATGCTTCACCAAAACCCAACACCGGGAGAGCAGAGACAGTTACAAAGACAAGAACAAAAAACAAGCCGCGCGGACTCAATCAACAAGCCGCCGACCTACTGCTGTGGAGTCCGCTCAGTCCGCCAGGTCGCCAGACCGCAACCCAAGCCGCGCGGACTCACCCTTACTCCAATGCTTAGCTCTTCACCGCCGGTCTGCACGCCGCCAGACCGCACAAGCTGCGTCACCGAATGGAACAGTCCGCCTGAAGCAGGCGACTTCCTGAACCCCGAACCAAGTCGCCAAAGAGAAGACCGCCTGGTCGCTATCCGCGACCTGCTGTTTACCGCCTGTTGCTTAACCGCAGAGTCTGCACTGTCCCTGACCGCAATCAGAGCCAAGTCCTGGCTTTCCAGCGCTATCCGCACAACCTGCACAGCACAACCGGGTCAACTCTCTATCCGCGCGGACACAAAGTCCAGGCCGCAGCAACTTACGCGAGCTCAAATACTGTTCACTTACTTCGGTCCAGGTTCCCCCTTGTTCCTGATGTGACATGAGTCCTATTTATAGGCACGACGATGAGTATGGTCACCGCCTAGCCGATAGGATCACCGCCATAATCCGCAGCTAGAACAAGTGTGTCCGCACAGCCCGCGGACACACCTTCCAGTTCGCCGCTCCTGTGCAGATAGCCAGTCCGCCCCAGCTTCTCCAAGGCCGGACTCCAATATCCAGTCCGCCTTGCCGCCAGAGACCAAGCCAGGACCACCACAGCCGGACTACACAACAGCCGTGTCCGCCATTCTGCGGACAAGGCATCAGCCCGCAAAACCCGAGCCCGCAGCCTCGCCATCAAGACGCCTGCCGGACTCAGCGGACACCCGGCTTCCGTCCGCATATCCCAAGTCCATTGCCTAATCACCAAGGCATTGCCGGACTCAGCGGACACGCCGATCCAGTCCGCGTACACAGCGAACTCCAGTCCGCTTCCCTGAGTCCATAACCTCATCACAAGGCTCAACCGGACTCAGCGGACTCTGGCTCCAGTCCGCACGCTCCTGCACAAGCAATTCTCCAGTCCGCATATCCCCAAGCTAGCACACAAGGCAACAGCACTTCTACTAAGCTTGGCGGACTGAGAAATCAGCCCGCGCTCCACTGCGCGATCTTCCCCGGACTGAGCCATCCTGGACTTGGTTCAATTCCCACCAAGTCCAGTCCGCTGGCCACAAGGGCCAGTCCGCACTTACTGGCGGACACTGGATCTAGCCCGCCATACCGGGCGACCTCCAGTTCCTGTCCGCGCTGACCGGCGGTCTCCACGGCTTCCACTTGCCGCTTCACTAGAGCAAGACCAAGGCATCTGCCAAACCGGTCTGCCGAGCTCCAGTTCTTCAGTCCGCTTCAAGCCGGACTCCGCGGATAACATTCCTATCCGCCCGGTTACTTCCTGGGAGTAAACCGCCTGCTGAGCATACACTGGCCTGTCAGACCGCCGCTGCTGTCCGCGTAGTCCGCGCGAACAGACCGCCCAGGCCGCCACAGAGCAAACCGACTGCAACATCCCTGCCGACCTAGCAGTCCGCCAACCCAGTCCGCGTAGTCCGCGCGGATAGGTTTCCCAAGCCTTCCATTCACCCACTTTCACTTCACGGAATTCAACACTCCCCCTTGAAGTGAGAAGTGGTGAATAACTCCAGCAGCTCCCGTAACCTTGCACCTGGTCCTTCCGATAGCATCTACGAAGAGATGTCCAAGACATAGTCCTCGCCCCGCATATCATGGACCATGAGGGAGCCCTCCAGCATCTCCAAAAAGGAGCCATGCTTCCCTCTGCCTTCTTCAGCTTCAACCTCCACTCATGCATCACAGGAGTATCACCAACTTCCTTGGACCCAGAAGCCCAAGCCTCGTTGCCTCTGAGAGAAGTCACCTCATCAGACTTGGTGTCAACCACCTCCTTGATTCTAGTGGGGTCATCACAGCCAGAAGTCCCTTGCTTGACCTGAGGGCTAACAAGGAAACACGGGACCAAGTCCGCCGTGTTCCCTTCGCTATATCGAGCTGGTGGCTTACTGATCCTCTTCGATCTCCGAAGAACCTGATCATGGTTAACCACCTCCGCTGCTTTTGAACCAGCTCCGTTCCCGGGCAAACCCGGAACAATGCTCCCTTTGCTCCCTGAACAAGACACCTCCTTACTGGAACCAAAGGCATCTGGAGCAACGCTCCCCCTGCTACCTGAACCAGAAGACTCCCCTCTTGAACAAGAACGGCCTGGAAAATCGCTCCCCTTGCTTCCTGAACCGGAAGCCTCCGCCTTCGAGCCAGAAGGTCCTGGAGCATCGCTCCCCCCTTCTTCCTGACTCTGACGCCTTTGCCCCGGAGCTAGAACAACCTGGAGCATCTGGTGACTCAGGCAACTCCACTTCTTTAGCAGCAGCCTCCTTCAGCCCACCATCTGACCTGCTTATCTCTAGCTCCACATAAGAGCTACCCCAATACGGCGTCAACTCATCAAAAACAATGTCTCTCGACACTCTGAGTTTCTTCGTCGCAGGATCCATACACCTCCATCTTCTTCTCTGCTCATCATACCTAACAAAGACTAGCTTTGTCATGAGAGCACCCGGAGAATGTATATAGCAGGTAGATCCAAACACCCGAAGGTGCTTCACTGAGGGCTTCACTCCGAACATTAGCTCATAAGGAGTCTTCATTATGATCGGACTAAGAGGCATCCGGTTGATGACATGAGCAGCACAGGCTATTCCCTCCGCCCAAAGAGCCTTCGGAACGCCTTTACTCCGAAGCCAACACTTGCAGGTCTCCGTTAACCAACGGATCATTCGAGCTGCAATACTACCCTGTTGTGAAGTATGTCCACAAAAAAGCTCCATCTGGATCCCTTGCTTCCTGCAAAAGCGTGAGAACTCGGTTGAGCCAAACTCACCACCGATACCTGTCCTCAACACCTTGATCCTCCGGCCAAGCTGGCCTTCGACAAGCTTCTTGAACTCCACAAATAAGCGTACCATGTTGGACTTCTTCTTCATAAAGTATACCCAAGTATATCCAGAATAGTCATCAACCAATATCAGCATGAACCTGCTGCCTCCAAGACTGGCCGTGACGGTCGGTCCCACCAGAGCACAATGGACAACCGCCAATGGTGCATTACTTCTGGATTGTGCTTTGTCGACCATGAAGCGATAGGCTCCACTTTCCTGACATCCCGCACACCCCCGACCATCGCCATAGGATGACAATCTAGGCAAGCCTCTTACGAGTCTTCTCTCCGCCATTGCTTTCAGCTTGTCCATCCCTACATGCCCCAGTCTTTCATGCCAGATAGCAGCACTATCACTGGCATCCCTCCGATCAAATCCAGAACTAGTTGAAATCCCAACTACGTTCTTCTCCTTCCTCCCTACCTGAGCTACGTTCGCCGAGAGCAAGACAACCTTGCACTCCCTCCGAAGATGACCTTGCTGCTTGCATTTATAGCACCTTGGTCCTTCCTTCCTCTTCCTATCACGCCTAGGAGAAACACTCCTTTCTTCCTGATATAAAGTAGAGGGACCAACTTCAGCAGCAACCTCCTTCACCTTCTTCCTGAACAACCCATCAAGGGAAGTCCAGACCTCCGCAGCTGACCGACATCCACTGATGTGGTCCAAGAGCTCCGATGAGATCACCTGCCTGAGAATAGACTCCGCTTTCGCATTTGCCTCCTTCCAAGCTCTCATCGCCTCAGCATTGCCAGTAGTATTCTCTTGTCTTCCTACTCCGCATACAACCTCCCAAAGGTCCTCGCCAAGAAGAAAGCTCTTCATACAGGACTTCCACTGTTCACAGTTCGCCTCTGTAAGGACATCAATACCAAGACAACTTGCATCCTCCACTGCCATGGTTCTACCACTGGTTTCCTCTTCAGAAGAGCAACTACTTCCATTGAGCACTGCTTGACCACTCCAACAACCTCCCTCTGATACCATGTTAAAATTCAACAAACCGCAGACGCCCCCTTGGATACCCTGTTGAAAACTCAACAAACCGAAGGAGAATACGCCCACTTATAATGTTGAAAGTTTTCCCGGATCGTGGAGTTAGCAGGGGTTATCTCAACAAAGCAGTAACAACCAGCAACACATGCAGCACAAGCTTCTTTATTGATCAAGAGCGAACTTCTTTACAAGGCGAGACATACATGGCGAGACATGCTTCACCAAAACCCAACACCGGGAGAGCAGAGACAGTTACAAAGACAAGAACAAAAAACAAGCCGCGCGGACTCAATCAACAAGCCGCCGACCTACTGCTGTGGAGTCCGCTCAGTCCGCCAGGTCGCCAGACCGCAACCCAAGCCGCGCGGACTCACCCTTACTCCAATGCTTAGCTCTTCACCGCCGGTCTGCACGCCGCCAGACCGCACAAGCTGCGTCACCGAATGGAACAGTCCGCCTGAAGCAGGCGACTTCCTGAACCCCGAACCAAGTCGCCAAAGAGAAGACCGCCTGGTCGCTATCCGCGACCTGCTGTTTACCGCCTGTTGCTTAACCGCAGAGTCCGCACTGTCCCTTACCGCAATCAGAGCCAAGTCCTGGCTTTCCAGCGCTATCCGCACAACCTACACAGCACAACCGGGTCAACTCTCTATCCGCGCGGACACAAAGTCCAGGCCGCAGTAACTTACGCGAGCTCAAATACTGTTCACTTACTTCGGTCCAGGTTCCCCCTTGTTCCTGATGTGACATGAGTCCTATTTATAGGCACGACGATGAGTATGGTCACCGCCTAGCCGATAGGATCACCGCCACAATCCGCAGCTAGAACAAGTGTGTCCGCACAGCCCGCGGACACACCTTCCAGTTCGCCGCTCCTGTGCAGATAGCCAGTCCGCCCCAGCTTCTCCAAGGCCGGACTCCAATATCCAGTCCGCCTTGCCGCCAGAGACCAAGCCAGGACCACCACAGCCGGACTCCACAACAGCCGTGTCCGCCATTCTGCGGACAAGGCATCAGCCCGCAAAACCCGAGCCCGCAGCCTCGCCATCAAGACGCCTGCCGGACTCAGCGGACACCCGGCTTCCGTCCGCATATCCCAAGTCCATTGCCTAATCACCAAGGCATTGCCGGACTCAGCGGACACGCCGATCCAGTCCGCGTACACAGCGAACTCCAGTCTGCTTCCCTGAGTCCATAACCTCATCACAAGGCTCAACCGGACTCAGCGGACTCTGGCTCCAGTCCGCACGCTCCTGCACAAGCAATTCTCCAGTCCGTATATCCCCAAGCTAGCACACAAGGCAACAGCACTTCTACTAAGCTTGGCGGACTGAGAAATCAGCCCGCGCTCCACTGCGCGATCTTCCCCGGACTGAGCCATCCTGGACTTGGTTCAATTCCCACCAAGTCCAGTCCGCTGGCCACAAGGGCCAGTCCGCACTTACTGGCGGACACTGGATCTAGCCCGCCATACCGGGCGACCTCCGGTTCCTGTCCGCGCTGACCGGCGGTCTCCACGGCTTCCACTTGCCGCTTCACTAGAGCAAGACCAAGGCATCTGCCAAACCGGTCTGCCGAGCTCCAGTTCTTCAGTCTGCTTCAAGCCGGACTCCGCGGATAACATTCCTATCCGCCCGGTTACTTCCTGGGAGTAAACCGCCTGCTGAGCATACACTGGCCTGTCAGACCGCCGCTGCTGTCCGCGTAGTCCGCGCGAACAGACCGCCCAGGCCGCCACAGAGCAAACCGACTGCAACATCCCTGCCGACCTAGCAGTCCGCCAACCCAGTCCGCGTAGTCCGCGCGGATAGGTTTCCCAAGCCTTCCATTCACCCACTTTCACTTCACGGAATTCAACAGCCTCGCCAAGTTGACAACCTTATCCATGGCGACGTTGCGTGCCTGCTCGGCTTTTTGGAGATGGTTGCTGAGATTGAAGCTGCAGCGGACCATCATATGGTGGAGCTCCATGGCCCGCATGTGAGCCTGCATACCCTCATGGTCGAGTTGTCGCAGGGTCATACCCTTGTAGGCCTCGGCATCCTCGATGCCATAGAGGCTGAAGCCGAGTGCGTAGGCGTGACCAGTGGAGAGCTCGCGGTCAGCCAAAGATGGGTGGAGAGTGGAGATGGAGACTCGGTGGGCGAGCGCATCCCACTGGACCATGTGCTCGCCAGTCGAGTCCTTCCACCTCCCCCCGAAGCCGAAGAGGGGGTGTTCCTTTGGCGTGGCGGGCTCGCGAGCCACCTTCTTCACAGCAGGGGGAGCAGAGGTCTCGCCACCCCTCTGCCCCTTGCTCGTGATCTCCTTGAGCGGGCTCTCCGGCAACGCATCTGGAATGACCTCGGGCGAGCTCATGTATTTGGGGCTTTGTTGATGTTGTTTATGTCTCGCCCGAGGGACCACCATTGCCCTCCTCATTTTCTGTGGCAGTTGATGACGGGGTGGGCTCGACCCCTCATCCTCAGGTCGCTTCTTGCTGGAGGAGGGATTGGAGGAAGTCGCCTCGTCTCAACAGGCTGCCGCCGCCGCCTTCTCGTGAGCAAGAGGGTCCGCATATAACCCCGAGTCCGCGAATGGCGGGTTCACGGGGATCAACCATTCTCCTGCATAAAAAGACTTAGAAAAATTTCCATGACGAAAAGGGGGAACTGGGTAATGGGAAAGTGGACAATACCTTCGCCGGTCAGAACGGGGCGGAGCGAGTCGAGGCCCCTTCACAGGAAGGAGACCTCGAAGTCTTTATGGAGGAAGAACTTGTGGAGCTCGGCATCGTTGTCGGACACGGTCGGCGGGCGGTAGACGTCCTCGCCTTTCTGTTGGGGCGAGTAGGGGATGTTGCCGAGATTGCCTTTGATAAAGGCGATCTTGTTCATCCAGTTGTGGTGTTTGTTTGCGATCTCGCGAACCTTGATAAGCGATCCCCCGAAATAGGCGACCCCATCCAGAGTCGCCTTGTAGGATAAGAGCTTCCTGAACACAGTCAGGTTTAACTCTATCCACTCTCGGCGGATGTAGCAGGCGAACGCCACCATCATGGCGATGGCATTCGATTTGAGCTGTGCGGGTACCGCGCCGTAATACTTCAGGATCTGGAGGACTTCCGGCTAGAGGGGTAGGCGCAACCCCACCTCGAAATGCGAGATGGGGAAGGCGAGCTCGTCGTTGTAAAAGGTGTTGACCGCCTCCCCTTCCCTCGGCCGGCGCGCCTCGAAGCCGGGCGGAACATGGTCGCTGATGAATTCGCCGAGCTCCGTCTCGCTCGTGTTCCCATCAAAGAAGCAGTAATCCCTGAAGTACTGGGCGCATTTGGAGCGGCCGTCGGCATCAGGGTTAGTTTTTACCATGCTCGCAGAAGGGGTTGGGGCGCGAATACGAGAAGAAAAAGCGCGGGAAGAGAGAGAAAGTAAGCAGTTAAGACAGTGGTACTGGGTTGGTGGGGGGGGGGGGCTATTTATAGAAAAAGAAATCTGGGGCCAAGCTATCCAATCGGCTCAGCTCGCCATCCCAGCTCTCCAACCCCAGCTCGCTGACTTCTGACGCGTCCCATCCCATGCCGAGTTAGATATGAAGTAATGCATATATCATTATTCGAATACCAGAGACCGGTCTAAAAAATATTCAAAGTTATTTCAGGAATCACATACATAAATAAAAAAGCAAGGCGCGCGAGCAGAGGGGGACTAGGAGGCGAGTGCCGGTCGGATCGGCAATGGATACGCCTTCTATCTACCCCGGCCTCGCATCCCCCCCAGACTGCCGCAAGCGGAGAAGCTCGCGTATCCGCCCCGAATTCCTCTGCGCCACCGAAAGGTCATCGTCGATCTCGTCCAGAAGCCAGGAAGGAGACATCACCTCGCCTGTCGGGTTGCCCCTCACCTCGTCAACAAGCCGCACGTTGTCGCGTTGCAGCGCCTTGTTGACCTCCTGCACCTTGCGCAGGCCGCGCACGAGCTTCTTAAAGAACTTGATCCCCCTCCTCGTCAGCTCGTAGTTCTCTACTTCAGGGCCCAGATAAGAGTCCAGCGAGTTCGGGAAGGGAGGGGAGAATAGTGGGCTGTCCGCGAAGACTCCTCGCCCACGGATTGGCTGGGGATAGTTGTGAAGACAGAAACATCAGCAAGGGGAGGTGTCCCGGAAAATCACATGATAAGTATCCAAGGCCAAGCTTACCTGACGAGCTCGGCATCTCCAAGAAGGTACGGGGAGGGACGAATCTTAGGTCCTTCCCGCGGCCTGGGCGGCACGTTCCCGGTGAGAGGAGGTCAAATCCCGGAATAGGGATGGTTTCCACACCTGCCCCCATGGTCCCGACAGGTCACTGAGGGGAAGGGGAGCGGACCGGCGAGTTCGGCTTCTACGAGTCCACCCCCAGGGTCCCAAAGGGGGGCGACGGGTCCCGGGGACGATTCTCCGGAGTTCATAATCGCGAGTCGCCAATTACGTTCTTGGCTCGCGGGGTGGAGTCTCGTGGCGTGGTGCCTTCAATGCCATCCAGCTGGCTGTCCGGGCCGTCGCATAGGTCAACAATATTTTTGCCCTTTTCAAGGGCAGGCAGATTGGAGGAGTTTGTCCCCTGCTCCAGCGTTGTCTTTAGGTCATCAAAGATGGGCTCGGCCGCCGGAGGAAACGGCTTCGCCCTCTTGGCGGAGTCGGACTCGGCCGAGCCACCCTGCGGGATGGTGAGTGGAACTATAGTCAGGGCAGCTACGCGAGCAGAAGAGGCCTGGCGAACTCGGGCAAGCCGCTCTTGGATCTCCTTTGGGATCGGCATCTCAGCAGGACTAGAGCAAAGGGAATGACAAGAGTCAGCCAGGTATGCAGGCGTATATATATAGCCACAGGTGGACCCCACCCCAAGATTCTCTCTGGCTCCCCCCCCCCCCCCCCCCCGCACTTGCCGAACACTTGGGGTTGGATGTTTCTTTCCGAGCTTTGCCAAGCTCAAAAAGAGCGGGGATTGTGTACAACCCCGTATCCAGCGAGTGGGCCCGCCAGAAACCAGACCGGTCGGCCCCCCCTTTTTTCTAAGATGGGAGAACACCAAGGGGGGGACAGGGCTCGACAACCTCCAGCTCGCCCAGGCGGGCCCGACACATGCCATGTGAGTTCGGCCAACCTCGCGAGCTCGGCGTTCGACGAACTGAGCTCGGCGTTCGTCGAACGAAGCTCGACGTTCGTCGCTCTCTCGACCTATTTGCCGACCTCCAGATAGCTCGTCGAGTCCAGACAGCTTGGCAGGCTCGTGGCTCGCGAGCACGGCAGTCCGTGCCCGTGCTCGCCGCCCTTGCCGAGTAGAGACTGCCGAGGGCAACTCGCCCATTGATCTGTGAGATATTTTTACCATTTTGCCCCCGCTGGCCTGCCCATAACCTCTCAGAACAGCGGAGTTACGGTGTTGGCAGGCCAACATGGACTGCACATAGCCGTTCAAGACAGCGGAGGTTGGATATTTGCAAGCCATTTTCAGAAATCTATAAATAGGACCCAAGGGGTACCTCAGAAAGCATGTTTCTTGTGTCCACTTGTTCCCTGATCTTCTAAGAGCTTTTTGAGGTTACCTTAGCTCGGCCTTTGGCTAAGAAGGGGAAGCGCTCTAAGATCTTTCGGGTGTGTGGTGGGTCCTCCACGTCGAGCCCTTGGGTCAGTTCTTCTTTGCTTCCTTTGTTATTTTGCTTGCAGGAGATAAGTATGTGCGCGATCACTCCTTTCCCAAGGGTGAACTCCACAAGAGACCGAGTTTTCGGTTTCAACAACCAGCCTTACAGAAGTTTCTTTTAGCATTGCTCCAGTTTCTCAAATTACAGTAGCAGATGATAATACAATGGATATTATAGAATAGATTTCTTCCCCTCCTATATTTGCTTAGGATGAAACCCCAATGCCCAACCTTGATGATCTTCTTAATGAAGATATGGAGCAGGAAGAAGAGATTATAACTGTACAGCCAAAGGCTCAGTTTGTTGATCAAACTGATTTAATTAAGCAGTTAGATGAATTGTATGATCTGCCTGCAGAAGATTCTGATGATGATGAAGAATTAGATGATTCAGAGGATTCTGGATCTAAGAAAAGGAAGATAAAGAAGAAGGCTACAGCTAAGGTTGCTCATAAACCTTCAGCAACTGCAGATATTCCTTACTATGTTCTTCATGGAATCCCTCTCACTCCAGACCTACCTCACTGGATGAGATATTCCAAAAATTAAATGAAGAACAAGGAGAAAATAAAGAGGTATTTTTCACCTCCAAAATCTAGGAGAGGACCTCCTCCTCCAGCAGCAGGTGCAGCAGGAAATATTTCTCACTCTTAAAGGTCTACTTCTTCTCATCATCAATCTAGACCTACTCAGAGCAGACAAGATAGACCCTCAAGGTCTGATAGTCAAATAAATCGAAACAGTAAATAACAGTAGAAGTCAAGTCAAAGCAGCACACAACCATCAGATGAATAAAGGCCACCATCTCCAATGTATGATCCAGAATTGGATCCAAACTTCAGAATGGCAAGGTTCAATGAGATTATTGTTTTATGACAAATTAAGAAAGATAGAGCTGAAGGAAAGGGCACCTCACAGTTCTCCACTATGTCCTCTTACAGAAAGAAGGAGCTTGACAAATATCAAGTAAATAACTTGTTTAATGTGGACAAGTACATGAGCTTACATCTAGAGGCAGTGATGCCTAGGACTACTTCTTTGAAAATTATTGGATCTCGATATTTATAGATGACTCAAAAAGAAGCTGAAGGCCCCAACAGGAAGTTAATTTTCACTAAACCTTCTTCAAAATCTTCCTCTGATGCTCCTAAGAAAGACAATTGATTTCTGATTTTATGTTCTTATAACTGTGTTTATGTTTATAACTTTCAAAGCACTTTATTTTTTATATCTGCTGAAATTTTTTCTGCTAGATATTTTATGCTTTGTGTATTCCCTTTGTAAATAGTACCCTCACCCAAATAGGGGGAGGTTGTTGAAATCCTATTACTGATTTGGCCTAGGAATACTATTAGGATGTTTGGTTTTACCCATTTTATATAGTCTAGGTCATAGGTTTATTTTTAGGATTATTGCCTCAGAAGAACTCCAGCAGAAAATCAGTTCGACAAATACAGAAAATCAGTTCGACAAAAGAAAAGCTGTGGTCAATGAAAGCAGAGCTGCGTTCGACGAACGCCATGCTCAGCTCGACGAAATAGAGTTCTACCGCCGAGCTTAGCTCGACGAACTTAGGGTTCTACCGCTGAGCTAAGCTCGACGAAAGCTGAGTTCCGGTCGACGAACTCTGACCTCAACTCTGCATCACAGCTCGATGATAGTCAAGCTCAGCTCTACGAATGACAGAATTAGTTCGACAAAATGTTTGCTGAGTTCGACTAATTCTTTGCAGTGTTTTAGGTAGTTTTATTTACAGAAGGCAGAACAGTTTCAGGCTTAATTTCAGGCTATTATATATTCTGAAGGCAGAATAATTTAAAGGCTTCATTTCAGACAGTTATGACTCTGATATTTAATGCAAAATATTCTAACAAATATAGCAGTTTAGAGACAACATTAAATATGAATTTATCACAGAGTTTAAAGCTAATCAATTTTCAAGGCAGTTACCATTCTCAAAGATTCTTCAGACTATTCAAGGAATGTTTTTAAAATTCAAATATTTTAATTATTTTGAGAATATATATACATTCAGAAAATTGCTTCCTATTCAATCAAGAGACAGATACAGATACATAGATAGACACACAAATTTTTTATTACTTGCTTCTGACTCTCCAAGAGACAACAAATTTTACATCAGTCTGAAATTGCTACTGGAGAGAAACAAAATTCTTGAAGGCTTACACCATGAAGAAAGCTTCTCCCTTGATCTCAAACTCTACTCAATACAGGGGGAGCTTTTTGCTTCAACATCAATCCACTAGTCTTCTCAGAGAATCTTGAAAGAGAAGACATCATCACTTTTTAGTTTATTTCATAAATTGTGTACATGGTTAAAACTTCCTTCAAAAGTTAATCTCTTGGTTCTTAAGTCACCTGATCAAAAGACTTAGATTGGTTTTTGGACACCTGATCAAAAGCTCAAAGGGTTGTTATATCTCCCTTGGAAAATAGACCTTCTGGTGGAAGGGCAGCTGATCAAAAACCTGTAGTGGATTCCTACCAGGGTGATAGAAGAGTGGATGTGCCCAGATTTATTGGGGAACCCCTATATTTCCTTGTGTCGTTTGTGGTTGTTTTACTTTTTGTTTTTGTGTGATGTGATTCTTCTTATATATATATATATATATATATATATATATATATATATATATATATATATATATATATATATATATATATATATATATATATATATCACATACTTTTAATCCGCTATACAATTAACTTAACGTTTGTAACATACACTATTCCCCCCCCCCCCCCCCCCCCGCTAGTGTAAATCAGATTTATCCCTCACTTTTAAAATCTATTTCAAATCAACCTATATAAAGAAGTCATAAGAATTCCTCCTCAAAGGATTTAAAATTGGTTTTGAGGGTCTTCATTCAAAAGATTCAGTGGTTAAGCTCCCTTATCAACAACCCATTTGAATTTGGAGAGACTTTATCTACAACTCTCGATTTTAAGAGTCTCCTTACCAAAAGACTCATTGATTAAGCTCTCTAATTAATCAACAACTCATTTGGTTTTGGAGAGATCTTATTAATAACTATCGATTCTAGGAGTCTTCTTACCAAAAGACTCAGTGGTTAAGCTCCCTTATCAACAATACACTTAGTTTCAGAGATACCTTATCAACAATTCTTGGTTCTAATAGTCTCCTTATCAAAAAACTTGATACTACTGTATTTTTGTGTTGTTTGTGTTGCTTGAATTTTATCTGAATCTCTTATTTTTGCACTTTTCTTATTGTTGTGCTTGTGATATGCTAAAGGGATATTCTGAGAAATAATTAAAATAGTAAAACTAACTCCTTATAATTCGCAAGTGAACTTTTAATTACTCTATCCACTCCTAGAGTACATCTATGTAATTAACATCTCCCATTTAAGTTTGCGCTAAAGTATTCATTCCCTTCAGTCTGCTTATCTAAGGGAACTCATATCCCTCCAGGGAAAATATTGAACATTCATCTTTTTAGCAGATGAGAAAGACAGATGAAGAGGAAATCACTTTTCATTCAACCAACTGAGGTTATTAATACTACTTTGCTTCTCCCTTCTACAAAAGGACAATCTATACCTAATCCCTCACCTTCTTTGCCCAAGGATCTTATTCTTCCTACAAACACATCAGTTATCCTCTCTACTCCTAATGATCATATTCATCTTGATTCTCACCCCCGAGGTTCCTTCTGTCTCACCTAGGGCTTCCATTCCTTCACCATCATACATTTTGTCATATACTGAGTTAAGCACATTACTTGGTCGATTAACCAAGGACTTGATTTCCTCCTTCTCAAGTCAACTGAGTGATCTCTCTATTAGTCTACCTCCGAGAGTTGATGGTCTTCAGTCCTAACTACATGGCTTGTCAACCTCTATTGAGGTATTGACTACCTTAATTGAATCATCCCTAGCCATCAGGGATTTCTTGACTTCTCTTTATAATGAAGCCAAGAAGGGGAGATGTTAAGTGTTGTCTGGGTCAACTCAAAAAGGATTTATGTGCAGATGATGCTAAGAATATGGACGAGTCTATAGTTTAGCCTGAAAATGAACATGATAGTGAACAAGAAGTTATTCAGAGAAATGAGGTTAATGGTGCTGATATTGTTGAAGGCCATGGTGTTGTTGGGGTTGTCCATCTTGAAGATTTTGTCTATCAAACCATGAGCATTGTTGATGAGCATGTGTCTCAATTTGATAAGGACATTATGTTTGATGCTAAGTTTGATCCAGATAAGATAGCTTAAAACAAATTAATTGATGATGCGGAAAGTCAATCTGTTGATAACCACTTCACTGATCAAACAGTACAAGTTATTCTTCAAGATATTATAATACTTCTGTCTGAGAAAGAGCATTGACTCGGGGGGACTCACATTCATGTGGAGGGTATAGACAAATCTAGTTCTCCCAAAATGTGGCATAAATCTTCTCTTTCCACTACTTCAAAATATGTGCCTGATGAGGTACAATCAAACTATCACAAGGATATCTCCTCTGATCCAACTGATATTATCATAATTTTTCAAAGAGTATCAAATGTTCAAAGAGATGTTGTAACTCCACCAGAAGCATATAAAGTCATTTCACCTACTTCTGATAAGGGCCTTCGTTCAAATCCTCCTGATTCTAGGCCCTTTTCCTCTAGGATTGCTCAAATTAGAGGAAAATGGGAAGAGGTTATTGAGCTAGATGGTAACATGCAGTTCTTTAAATTAGAGATAAAAAAGCTTATAGGAAAGAGAAATCGTATAATGCTTCCAATCCTTATGCCCATATTAATATGGATCTAGTAGAATCCTTTCCCACATCTATTGTTGATCTAGCATTTGAGGAGGCCATACAAAAGATTGTTGTTGATAGGCAAGCAGAAGCTGAGGTTGGTGAACAGGAAGTTCTGAGAAAGAGAGCAGAATATGTTGAAATCCTTCATAAAGGAAAATCCAAGGAGATCAAAGCTCAAATTCCCAACAAGATATTCAACTTAGAAGCTTAAAAATCTAAAATCCAAATGCATAGGTTGTGGAAGAAATTGAGAGGGATAATAGATTAGGCATGGGGTGTGACATAAATATTTATATTTCCTATGTTAAGAGACCTAAAAGTCTTGATGGTAAACCTCTACCTCCACCAATAGTGGCATTCATGAAGTCCTCTAGCTCTCTTGTTATTCCCAATATGCCTAAATATTCAATTGCTTCTAAATCAACATTTCTTAAACCACTTAATCTTGGTAAAGAAATTGAATTATTGATGAATTAGTAGGCAGAATTCTTGAGAAATGTTGCACCATCACGGAAGTACATTATAATGCTAAAATGATTTAGAATAGCTACATCATGTATGCTAAATAATTCAAGAAAATCTAGACCTTGCTCAAAAAATACATTATGACTTTGTGGAAAAATACACAAAAATCACTCATTTCTACTTTCTCTGATTTCCTAATTTAGCATAATTAAAGTTATCTTCTCTCCTAATGTGTCTTCTTCTTTTGATTAGATTGTGAGGGCTTTCTCATGGAAATATATTAAGGAATAAAATGGGAGTTTATATAGATCTTTTTCAATCTATTCTTTGTGTTTTATTCATGTATCCATCTTTAAGTCTATGAACTTTATTGTTTCGGAAAATCACTTAAACTTGTAAAACCTGCTATATCAAATAGCTATGGGTATATTATAGAAAAAAAAACTCTTTATGAGTTGATATATAAGGTTATTAAAAGTGATTTAGGAATAATGCTTATTTATAGAGATGACATATTTTTCTTTAGTCCGAGTTCAGAGTCATTTAGCAAGGACAAGCAAAGATTCAGTAGTCTCTTGAAACTTAGAATGTAGCCAAGTGCAAATAATATGACTAGTGAAGATGCCGACGTACGACGAGAAATGTATATAAAGATGTCAATGTATGCTGAGAAGTGTTACTTTGTGCTTTGACTATGTAAGCACATGAAGATAAGCTATATTGTATTCCTTGCACTGAGATATATTATAAAGAAGTCAAAGCATAAGTATTTTTGCATACATTGTGATATTCTCTTCTCTAAACATCTCAACTTGCATCGACAAGTGGTGAATGTTCAAGAAGTCATGCATCGACTCCTTCACATATCAATTTCAAACGAAGATTGAACATATTAAGGCTATGTTTCAGTTCTTATTATGACCATTGATGATTTATTTAAGGAAGTCGTAATTCTCATTATACAAATTTGGAAAGAGATGAATTGGGCAACATATACGTACACACACATAAATATTTATACACACACACACGAGCGCCCGACACGGGGTGCTCCGCCTCTACGGTCAAGCGCGACAGTATCCGGACACCTCTGGCGAGTCGTTGCTGGCTTCGTCCGTCCCCGGCGGGTCGCTGCGGGCTTCGCCCGCACCCGGCGGGTCGCTGCGGGCTACGCCCACATCAAGATGATCTGTGCCCGTATCAAGAAGGGATGCACCCGCAACATATATATATATGAGTACTCAAAATGGGCATAAAAAATTTAAATCAAAATTACCATTTTCATTTAAAAAAAAGTATGTTTTTGAAGTAACAAAATTAATTTAAATTTAGATTACCATTTTGTTTGTTGTATTAAAGTTTATTTGGAATTTATCAAATTGAAATATACTGTGGTCTTAAATAATCTCGCCGCAGCACTCTCCCCCTCTCACCTCTATTTCTCTCTCTCTCTCTCTCTCTCACTCTCTATAATAACCCGCTAGCTTGCCCTCCGCCGCCCTCTCTCCCCCTCTACCTTTTCTCTCTTCTCTCTTTCTCTCTCCTCAATCCCTCGGCCAGTGTAGGCTTACGAGGCCTATTTTTTCATTTGTTTAATCTGAAAATATCCAATGAATGTTGTATTATCAATTCAGATCTGACGGTCTCAATCTCTTCGATGAGTTTTAAATTCATGCATTTTATATTATTTTTTATAATATTATATATATATATATATATATCTTTACTATTCTATAGGAAGTATAAGTGGATGAGTTCGAAATTACAATAGTCATCCGATTATGGTATGATAATATTGCTGCCCTCCGATCAAACTCAATCATACTGCATCATCTCTCCACATTTTAATAGGGCTCCTAAACCTACTAACTAGGTTATGTAAAATTACATTTTTGCCCCTATGAACTTCTAAAAATAAAGAAAAGCTGACCCGTATCGGATCACCGCAGCAAACCCACTGAGCCGCCCAGCCAGCTATAACCCGTTGTCCCGCCAGGCCTCGGACCCGCCAGCCCGCCAGCCCGCCAATCCAATGATTTCAAATACCTCTTCTGATAACCTATATTTAAACCTGTAATGTTCCTTATTACAGGAAGTGTGGGACTAGTAGGCGGGTGCGGGCATATCATAATTATGTACGGGCGTACGGGCAAGGGAATTTGAGGGTCAAGATGGTCTCAAAACGAAAAGTAATCAAAATGAAAGTTGTAGATCTCGGCGAGACGAACAACTTTCATGTTGATTACTATTTGATTTGGAGCCGATTTAGACCTCGATTTGGGCCCCGAAATCGGAGGCGGCGGAACTGCTACAGTAAACCGTTCCGCCGCTCCCGATTTCGGGGCCCAAATCGAGATTCAAGACGGGTTCAAATCAAAAGGTGATCAACATGAAAGTTGTTCGTCTCGCCGAGATCTACAACTTTTATGTTGATCACTTTTCGTTTTGAGACCATCTTGACATTCAAATTCCCTTGCCCGTACGGAGGAGACCGCTATTTTTTAAGAAAAATTACAAAAATCAAATAAAAAACCAAAAAGCCCTGCGGGGGGCGGGCTTTCGCCCGCCGTCGGTGGTCAGGTACTGTGGCGCGTAGCCATCGGGACGGAGGCCCGTGCCTGCGACTCGTATGTATATATATTCATAGTGTTGCTATTAGTAAACCCTATTTGGCTGTTAACAAACCCAAAAAACTCTAAAATTTTAAATTTGTTCATTTTATTTAACGGAATCTTTATACTACTAGCAGACCTAACCTAATCCCCCCACCACCACCACCACCACGAAGTTCGCGAGCCGCCTCCCCTGACTACAATTTTGTGATTCCATTTGCTGCCCCCTCCCCTCGGCGAGTCGGCGACATCTTCCCGCTCCTATTCTCGATTCTGTTAGCTCTCCCCATTTTGATCTGGTGAGTCGGCGGCATCTTCCTCTCCCATTCCCGGCAACATATTCCTCTCCCCATTTCTCGATACGGCGACATCTTGCCTCTCCAGTTCGATTCTCGTGGCTCTCCCCGATGGCATTCATCGTTATCCCTTGGCAACTCTGGCGGCTCTCCCTTTGGTTGGAAGGGACTTCAGTGACATTTATGGCTCTAATTCAGGTAGAACTTCATTGCACAAGGAAGAATTTACTTTGCTGTCATTAAATAGATGTACATGTCATTTCGTTGTTGCGTTCAACGTCGATCTAGGGCATTTGCGGGTTGTTTTTGTTGCCAGCTGTATAACCCCATATTCGTTGGGTGGGACCAGGACCCCCCAAGGACCGGAATTGGGCTAGCTTTGGGCTAAATTTGGATCAGATAAGAAAGTGGACAGGAGGGCTCTCGCCGTAAGTGTGCGGGAAGGCACTCGTCCAGGGGTTGGTTAACGTCATTTCGTCGAGCGCCAATTGTAGAAATCTAATTCGTCGAATCGTGAAGGTCTAATTCGGCGAACTGAGAAGGTTCAATTGGTCGAGCTGAGAACCTTAATTCGTCGAACGCCATTCGTCAAACGCTATTTGTCGAACGTTATTCGTCGAACGCAAATTCGTCGAACTGAGCCTTCGACTCAAGTTATTTTCATCGAGCAGGTTTAGGTTTAGGCCATAGCTGAACTAGGGCGGGCGAGAAGGCTCCCGCCCCGGGCAGGCTAAAAGTCTCGCGCCTCGGGCCGGCGGAAGCCCTTGGCTTTGAGTGATGCTTCTCCACTTAACGCTCCCGCCAGCCCTTGGCGTTGAGTGTTGCTTCTCCACTCAACGCTCTCGCCAGCCCTTGGCGTTGAGTGATGCTTCTCCACTCAATGCTTCCAGAAGCCTTTGGCGTTGAGTGATACTTCTCCACTCAACGCTCTCGGAAGCCTCTGGCATTGAGTGATGCTTCTCCACTCATTGCTCCCAGAAGCTCTTGGCGTTGAGTGATGTTTCTCCACTCGACACTCCCGCCAGCCCCTGGCGTTGAGTGATGCTTCTCCACTCAACGCTCCTGCTCAACCTCGACCTGAAATTACCTAAATACCCCTGGGTCTGCATTTAGCTCCTCAGAACATCGGAGATTGGCTATTGGAAGACCAGTCCAGGGCATTTTAGTAATTTTAGGGCAGCAGAATTACGCTTTTTGCAGACCAGATATTGAAATTCTATAAATAGACCCACAAGATACCTGAGAAGGCAGATTTTTCTCATACTCTCATTACTCCTTCTATAGCTTTCTGAGGTACTCCTAGCCTAGCAATTGGCTTTGAAGGGTTAGCGCTCATAGAACTTCCGGGTTAGAGGAGGGACCTCCCAGCTGAGGCTTTGGGTCAGTTCTTAGTCCTTATAACTAGTCTTGGGTTGAGGTTTGGGAGAAATAGGTGTAGGCTACACCCCAAGTTCCGAACTCTCGTTGAGGCCAGTTTTTGGCTTCAACATTTCTGGTGCGGTGAGCGTGGACCATAGCTGATACAAAAAAATCTCAAGCCAAGTCTCATGACAGGAGGTGAAGGTGAAGGAGCTGGCTCGGGAAGTTCTCCCTCTCGGGGAAGTGGGGTGACATTGGGGATGTTGGAGGACTTCAGGCAAAAATTCTTGCAGAACATCCACTTGGCCTTCTCGGTAAGAGGCGAGTGGGAGACTCCTCAGTTCTCGGTGGCGGCTGCTCCGTCGTTAGGCGAGAACGCTCCCGGGCAACGCCCGAGAAAGGAGTTTCCGATAGAGGCTACAGAAAGGGATGTCCCCAGGTGGGAGCGGTTCCCGGGAAATACCAGTGCGGACAAGGCAAGCGAGCCGAGGTCGCACGATGAACCCTCTCGGTAGACAGGGGCGGAAGCCCCTTCATTGAGCTCATCATCACAGCTCCGATTTCAGAGGGGTTTCGGGAGCCAGACACGACCTACTATACGGGGAGGGACGACCCCACGTAGCATGTGCAGTGGTTTAAAGATGTCGTCTCCATAAGAAAAATATCGGATGCCTTCAAGTGTAGGCTCTTCGCCATCACTCTGAAGGAGAAGGCCAGGGACTTGTTCCACCAGTTGTCTGCGAGTTTGATCTATTGCTTTGAGGATCTGCGACGTGGGTTCTTGTTGAGGTTCTCAACATCCAAAAAGAGGAAGAAGGGAGCAGAGTGCTTGTTTGTCATCAAGAAGAGGCCGAAGGAGACGCTGGGATGTTATGTCGATAGTTTCCAGGAGGAGATTCTGCATGTTCAGGATATGCCGGGATACACGATGATGCTTGCCTTCACCCTTTGGCTGAGATGCAGCTTCTTTAGCATGGAGCTGAAGAGAGTTACCTCCCTCTCCTTTGAGGAGATGATGGAGAGGGTGGCGAAGGAAATCGAGATTGAGGCGACCAATCCGGCATTTGCCAAGAAGTTGGCCAAGTTGGTGGACGATGATGGGAAGGAATCGGGAGAAGGGAGGTAGAGAGAGTAGAGAGAGGAGAGAAGGAGAAAGGAACCCCGAGGACAGGGGCAGCAGCAAGGTTGGGGGCCACGAGAGCCGAACAACAGGTTGGGCTGGAGGCCCCAGGAAGGTCACCCTCAGGGACAGGGTGGTGATTTCCAAGGAAGGGACAACCACATCGAGCAAAGGAGGTTCCACCAGCCGGCCTGTAGGCAGGGAGAGAGGGCCCCCTCCTGCCGCAGCAGGAAGCCATGGAGATAGTAAGGGGAAGAGGAGGAAGGAGAGGAGCTCGGGGAGGAGTGATGAGGAGAGATGGCAGGGTGGCGTTGCCCTTCTATGACCTTCACCAGGAGGTGGGTCATGCAATGGCCACCTGCCCGGAGTTTCTGGAGATGAGAGAGACCAGGGGGCAGGTCCAACAGTAGCCCCCCGTAAGGATTGAGAAAGTTTTGCAAGAAGGAGGAGAGGACAGATGTGAAGACCGGGTGGACGTGGGAGCCCAAGGAGGAATCGTGGTGATCCATAGGGCTATGGGGATCAAAGCCACCCGTAAGGGGAGCTTCCAAACCATGTATATAAGGAGCGTCGCCTCGACCTCCCAGAACCCCCCCCCCCCCCCCACAGGAGGAAAAAATCTCTTTCTCGGTGAAAGACATGCCTGACTACGAAGACCCGTTCTGTGACACCTTGGTGATCCAGACGACGACAGAGAACTTCACGGTCTCCAGGATTCTGGTTGACAACGGGAGCTCCGTGAATTTAATCTTCAAGAAAGCCGTTGATGAGATGAAGGTGGAAGCTCAGAGGGTTCTAAACTCGGATGGACCATTGTTTGGGTTCTCATGGGAGCGGGAGGAAATTGAAGGAGGGGTAGGGTTGCATGTGACGTTGTGGGGGTATCGAGGAACTGTCAGTTCGTCATTGTTAACGCTCCGAGCTACTATAATGCAATCTTTGGGCGGCCCCTTATCAGCACCTTTCGTTGCGTCCCCTCCTCGTTTCATCAATGCCTAAAGTTCAGCAATGGAGGAGTGCAGTTCAGGATCAGGGGGGATCCGAAGGTGGCGAGACAGTGCTACATGACTGCCTTCAATACCATTTCTTGGATGGCAGAGGCAGAGGAGTTGGATAAGGAGGTGGCATTGGAGGAGGAAGATGTGGGTGAAGGAGAGGTAAGCCTAGGTGAGGCTAGAGAGAAGACTAAAGAGGAGGTTGGGGAGAGAGGAGTGGTGAGCCTAGGTTAGGATGGAGAGAATACTGCATGGGAGCAAGAGGTAGAGTGTAACACCCCCTAACCGTCGCATAACTTATAGCAGTAGGTTCGGCTGGGGCCCGACGCCATATACCATAGACAGACCGAAGGGTTACGCAATGGAACCATCCTTCCAAACACTAACGTCCTACACATAGTACATTCTAGCGAAAGCAATTTAAAAGTTGAAAATTAAGAACCCAGCCACAGCATGAATGTCCACTACAATAACCCAAAAGGAATGAACGTACAAATATACAGATACTTAGCTGTATGGCCTTACAAGAGTTTATTCAAATAAAAGTGTCTTCCAAACCTCGACACGCAGGCCGGTCACACATGAGATTAAAAGTAAACATTCATATATAGGCCCTTCGAGGGCCGACACAACAACTAGGGATTTTGCCCGTTATTTGCGACTAGGCTCCGCAACACCTGCAAACAATAATCCACCGAAGCGGTGGCAAACAAAAGCAACGGTCAGCTAAAGCTTGCCAAATTATAATGACCCAACCCCTTAACTCGGGGAGGCGATGCTCCTTCCCTGCACTTTATTAGCATAGCTTAACAGTAGTGAAATTCCACATCATCACAGGAGTAGGCTCGCACGGCCACACACCCCGTGCTCTCAGGGCACATTCTCGGTGAACCCATTCAAAATCTGCGATCTCACCATCGCCCCTTGGACGACAATTATCGTGAGCATTAGGGTCTTTCCGGCCTATGCACAAGACCCTCCATCTATACCAACGGCGAGTACCACGTACCTTAAGTCTCTCTAACCGAACGATACAGAGCGAGTACGGTTCCGCCTGACCCGTTGCTCACACCGCAACGTCAATTTAAGCCATATGCGCGGGTCAATCTTCCCCGAGTCCCAATCCGATCACACACTTCACATAACCCAGTTATGTGCAAGTTGGCTCCCAGGCCACCAAGATGGCAGTATCACGCTTCTGCCCAGTTTTCCAGGTGCACCTCGGAGTTAGTCCCTGAGGTTCCCTGTTGCAATCTACCGCGTAGAAAACCCGAAAACAACCATCGGCGCGGAGTCTTCTCCGGCCATTCATGCAATTCAACATCACCAATCCAGACCAACTTGTCCGGGTAGGCTTCACACACCATGCCTATGTCCGTTTCTCGATTGCGGACTCTACATGCAAAACAACAGGAACTATTCATGTCTACCCGAAGGAACACCTCACACTCACCGCAAACTCACGAGAGCGGGCTTCCTATGCAAAGGGAAAGAGGACTTCACATGTCCAAGATGAGAATCGTTACCCTAGCATTTCTTTTTGGCGCCATGAAGATCTAGACAGATGAAAAGCACCACAACAGCCTCGCCTCTGTATATCTGAACTCGGCTTGCGATTTGGGGCTCCAAAGCTCCACCGGCGGCCGGATCTCTCCTCCTCCTTCTTCCTTGCTCTCCCCTCTCTCTAAGACTTTTAGAAAGAGAAATCTTAAAAGAAATGAGGATTTCCAAGCCCTATTCTCGGCCTTAACCTAACATGGACCAGCCTGAGCCCTTAGATCCCAAAAGAAGGAAACGGACGGCCACGATTCGCACTTAAAATTAGATTCCTAGGAAGAACACGGCTTGTGACACGCCCGTGTCTAAGGCCGTGTGCCTCAATCGACGCCGAAACCGTCGCATCCAGAACAGGACACGGGCTCTCGACACGCCTGTGTCGTACCTGACACGCCCGTGTATTCAGTACATGCCCGTGTTGCGGGGCGTGTTCCTCCATTGACACAGGACCAAACACAACCCGAGGAGAACACGGGTACTCGACACGCCCGTGTCACATTTGACACGCCCGTGTCAAACTCGAACACGCTTGGGCTCCAGGCCGTGTTCCTCCCCCGACACAGCTCGGCTAACTACTCAAGCAGGAAACTAGTACTTGACACGCCCGTGTCACATTTTACACGCCCGTGTCAAACCCGAACACGCCTGGGCTCCAGGCCGTGTTCCTCCCCCGACACAGCTCGACTAACTACCCGAGCAGGACACGGCTTGGGACACGCCCGTGTCCCAGGCCGTGTTCGCTGTCTCGACGATCATTGACTGTAATTTCGTCGACCACACGGCCAGATCGTCGAACCCGAGCACGACACGACCCTGGTACATGGCCGTGTCCCAGACCGTGTGACCCCTACCAAGTCCCAAACTTAGCTCCACAAACAAACCGTCCCTCTTTTGAGTTTCGGGGCATTACATCTCTCTCACTCTTAAAAGAATTTCGTCCCAAAATTTCAGCAAGGAAAAGATATACAAAACTTAAACGGTACCTGAGTGGAATAACTCTGGGTACTTTTCAAGCATGGTCTGCTCTCGATCCCACGAGAGCTCCTCCCGACCGCCGTTGTCCCAACGGACCTTGACCATTCTGATGTCTTTGTTATGCAATCGCTTGACTTCCGAGTCCTCAATGCGAACGGGCTTAACCTTCGTCGTCAACCCCTTACCGACCGGTACTTGATCGACCGCAATCACTTGCGAAGGCTCTTGCATCACCTTCCGCAGCACCAATATGTGGAATACGTCGTGTAAACCACCCAGTTCTGCTGATAGCTTTAATCGATAAGCTGATTTGTCAATCCGCTCCAGAACCTCAAACGGTCCAAGGTACCTCAGGCTTAGCTTCTTTAAGTGTCGTACCTATGAGACACCCTTGATCGGCTTAATCTTCAAGTACACCCAGTCGCCAACAGTGAACTCCACGTTCCTATGCTTGACATTATAGTACTTAGCTTGTCGGTCCTGAGCGATTAGCAATCTTTCTCGAATGGTTCGTACCAACGAATTTGCATCTTCCACTTCTTTCCGCTTGTATAGCTTTGACTCACCCGTTTCCAACCACGACAACGGCGTGCGACATCTTCTACCATAAAGGGCCTCGAAGGGAACCATTTGAATGTCGCCTGGTAGATGTTGTTATAAGCGAATTCCACCAAGTACATGTGATCTTCCCACTGCTTCCCGAAATCCAAGACACACATGCGAAGCATGTCTTCCATCGTCATGTTGACTCTCTCGGTCTGACCATCTGTCTGCGAATGAAAGGTCATGCTGAAACTCAGCTTTGTTCCCAGCATCTGTTGCACCAATCTCCAGTCATTGGATGTGAACCGCCCATCTCGGTCACTCACGATGTTGCGGGGCACACCGTGAAGCCGTACAATGTTATCCACATACAGTTTTGCCAATTTCTCCATAGAATCATCCTTCCTATGCGGAATGAAGTGCGACACTTTCGTCAAACGATCTACGATCACCCAGATGGCGTCGTTTCCATTCTGCGACCTTGGCAAACCATGCACAAAGTCCATTGTAATGTCGTCGAACTTCCACTCCGGAATAGACAAAGACTTCAAGAAACCTCCAGGCTTCTAGCACTCTGCCTCCACTAAGGCGCATGTTTGACACTTCGCCACGTACAGTGCCACATCCTTCTTAAGTCTTGGCCACCAGAACAATTTCTTCATATCACTGTACATCTTCGTGCTCCCCGGGTGAATCGAGTACTTGGTATGATGAGCCTCGTACATCAATTCCACCCGCAGTTTGCCCACATTTGGGACGCACAGCCGACTGTCCTTCCATAGCAATCCATCCACAATATCAAATTGGGAATTTGACTCATCCAAAGCCTCAACCATGATTTGCTTAATGTGGTCATCCAAATCCAGAGCCTGTCGAATCCGATCAGCCAGGTCACACTGAACTTCAGTCCAGTTCAACATCGCTTTGGCACTAGTCTGCTTGTCAACACAAGAGATCTCCAACGCCTTCAACTCCCGAATCAAACGCTCGTCATGAACAAACAGCTAGTTGGCTTGAGCTGGGGCCCTGCGACTCAATGCATCCGCAACCGCATTACCTTTCCCAGGCACATAATGAATCTTGAATGTGTAGTCCCCCAGGAACTCCATCCATCTTCGTTGTCGCATGTTTAGATCCTTCTGATCCAACAAGTACTTCAGGCTCTTGTGGTTGGTATAGATATCGACCTTCACCCCGTACAAGTAATGCCTCCACAGCTTCAGGGCAAATATCACATCCGCTAACTACAAGTCATGGACCAGATAATTCCTCTCATGTACTTTCAGCTGACGCGAGCCATAAGCTATCACATTTCTGTGCTGCAGTAGGACACAACCTAATCCACTGCCCGAAGCATCACTGTAGATCTCAAAGCCTTCGGTCCCACTCGGCGAACTCAGCACAGGCGTCGTGGTCAACCGACTTTTCAACTCTTCAAAAGCTTATGCGCACTCCGGCGTCCAAACAAACTTCTGCTCTTTCCTCGTCAGAGTCGTGAGGGGTAACGTTATCCGCGAGAAGTTCTCCACGAAGCGCCTGTAATAGCCGGCAAGCCCCAGAAAACTCCGGACTTCCGCTGCCGTAGACAGCACAGGCCACTCTCGTATAGAAACAATCTTCGCCGGAACCACCGCAATTCGCTCTGCACTAACTATGTGACCAAGGAACGCTACTGAGGACAACCAAAACTCGCATTTGGAGAACTTGGCATACAGTTGATTCCTCCTCAGCGTCTCCAACACCAAATACAGATGCTTAAAGTGATCCTCCTCACTATACGAGTACACCAATATATTGTCGATGAAGACGGTCACAAAGTGGTCCAGGTACTCTCTGAAAGTTCTGTTCATCAGATCCATGAACACTGACAATGCATTAGTCAACCCAAACGTCATGACTGTAAACTCATAATGCACGTATCTCGTACTAAAAGCTGTCTTGGGGATATCATTTTCTCTGATCCTCAGCTGATAATACCCGGACTTAAGATCCAATTTCGAGTACACCGTTGACCCGACTAACTGATCGAAAAGATCATCAATTCTTGGGACCAGGTACTTGTTCTTCTCCGTTAACTTGTTCAGCTCTCGATAATCGATACAGAGCCGCAAACTTCCGTCCTTCTTCTTCACAAAAAGAACCGGTGCGCTCCAAGGCGACGAACTTGGACGCACATAACCCTGTTCCAAGAGCTCTTGAAGTTGAACCTTCAGTTCCGCCATCTCCTTAGGAGCTAATCGATATGGAGAGCGTGACACAGGTTTCGCACCCGGCACTAGCTCAATAGTGAAGTCTATCTCCCGCTGATGTGGGGCTCCAGGGAGATCGCCAGGGAACACATCAGGGTATTCGGATACCACTAGGATGCTATCCAAAGTAGGCTTAGTCTTTGAAGCCTCCACTAGCGTGAAGCATAGCTCTGCACTAACACGAACCGCCTTAACCACCAGAAGAGCAGACATCAAAGTCTTCCTCGAACCTTTCAAGCCCGCAAACGCTGTCTCACAACCAGTTCCCAACTTAACCTCCTTGCGATTGCAATCAATGTATGCTTGCTGCTCCGAAAGGCAGTCCATACCAAATATCATGTCGAACTCCACTAACGGCACTAACTACGCTTGCGAATCGAACTCCTGACTCCCAATATGAATCTTTACGCCACAGACTCTATTCGCGCACATCGAACACCCATTCGGCAACAACACATCCAATTTGTCCTTTGCCATCGAAGAAGGTACTCCGATGCGCAATATAAATCCTTTAGACAAAAAGGAGTGTGAAGCTCCCGTATCAAAGAGTGCTCTCGCCGGATTATCACAAATCAAAACAAAGCCTATACAAGCAACAGTAAGGTAACACGTGCAAGGTAACAAGTATTTAAAAACTAACTTGCTATAAATTTAAATCGTACCTTTCACCATATCTGCTTGCTTGATGGCCTCCTGTTGGCCAAGGTTATAGACTCTAGGTTGAGCTGGAGCATAATGGGATGTGGTTGACTCCACCGCCTTGCCCTTCTCCTCATAGGCCGCTCACAGCTTCCTCTCGGACCTTGGACGTCCGCTCCAACAGTCTCGGGCAAAGTGTCCCGGCTTTCCACAGTTATAGCATGCGTCCGGTGTTCGGCTTGTCGTTGCTCCCGAAGCACCGAAAGAAGGGGATGGACCCGAAGTCCTAGCCTTCTTATGGAACTTACGATACCCATATTTTGAGGTAGTCGACATTTTGAACTCTGTCTTCTTAGCACAAGAGTCTCTCTTCGCTTGCACATTCCTCAGATCCTTCTCCAAAGACCGGGTCGTATTGACCAGAGTCAAGAAGCCCTGCGTTATAGGCCCCGAGAGCAGTATCCTTAGGTCATCCCTCAGACCCTCATAGAATCGTTTTGTCTCACGCTCCTCATCCGCGAACGTAGAGCTAGCATACCGACCCAACCGTGTAAATTCGTGGAGATATTCGTCAACGCTACTCTCTCCCTGCGTCAACTTCTGGAATTCGTTCTCCATCGCGATCCTCTGAGCCGAGGGAAGGTACCTTGCCAAGAATAGTCTCGAAAATTCTTCCATCGAGACGTCCATGAGTTGCCTTCCCCTCAGGTGATGGAGCTCTAAACCTTCCCACCACAACCTTGCATTTCCGTCCAACAGGAACGTAGCTATGGTGGTCATATGCCACTCTTCTGTTTCAGTAGCTGTCAAGACTCTCTTTACTCGGGAGAGCCAATCCTCAGCTTGGGATGGGGTTCCCGTCCCCGAGAACACTGGAGGATTGAAGCCCATAACAAGCTTGAGCTGTCTTTCAATTGCTCTCCTAGGCGCCAAAGGCTCCACCACTACTTGCTACACCCTTCTCGGTTTCGCTGCTTGAAGCGGTACCTACTCCATCGCAGGAGCAGGCTGCTGCATTTGCCTTGCAGGCTGCGCATTGATCATAACAAACACCGCTTCAGCTACCAATCATATGGTTTCTACCGAGGGAGGTGTTGCAGGCACATCATTCGGTGTGCTACTATCCTCAAAAACCGGACGTTCTGACGGCCCTACACCACTCCTGGTCACCTATAGTCGTATAATACACCATTAAGTGACCAAACTATACTGTAAAAAATAATTATAAGAACAAACAGGTTCCTCAAACATGTGTATTTTCATTCCTAAGTGAACATTCATGGGTTCTTTTTATGTTATAACGATGACGCACACACATGTGTTCACCACCCCTTAAAATAATTCGTCCACGAATTCTTTTAAGTTGACCGAAACCAGTAGTCTGATACCAAATTGTAACACCCCATAACCGTCGCATATCATATAGAAGTAGGTCCGGCCGGGGCCCGACGTCATATACCACAGACAGACCGAAGGGTTACGCAATGGAACCATCCTTCCAAAAACCAACGTTCTACACAGAGTACATTCTAGCGGAAGCAATTTAAAAGTTGCAAATTAAGAACCCATCCACATCATGAATGTTCACTACAATAACTCAAAAGGAATGAACGTACAAATATACAAGTACTTGGCCTTATGGCCTTACAAGAGTTTACTCAAATAAAAGTGTCTTTCAAACCTCGGCACGCAGACCGGTCACACATGAGATTAAAAGTAAACATTCATATATAGGCCTTCGAGGGCCGACTCAGCAACAAGCGCTTTGCCCGCTATTTGCCACTAGGCTCCGCAGCACCTGCAAGCAACAATCCACCGAAGTTGTGGCAAACAAAAGCAACAGTCAGTTAAAGCTGACCAAATTATAACGACCCCACCCCTAAACTCGGGGCGGCGATGCTCCTTCCCTGAACTTTATTAGCATAACTTAACAGTAGTGAAATTCCACATCATCACAGGCGTAGGCTCGCTCGGTCACACACCCCGTGCTCTCAGGGCACATTCTCGGTGAACCCGGTCAAAATCCGCGGTCTCACCACCGCCCCTTGGACGACAATTCTCGTGAGCATTATGGTCTTTCCGGCCTATGCCCAAGACCCTCCATCTATGCCAACGGCGAGTACCACGTACCTTAGGTCTCTCTAACCGAACGACACAGAGAGGGTACGGTTCCGCCTGACCCGTTGCTCACACCGCAACATCAATTTAAGCCATATGCGCGGGTCAAGTTTCCCCGAGTCCTAATCCGATCACACACTTCACATAACCTAGTTATGTGCAAGTTATCTCCCAGGCCACCAAGATGGCAGTATCACGCTTCTGCTCAGTTTTCCGGGTGCTCCTCAGAGTTAGTCCCCGAGGTTCCCGGTTGCAATCTACCGCGTAGAAAACCCTAAAAACAACCATCGGCGCAGAGTCTTCTCCGGCTATTCATGCAATGCAACATCACTGATCCAAACCAACTTGTCTGGGTAGGCTTCACACACCATGCCTATGTCAGTTTCTCGATTGCGGACTCTACATGCAAAACAATGGGGACTATTCACACTCACCGCAAACTCGCGAGAGCGGGCTTCCTATGCAAAGGAAAAGAGGATTTCACATGTCCAAGATGAGAATCGTTACCCTAGCATTTCTCTTTGGCGCCATGAAGATCTAGACGGATGAAAAGCACCGCAACGGCCTCGCCTCCGTAGATCTGAACTCGTCTTGTGATTTGGGGCTCCGAAGCTCCACCGGCGGCCGGATCTCTCCTCCTTCTTCCTTGCTCTCCCCTCTCTCTAAGACTTTTAGAAAGAGAAATCTCAAAATAAATGATGATTTCCAAGCCCTATTCCCGGCCTTAACCTAACATGGACCAACCTGAGCTCTTAGATCCCAAAAGAAGGAAACAGACGGCCATGATTCGCACTTAAAATCAGATTTTTGGGCCGAACACGGCTTATGACATGCCTGTGTCCAAGGTCGTGTGCCTCAATCGACATCGAAACCGTCGCGTCCAGACCAGGACACGGGCTCTCGACACACCTATGTCGCACCTGACACGCCCGTGTCATTCAGTACACGCCCGTGTTGCGGGGCGTGTTCCTCCATCGGCACAAGACCAAATACAACCCAAGGAGAACACGGGTACTCGACACGCCCGTGTCACATTTGACACGCCCGTGTCAAACCCGAACACTCCTGGGCTCCAGGCCGTGTTCCTCTCCCGACACAGCTCGGCTAACTAACCGAGAAGGACACGGGTACTCGACACGCCCGTGTCACATTTGACACGCCCGTGTCAAACCCGAACACACCTGGGCTCCAAGTCGTGTTCCTCCCCCGACACAGCTCGGCTAACTACCCGAGCAGGACACGGCCTGGGACACGCTCGTGTCACAGGCCGTGTTCGTTGTCTTGACGATCGTCGACTGTAATTTCGTCGACCACACTGCCATATCGTCGAACCCGAGCACGACACAGCCCTGGGACACGCCCGTATCCCAGACCGTGTGACCCGTACCAAATCCCAAACTTAGCTCAACACGTCACCCATCCATCTTTTGAGTTTTGGGCATTGGAGGCGATGGAGGTTGAGAGGGTAGAAGGTGAGGAGTTGGGAGAAGAGGAGGAAAGAGCTGGCAGGGAGCAATCCCGGCTGGAGCCGGCGGAGGAATTCGTGGAGATGGAGGTCATCAGCAGGGCAGGGAAGGTAGAGAAGATAAGGATCAGCGGAGGCTTGCACCCAGAAGACCAGTCAAGAATGCGGGAGTGCATCCAAAAGAATGTTGACATCTTTTCCTGGAGCGCGGTGGACATGTCGGTCATCGACGCGGATGTGCCTTTCCACCGTCTGAACCTGGATCCCAAGACGCGTCCCATTCGCCAAAAGATGAGGACCACGCCACCAAGCTGGAGGAGCCCATCCTCAAGGAGGTCAAGATGCTTCTCGATGCAGGCTTCATCTCGGAGATCCAGTACCCAGGCTAGGTCTCAAATGTGGTAATGGTAAGAAGGGTGATGGGAGGTGGCATATGTGTGTAGATTTCTCTTTATTAAATAAATCATGACCTAAGGATTGCTACCCCCTGCCTCGAATCGACGTGCTGGTTGATTCAGCAGTTATTTTTTCTATTATGAGTTTTTTGGATGCTTTTTCAGGTTATCACCAGATCCGCATATATCTCCCCGACGTCAAGGATGTCTCCTTCATCATAAGGGAGGGATGCTTCAGCTATAAAATGATGCCCTTCGGGATAAATAATGCGGGCCTACATGCCTGTGAATGATGGATCAGGTGTTTAAAAACCAGAGGGGTAGGAACCTGGAGGTCTATGTTGATGACCTCATGGTAAAGAGCAGAGATGTAGGTTCACACCTACTTGACTTGGAGAAGAAGTTCACGACCATGCGAAGGTTCAAGATGAGGCTAAACCCCAAGAAGTGTTTCTTCGGGGCAAGCCGAGGCAAGTTGCTCAAACACCTTCTAACCCCAGCGGGGGTCAAGCCTAACCCGGATAAGCTGAAGTCCATCGTGGAATTGGAATCGCCTCGCAATGCCAAGGAGGTTCAGTGCTTGACGGGTAATCAGGTCGGGCTGAGTGGGTTTCTCTCTCTTGTTGGGGAGAAATGCTCACCCTTCTTCAAAACGCTTCGGGGGACCAAACAGTTTGAGTGGACGGAGGAATGTGAGGAGGCTTTTCGGGCATTGAAGGCTCAACTATCCCAAGCGCCGCTCCTACAAAGCCCGAAGGAGGGGGAGGACTTGGTCTTGTACCTTGGGGTAGGGGCTGAGGCTGTGAGTTCTTTGTTGGTAAGAGAAGAAGGGAAGAGACAGTTACCCATCTACCATGTTAGTAGGATCTTAAAGAAGGTTGAGCTACGCTACCCCATCTTAGAGAAGTTGGATTTCTCTCTGATCGTCTCGACCAGGAAGCTCAGGCCGTACTTTTAAGCCCACTCAATCAAGGTGGTGACCGACCACCCACTGCGCAAGATCTTTGAAGGGGTGGAACACTCGGGGCGGTTGGCCAAGTGGTCCATTGAGCTCAGCGGTTTCGACGTCTCCTTCATGTCAAGGCTCTCCATCAAGGCACAGGCGGTGGCTGACTTCTTAGTCGACTACTTCATAGAACTGGAGGGGGAGGAAGCACTGCCAAGGGAATCATGGAAGATGTACTTTGACGGAGCCTCAGGGAAGCATTCCCTTGGAGGAGGGGTAGTGTTGGTAAGCCCTCAAGGGTTCACCATAGAGCAAGCAGTGGTGTTGTACTTCTCGATCACAAACAATCAGGCTGAGTATGAGGCTGTCATAGTCGGGTTGCAGTTATCTAAGGAGCTCGGGGTTCAAGACGTGGAAGTGCTCACAGATTCACTAGTGGTGGCATCACATATCATAGGAGAATATGAAGCTCGGGAGCCCACCCTCCAGAAGTACTTGTCCAAGGCGAGGGTGATCATTGGTGGGTTCCGAGCATTCTCAATTCAGCATGTCCATAGGGAAGAGATGAAGCAGCGGGCCGATTGGCAAAGTTTGGACCCCGGGGGGGAGGGGGGAATCTTGACCGAGCTATTTCATCCTGCGATCGAGGAGGGGGAGCTGATGGAAGTGGATCGACGACCCTCATTGGTGGATCCCTTTGTCACCTTCTTCACTACAGGTAGTCTCCCCGAAGGGGTCAAGGAAGCAAAGGGCTTTCGGCATAAAGCAGCTCACTATCTTATGCATGAAGGGGGATTACAACGGAAGATGTTGTCGGGCCTTTTGGCACGATGTGTGGCGGAGGAAGAGATCCCAAGAATTTTGGAAGAGGTGCACTCTGGAGAATGTGGCAGCCTTGGAAGCAAGGTTGGTCAGGCAGGGATACTTCTGGCCCACCCTGAGGAAGGATGTGGCATAGTTCGCGAGGAGGTGCCAATAGTGTCAACTCTACGCCCCCTCCAACTCCTACCCGCTCAACGGCTTCGAAGCATCACGACACCATGACCTTTCGCCATTTGGGGGATGGACCTAGTCGGGCCATTTGGGGGATGGACCTAGTCGGGCCATTCCCTCTGGCAAGGCGGGCCTAAAGTTTTTTCGAGAACGGTTTTTCAACTTTTTTGGTGCGCATTTTCATGACCTTGCAGAGGCTCAAGCAGCAAGTAATAACGACAGGGATGGCCTGAGAGACAAACTCAGAGGTGTATTTATAAAATAAATGTGGGGTCCGCAAAAAGATTCTCTATCAGGTCAGCAAGTACCCACCGAATATTAGGGGTTGGACGTATCTTTCTGAGCACAAGGCTAGCTCGCAAAGAGCGTGGATTGTGTACAACCCCATATTCGTTTGGTGGGACCAGGACCCCCCAAGGACCCGAATTGGGCTAGATTTGGGCTAAATTTGGATCAGATAAGAAAGTGGGCGAGAGGGCTCTCGCCATAAGTGGGCGGGAAGGCTCTCGCTCAGGGGTCGGTTAACGCAATTTCGTCGAGCGCCATTCGTAGAACTCTAATTCGTCGAATCGCGAAGGACTAATTCGGCAAACTGAGAAGGTTCAATTGGTCGAGCTGAGAACCTTAATTCGTCGAACGCCATTTGTCGAACCTTAATTCATCGAACGCCATTTGTCGAACGTTATTCGTCGAACGCCATTCATCGAATGTTATTCATCGAACGCAAATTCGTCGAACCGTGCCTTCGATTCAAGTTATTTTCGTTGAGAAGGTTTAGGTTTAGGTCATAGCCGAACCAGGGCAGGCAGGAAGGCTCCCACCCCGGGAAGGCTAAAGGGCTCGTGCCTCGGGCAGCGGAAGCCCTTGGCGTTGAGTGATGATTCTCCACTCAACGCTCCCGCCAGCCCTTGGCATTGAGTGATGCTTCTCCACTCAACACTCCCGCCAGCCCTTGGCCTTGAGTGATGCTTCTCCACTCAACGCTCCCAGAAGCCTTTGGCGTTGAGTGATGCTTCTCCACTCAACGCTCCCGGAAGCCTCTAGCATTGAGTGATGCTTCTCCTCTCAACGCTCCGAGAAGCTCTTGGCGTTGAGTGATGTTTCTCCACTTAACTCTCCTGCAAGCCCTTGGCGTTGAGTGATGCTTCTCCACTCAATGCTCCTGCTCAACCCAAACCTGAAATTACCTAAATACCCATGGGTCTGCATTTAGCTCCTCAGAACAGCGGAGTTTGGCTATTGGCAGACCAGTCCAGGGGTATTTTAGTAATTTTAGGACAGCGGAATTACGCTTTTTGCAGACTAGATATTGAAATTCTATAAATAGACCCACAGGATACCTCGAAAGGCAGATTTTTATCATACTCTCATTTATCCTTCTAGAGCTTTCTGAGGTACTCCTAGCCCAGTAATTGGCTTTGGAGGGGAAGCGCTCAGAGAACTTCCGGGTTAGAGGATGGACCTCCCAGTTGAGGATTTGGGTCAGTTCTTAGTCCTTATAACTAGTCTTTAGTTAAGGTTTGGGAGAAATAGGTGTCGGCTACACCCCAAGGTCTGAACTCTCATTGAGGCTAGTTTTTGGCTTCAACATTTCTGGTGCGGTGAGCGTGTACCGTAGCTGATACAAGAAAATCTCAAGCCAAGTCTCATGGCAGGAGGTGGAGGTGAAGGAGATGGCTCGGGAGGTTCTCCCTCTCGGTGAAGTGGGGTGACGTTGGGGATGTTGGAGCACTTCAGGCAAGAAGTCTTGCAGACCATCCACTTAGCCTTCTTGGCAAGAGGCGAGTGGGAGACTCCTCAAGTCCCGGTGGCGTTGCTCCGTCGTTGGGCGAGAACGCTCCCGGGCAATGCCCGGGAAAGGAGGTTCTGGTAGAGGCTGCGAAAAGGGATTTCCCCAGGTGGGAGCTATTCCCGGGACAGACCAGTGCGGACAGGGCAAGCGAGCCGAGGTCGCTCGATGAACCCTCTCGACAGGAAGGGGGCGGAAGCCCCTTCAGTGAGCTCATCATCTCAACTCTGGTTCTGAAGGGGTTCTGGGAGCCAAACATGACCTACTATACGAGGAGGGACGACCCCACACAGTATGTGCAGTGGTTTGAAGATGTCGTCTTCATAAGGAAAATGTCAGATGCCATCAAGTGTAGGCTCTTCGCCATCACTTTGTAGGAGAAGGCTAAGGACTTGTTCCACAAGTTGCCTGCGAGTTCGATCTATTACTTTGAGGATCTGCGACGCGGGTTCTTACTGAGGATCTCAACATCCAAAAAGAGGAAGAAGGAAGCAGAGTACTTGTTTGCCATCAAGCAGAGGCCAGAAGAGACGCTTGGGACGCTATGTCGATAGGTTCCAGGAGGAGATTCTATAGGTTCAGGAGATACCGAGATACACGATGATGTTTGCCTTCACCCTTGGGCTGAGGTCCAGCTTCTTTAGCATGAAGCTGAAGAGAGTTACCCCCCTCTCCTTTGAGGAGCTGATGGAGAGGGCGGCAAAGGAAATCGAGATCGAGGAGGCCAATCCGGCGTTTGCCAAGAAGTTGGCCAAGTTGGCGGAGGATGATGGGAAGGAATCGGGAGCAGGGAGGCAGAGAGAGCAAAGAGAGGAGAGAAGGAGAGAAGAACCCCGAGGTCAGGGGCAGCAGCAAGGATGGGGGCCACGAGAGCCGAATAACAGGTTGGGCTGGAGGCCCCAGGAAGGTCACCCTCAGGGACGGGGTGGTGGTTTCCAAGGATGGGACAACCACCATGAGCAAAGTAGGTTCAACCAGCCGGCCTGTAGGCAAGGATAGAGGGCCGCCCTCCTACCACAGCAGGAAGCGATGGAGATAGTGATGGGAAGAGGAGGAAGGAGAGGAGCTCGGGGAGGAGCGAGGAGGAGATAGGGCAGGGTGGCATTGCCCTTCTGTGACTTTCACCAGGAGGTGGGTCATGCAACGGCCACCTGCCCGGAGTTTCTGTAGATGAGAGCGGCCAGGGGGCAGGTCCAGCAGTAGCCCGTCGTAAGGATTGAGGAAGTTTTACAAGGAGGAGGAGAGGATAAATGTGAAGACCGGATAGACGTGGGAGCCCAAGGAGGAATCGTGGTGATCCATAGGACTGTGGGGATCGAAGACTGTGGGGATCGAAGCTACTCGTAAGGGGAGCTTCTAAACCATGTATCGAAGGAGCATCGCCTCGACCTCCCAGACCCCCCCCCCCCCCCCACAGGAGGAAAAATCACTTTATCGGTGAAAGACATGCCTGACTACGAAGACCCGTTCTGTGACACTTTGCTGATCCAGACGACGGTGAGAACTTCACGGTCTCCAGGATTTTAGTTGACAACGGGAGATCCGTGTATGTAATCTTCAAGAAAGCCTTTGACGAGATGAAGGTGGAAGCTCGGAGGGTTCTAGCCTCGGATGGGCCATTGTTTGGATTTTCGGGGGAGCGGGAGGAAATTGAAGGAGGGGTAGGGTTGCATGTGACGTTGGGGGGTATCAAGGAACTATCGGTTCATCATTGTTGATGCTCCGAGCAGCTATAACGCAATCTTTGGGCGGCCACTTATCAACGCCTTTCATTACGTACCCTACTCGTTTCATCAATGCCTAAAGTTTAGCAGTGGAGGAGTGTAGGTCAGGATCAGGGGGATCCAAAGATCGCGAGGCAGTGCTACATGACTGTCTTTAATACCATTTCTTGGATGGCGGAGGCAGAGGAGTTGGAGAAGGAGATGGCGATGGAGGAGGAAGCTATGGGGGAAGGAGAGGTGAGCCTATGTGAGGCTGGAGAGAAGGCTAAAGAGGAGGTTGTGGAGAGAGGAGTGGTGATCCTAGGTATGGCTGGAGAGAATACTGCAGGGGAGGCAGAGGTGGAGGGAGAAGTTGGGGGGGAGACCCGGAGGGGTGAAGAAGTGGAATTGTCTGGGGAAGGCCAGTTGATGGAGATGGAGGTTGAAAGGGTAGAAGGTGAGGAGGAGTTGGGAGAAGAGGAGGAAAGAGTTGGCAAGGAGCAATCCCGGCTGGAGCCGGCAGAGGAAGTCGTGGAGATGGAGGTCATCAGTATAGCAGGGAAGGTAGAGAAGGTAAGGATCAGCGGAGGCTTGCACCCAGAAGACCAGGCAAGAATGCGAGAGTGCGTCCAAAAGAATGTTGACATCTTTTCCTGGAGCGCGGTGGACATGTCGGTCATCGACGCGGATGTGGCTTGCCAACGTCTGAACCTAGATCACAAGACGCATCCCATTCGCCAGAAGATGAGAACCATCGCCACCAAGCTGGAGGAGCCCATCCGCGAGGAGGTCAAGAAGCTTCTCGATGCATGTTTCATCTCGGAGATCCAGTACTCAGGCTGGGTCTCAAATGTGGTAATGGTAAATAAGGGTGATCGGAGGTGGCACATGTGTGTAGATTTCTCTTTATTGAATAAATTAGGATTGCTACCCCCTGCCTCGAATCGACGCGCTGGTTGATTCAGCCGTCGGTTTTCTATTATAGGTATTTTGGATGCTTTTTCAGGTTGTCATCAGATCCGCATGCATCCCCCCGATGTCAAGGATGTATCCTTCATCATAAGGGAGAGATGCTTCAGCTATAAAATGATGACCTTCAGGCTAAATAACACGGGGGCTTCGTACCAGCGAATGATGGATCAGTTGTTTAAAAACCAGAGGGGTAGGAACCTGGAGGTCTATGTCGATGACCTTTTGGTAAAGGGAAGGGATGTAGGTTCACACCTACTTGACTTGGAGGAGACGTTCTCGACCCTGCGAAGGTTTAAGATGAGGCTAAACCCCCAAAAGTGTGTCTTCGGGGTAAGTCGAGGAAAGTTCCTCAGACACCTTCTAACCCCAGCGGGGGTTGAGCCTAACCCGGATAAGGTGAATACCATCGTGGAATTGGAATCGCCTCGCAATGCCAAGGAGGTTCAGTGCTTGACGGGTAATCTGGCCGGGCTAAGTCGGTTTCTCTCTCGTGCCGGGGAGAAATGCTCACCCTTCTTCAAAACGCTTCGGGGGAACAAACATTTTGAGTGTACGGAGGAATGTGAGGAGGCTTTCCGGGTATTGAAGGCTCAACTATCCCAAGCGCCGCTCCTATATTGCCCGAAGGAGGGGGAGGACTTGACCTTGTACCATGGGTAGGGGTTGAGGCTGTGAGTTTTGTGTTGGTAAGGGAAGAAGGGAAGAGACAGTTACCCATCTACCATGTCAGTAGGATCTTAAAGAAGGCTGAGCTACGCTACCCCATCTTAGAGAAGTTGTCTTTCTCTCTGATCATCTCGGCCAGGAAGCTCAGACCATACTTTCAAGCCCAATCAATTAAGGTGGTGACCAACCACCCACTATGCAAGATCTTTGAAGGGGTGGAACACTCAGGGCGGTTGGCCAAGTGGTCCATTGAGCTCAGTAGTTTCGACATCTCCTTCATGTCAAGGCTCTCCATCAAGGCGCAGGTGGTGGCTGACTTCTTGGCTGACTATGTCATAGAGCTGGAGGGGGAGGAAGCACTGCCAAGGGAAGCATGGAAAATGTACGTTGGCGGAGCCTCAGGGAAGCATTCACTTGGAGGAGTGGTAGTGTTGGTAAGCCCTCATGGGTTCACAATAGATCAAGCAGTGGTGTTGCACTTCTCGGTCACAAATAATCAGACGGAGTATGAGGCTGTCATAGCCGGGTTGTAGTTGGCTAAGGAGATCGGGGTTCACGATGTGGAAGTGCTCACAGATTCACTGCTGGTGGCGTCACAGATCATAGGAGAATATGAAGCTCGGGAGCTCACCCTCCAGAAGTACTTGTCAAAGGCGAGGGTGATCATTGGTGGGTTTCGAGCATTCTCAATTCAGCACGTCCCTAGGGAAGAGAATGAAGCATCAGACTGATTGATCAAGTTTGGACCCCGGGGGGAACCTTGACAGAGCTATTTCATCCCGCGATCGAGGAGGGAGAGCTGATGGAAGTGGATCGACGACCCTTGTGGGTGGATCCATTTGTGACCTTCTTCACTACAAGCAGCCTCCCCGAAGGGGTCAAGGAAGCAAAGGGCTTTCGGCACAAAGCAGCTCACTATCTTATGCATGAAGAGGGATTACATCGGAAGATGCTGTCGGGCCTTTTGGCACGATCTGTGGCAGAGGAAGAGATCCCAAGAATTTTGGAAGAGGTGCACTCCGGAGAATGTGGCAGCCTTGGAAGTAAGGGTAGTCAGGCAGGGATACTTCTGGCCCACCCTGAGGAAGGATGCGACAGAGTTTGCGAGGAGGTACCAAAAGTGACAACTCTACGCCCCCTCCAACTCCTACTCGCTCAGCGGATTCGAAGCATCACGACGTTGTGGCCTTTCTCCATTTGGGGCATGGACCTAGTCGGGTCGTTCCCTCCGGCAAGGCGGGCCTGAATTTCTTCCGAGAATGGTTTTTCAACTTTTTTGGTACGCATTTTCATGGCCTTGCAGAGGCTCAAGCATAGAGTAATGACGACAGGGATGGCCTGAGAGACAAACTCAGTGGTGTATTTATAAGATAAAGGTGGGGTCCGCAGAAACATTCCCTCCAAGGTCAGCAAGTACCTAACAAATATTAGGGGTTGGACGTATCTTTCCGAGTACAAGGCTAGCTCGCAAAGAGCGGGGATTGTGTACAACCCCATATTCGTTGGGTGTGACCAGGACCCCCCAAGGACCCGAATTAGGCTATATATGGGCTAAATTTGGATCAGATAAGAAAGTGGGTGGGAGGGCTCTCGCCGTAAGTGGGCGGGAAGGCTCTCGCTCAGGGGTCGGTTAACGCAATTTCATCGAGCGCCATTCGTAGAAATCTAATTCGTCGAATCGCGAAGAACTAATTCGGCGAACTAAGAAGGTTCAACTGGTCGAGCTGAGAACCTTAATTCGTCGAACGCAATTCGTCGAACCTTAATTCGTCGAACGTCATTCGTCGAACGTTATTCATCGAATGCCATTCGTCGAATGTTATTCGTCGAACACAAATTCGTCGAACTGAGCCTTCGACTCAAGTTATTTTTTTCGATCAGGTTTAGGTTTAGTCCATAGTTGAACCAGGGCAGGCGGGAAGGCTCTCGCCCAGGGCAGGCGAAAGGACTCATGCCTCGGGTCGGCGAAAGACCTTGGCGTTGAGTGATGCTTCTCCACTCAATGCTACCGCCAACCCTTGGCGTTGAGTGATGCTTTTCCACTCAACGCTCTGCCAACCCTTGGCGTTGAGTGATTCTTCTCCACTCAATGCTCCCGGAAGCCTTTGATATTGAGCGATGCTTCTCCACTCAACGCTCCTAGAAGCCTTTGGCATTGAGTGATGCTTCTCCACCCAACGCTCCCAAAATCTCTTGGCGTTGAGTGATGCTTATCCACTCAACGCTCCTGCTAGCCCTTGGCGTTTAGTGATGCTTCTCCCCTCAATGCTCCCGCTCAACCCAGACCTGAAATTACCTAAATACCCCTGGGTCTGCATATAGCTCCTCAGAATAACGGAGTTTGGCTATTGGCAGACTAGTCTAGGGGCATTTTAATAATTTTAGGGTAGCAGACTTACACTTTTTTCAGACCAGATATTGAAAATCTATAAATAGACCCGCAGGATACCTCAGAAGGCAGATTTTTCTCACACACTCATTTCTCCTTCTAGAGCTTTCTGAGGTACTCCTAGCCCAGCAATTGGCTTTGGAGGGGAAGAGCTCAGAAAACTTCAGGATTAGATGATGGACCTCCCAGCTGAGGCTTTGGGTCAGTTCTTAGTCCTTATAACTAGTCTTGTGTTGAGATTTGGGAGAAATAGGTGTCAGCTACACCCTAAGGTCCGAACTCTCGTTGAGGCCAGTGTTTGGATTCAACACCAGCTTCTTATGACTTGTCTGGTAGAATTTCACGGCCAATACAAGTAAATGACTGCATTATAATCGAATGAAATTCACTGTCATGAACTTTCTGCACTCCATTTGGGGATATAGCACAAGTGGTCGTTGCCTAGAAAGTTGTTTTTGATTTTGCTCCTACACTTATCCACATGGTGAATTCTTCTTTTTTCAGGTTTAATATCATATAATATGACTGAAAATACTGTAAACAATGAATCCTCAAAGGATATTATTCTATTTAAGTCTTCCGTTCAAAGGTATTCTGAACACTTGAGTACTTCATAGTCTAATAGTGTTATTCTTGTGATTTTTTTCATTTTGTTTTGAATAGTGAATCTGAAATAAAGTTGGAAGTTGGTAGTCATTTTGAAACCAACATTCAGTTTCCTTCCAGGAAGTATTAATTGATTGGGCACGCACTGTTTGCAAATCCCTTAGTTTTGCAGTGATTGTTAAAGGTTCAGATAAATTAGATTGTGTTATCTCTCCAACATACATAAATAAAACGCTCATTTGGTCATAGCTCTATTCAAGTAAGTAAGGAGTTTAAAGGATTGTTGTATTCCGATCTTATTGGACGAGTCTCATTACATGCATTACAATTGTTAAAGTGGAGGAAGATAAGTGTCATAACTCAAAATTTGTTGGAGGTGAAAATTGTTCACATACAAATTGTTACACACTTGGGTTACCATGTGCTCATGAGTTAGCACCTTATATATCCCAAAACAAAGCTTGTCTGATATGGTTAGTTCATAAACATTAGAAGCAACTATCTTTTCTTTCGGATAGTGGTGAAACACCACCTACACAAGAATCAATTAACATGAGAGAAATTGATATAGCTATTGAGTTGAAGGGGATCATGCAAAGGTATGCAAACACCAACGAGCACCAACAAAAGAAGATTAGAAACAAATTGCATGAGATCATGGATCCAACATGTAGTCAAACAAAGGAACCTATTTTGCCAACTTCTCTAAAAAGGTAAGCCAAAAGGAAGTAGAAAGAGGTTCAAAAATGATTACATAAGTACTAAACACAATCCGTCGTTATTTGAGCATATCATGAAGGAAGTCAAACGTACACACACAAAAATGTCAAAATCATCAAGAGAACAAAGTGTGCGCAGAAAAAGACTCTACGATAATGTCCACCGACAACTACCGAGTTGTGTGCAAAATACTTTGTTGATGTTTGTAATGTTGTTGCGGATGGCCACTGTGGATTCCGAGTTATTAGTGAATCACTGCACATAGGAGATAATTGGCAACAAGTTCAACTAGATTTAATGAATGAATTGGAGAAGAGACCTATTTTATATGATTCGATATTCGGAAGCACGAGAAAGCAAGCCTTATTCAACTCTCTTGATTGTGAAAACACACTGGCACCATAAGATAAGTGGATGACGATGCCAGATATGGGTTTGGTGATTTCAAGTTGCTACAATATATACGTGGCTCTGATTTCAAAAAAATCGAAGTGTAACATTCTTATCATTGGACGCACCAATTCCTCGCGTACCAAACACTATTTAGATTGGATTCATCAACAGTAATCATTTCATTAAATTATGCACGAAAGAAGGAACAACACTTCCACCATTATACTCTCCTTGGAGGACATATAACACACAAGTTGGAAGTTCATGGGAATGCATCCTCAACAAATTAAAAAGGAATGAAATGTAAGTGAAACATTGTTTATATACTTTTTTATATGAACTTATTTTGCGATGCAATATAAATGATTTAAATTTCGGATGCAGGTCGAAGTGTGGTCATTAGACGTAATTGCTATAAAAATGCAATTGAATTTTTCATTTCTTGACTTTTGTCATTAGGTGAGCTTCAACTAGAAAAATAATGGTCAATTATTTTTACATTAGAGAAGCACCACATAACATAAAATTGCTAATCGTTATTATTATTTTTGTGCAGATGATGATGATGTTTTGTTTAAATATTTTGGTGCATATGATGATATTTTGTTTAAAGATTTTGGTGCATATGATGATATTTTGTTGAAAAGGAAGTTTTGGATTGCAGTATTTTGACTCATTTTAAATGCTAACATAAGTGGTTGAATGAATATGTTTGAAATCATTTATAATGTCATTATATGTATTGAGTTATTTTGAAAGAATGAATGTTTTAAACAAAATTTAATTTTTTAAAAAAAATTTATGTTGGTTTGGTAGTAACAAAATAGTTTTCAAATAGCCATTTTGAAATATGAAGGTTTGATAATAGTAATGGTTTGCTAGAAACCAAATTCAATTTTCTAGAAACGGCACCCTATATATATGGGATTGCTTGAAAAACGCGGAACCCGTTTTTAGCAAAAAATGCGGAACACACACTTTTTGAAAGTAGACTTACTTTCATGCATTTTTAGGAAAAGTATTCAACATGAAAGTAGACCTATTTTCAAAAGGCACGTGTAACCCATTTTTGCTAAAAATGGATTGTGTTATTACATTAAATCTTATATATATCTTTATCATATATAAAGATATTTCATCAACCATATATAAAAATTCCCATATAGAACAAACATAGCTACCCTGCCTGGTTAAGCCCATCATACATTAATTTTTAAAGAACACCCCTCTCCTAATATTTATACCAAAAAGAGTAACTGAATACCATGATGTGGGACAAAAGAAAAAAAAGCAATAAAACATTTTCGGCTCTCGGACATACACGTTAGATGATGTGTTTTCTAATTTTATAGAAGAAAAAAAGTAATGCATTTTCCGCCTGCTCCACCTAACCCAAAAACTCATGCGTTTTTTTAAAACATTTTTTTTAATTCTCGATTTTTCATTTAAATTTTAAAATTTTCAAAAAAAAATTTATTAACTTTAAAAATTAAAATAATTATAGATAAAATTATAAACTGATAAATAAAAAATAATAATTCATTTTTAAAAGAAATCAAAAAAATTACAGATAAAAAACTAAAAACCACAGGGGGTGGGCGGAGCCCAACACCACAAAATTAAAACCTGTCGTGGGAGGGCGAAGCCCGCCATCACAAAATTTAAAAACATCGATGGCGGTCGAAGCTTGCCGGAGGCGAGAGAAGCCTGCCGCCTGTTAGAACTCCTTATTACTGATGTGGGCTAGGATTACTATTAGGATTTTTATTTTGACCCAACTTGTATAGACTAGGGTCATATTTCATTTTCCAGAGTTGTTTCAGAAGGAACTCCTGAGAAGCTCAGTTTGAGAACTCTATACTCAGCTCGACGAACTCTGAACTCAGTTCGACTAACTCAGATCTCAAACTCTGAGCTTAGTTCGATGAACTCTGAGCTCAGTTCAACGAACGCAGAGCTCAGCTCGATGAAAGTAGACGTTCAGACCGTGAAAGCTCAGTTCGACGAAAGTCAGGCTCAGGTCGATGAAATACTTGCTGAGTTCGACGAATCAGATAGTTTTTATATTAATAGAAGGTAGAATGATTTCAAATGTTTGGTAACTGAAACTCTGACATTTAATGCTAAATATTCTAACAAATATAGCTGTTTAAGGCAGCATTAAATATGGATTTATCACAGAGTTTAAATTCTAATTAATTCCAAGGTAGTTACAAATTCTGAAGGGATTCAGACGTTTCAGAATCATTTTTCAAATATTGAATTCTTCCTGACAGCATATATATATCTATAGAATATTACTGCTTGATAAGTTTTTTTGGACACAAGGAGATTTTGAGATATACAGATATTTTGCTCCAGACTCTTCTTAAAGAGACATCCTAATTCTTATCTGTCTGAAATATCTACTGGAGTGCAAAAGCATACAAGAAGGCATACACCATGAAGAAAAGTCTCCTCCTTTGATCGTAATCTCTATTCAAATCAGGGGGAGCTTTTTGCAACATCATCCACTAAGTTTTCTCAGAGATTCTTGACAGAGAAGACAACTTCTAACTCTTTATTTTATTCTTAAACTGTGTACAGGGTTTTAACTCTCTTCAAAGGTTAACTCTTGGTTCATAAGTCACCTGATCAAAAGACTTAAGTTTGGTTTTGGGGTACCTGGTCAAAAACCCAAAGGGTCGCTAGATCTTCCTTAAAAATAGATCTTCTGGTGACAGGGCACCTAATCAAAAACCTATAGTGGATTCCTACCAGGGTGGTAGAAGAGTAGACGTACCCAGATTTATTGGGGAACTATTATAAAATTCTTATGTCGTTTGTGATTGTTTCTTTTTATTTGTGTGTTATGATTATTATCTATATACATATACATATATCATTATTTTTACAACTGCTAAAAATAACATTAAAGTTTTAAAATTTTTTATTCACCTCCCCCCCCCCTCTAGAGTAAAGTTAGATCTATCCCTTCATTTTTAATTGGTATCAGAGGGAGGTTAGTGGTTTTATAGGCTAACACCTGAACCAACAGATCCTGATAGATCTTATTTTACCTAGTAGATTGATTTTATCATAGCGCAAAATAAGGAGTATGCAAGCACTATACCTCTTATTTGCAATCTTAATAAGTTTGCTCTGTGGAAGGCAAGGATTATATTATATATAAATTCTATTGATGAGGATATCTACAATTCCATTTTGACGGGTCCACCTCTACCACTAGCAGCACCAAGTACCAGTGGTACACCTCCACCAGAATGGACAGAGGCTCAGAGAAAAGCAAAGACTGCTGATGCAAAGGCTATGAACATACTAGCCCAACAATGTCTGATGATATTTTTCAGAAAATTGTTGAATGCACCTCGATCAGCAAAAGATATCTGGGACTCCCTCACTGAAATGGTAGCTGGATCAGCAGATAAAAGAAAAGACAGAAGATCTCACATGATTTCTCAATATGATAATTTCAAAAACAGAGAAACTGAATGTGTTGCTGATATGTATATAAGGCTCAGTCTCATAATCAATGAATTGAAAACCTTGGAGAAAGATATTACACTGACAGAAGTTAATGACAAAATTCTCATGTGTTTTCCTAGTATATGGGATTCAAGAATTTGGCTAATTAGAGAAGCCAGAAGTGTAAATGAGATTTTAACAGAAACCTTATTGGGCAAGCTCAAATTCTATGAGCAGCTCATCAAAATAAGGGAAGCTGAAGAAATTACCTTATCCTCAGTAAAGAAGGACAAGAGTATTGCATTCCAAGCAAGTGAAGAGGAATAATAACTTCCATAGAATGAAGAACTCATGAGTCTTTTGGCTAAAAGATTTTACAAGATGGCCAGGAAAGACTTTAGGAGAAGATTTTCCATAAACAAGGACAAGTCAAGGTATGAAAAAACACCTACTAAAGAGATTGTATGTTATGGTTGCAGGAAACCAGGACACATTCTTCCAAAATATCCTGAGAGTCAGAAGAAAGATAAGAAGAAGGAGAAAGATTTAAAGAATCATTTAAACAAACCCTCTTCTAGTAAATACAGACAGAAGGGGAAAGGCTTTGTTGCTGAAACATGGCGTGAGACAGACACAGTATATTCATCCAGTTTAAGTGAAGATGAAGAAGAATCAAAGGCTAAAGAAGTATGTTTGATGGCAATCAATGCATCAAATAGCAATTCTGATTCTAAATCTGAGTCAGAAGAGGGCCAGATAATTTCAACTTTTGATTTTACATCAGACCAGTTCAAAATAGATTTTAAATTTCTTTGTAAAGATCTGATAAAATCTGAGAAGGAAATAAAACTTCTCAGAGATAAGTTAACTGAATGGAACAACTTATCTTCAGAAAACATTAAACTTAAAAAGGAATTGGAAATCTCTAAAGAATAAATAGTTTCTCTAGAAAACAAATTATCTGAAGCTAAAAAGTTTGAAAAACTCTTAATGGGAGAAGTATCGAACTGATGAATATTACAAGTATAGTCAATGCCAGATTAAATGGCAAACTAGGCTTTGGAGCTTCATCCAGTCAACCTCCAATTCTTAAGAGAAATATTTTAACTACTACTATTAAATTCATATCTGCTAAATAAAAAGAAATATTAGCAATTACAGATAAAGACACTGAAGCTTTGTCATATAGTGAACCAGAGAATAAATCAAAATCCTTTCAGAAAAACCATGTTTAACAGAATTCGTCAAACCAAGATCGACGAAATCATTATTATTCATCGAATAGAGTTAGACGAACGTTGAACGCAGGAAATGAGTATAGTTATACAATGAATGGAGCTCGATGAAATCACTACTATTCGTCGAACGACGCTCGACAAAATCAGAATAATTCGTCGAACTCAAATTTTTCAAATAGAAAATTTAATTCTTTTCAAAAGAATAATCATACTCAAAAGTTTATAAATCCTTTTACTGAGTGGATCATTCCTCACAGGAGATATCATCCACTTAGATATAAAGATCAACCTGAATTTTTTTATATTTCTTCTGATTATGTCAGAAAAATAGGACCCAAGGTAATCTGGGTCAAGAACACCTAACTTGTTCTTAATAAAGGAAAAGAACTATCCTGCCACAGAGGAATAATGGTGTTTGGATAGTGGGTGCTCTAAACACATGACATATGGAAAATCTAATCTAAAAGACTTCAAAGCAAAGCTTGGACCAAAATTCATATTTGGAGACTCCAACTGTAGCCAGACAGAGGGCTATGGCAATATCAAAGTTGGAGTAGTTACCTTCAGAAAGGTAGCTTATGTAAAATGTCTTAAGCATAACCTTATCAGCATCAGTCAACTATGTGATGAAGATTATCAGGTATCATTTAATAAGTCTTTATGCTCTCTTATATCTAGTGAAAATAAAATTGTTATATCTGGGGTTAGACAGGGTAACATCTATTTAGTTAATTTTAATTCTGCTAAATCTGAAATATGTTTATTTAATCAGATAAGTAAAACAAATGAACTTTGACATAAAAGATTAGGGCATGTAAATCTTAGAACTATTGCTAAATTGTCTAAGGACAACTTTGTCAAAGGACTACCTTCTGGATCTTACAAGAAGGAAGGACTTTGCATGGTTTGTCAATTAGGTAAGAAAACTAAAAATAGTTTTAAATCCATATCTAAGAGTGATTCACCCAGAATTTTGTATTTGCTACATATGGACCTTTTTGGACCTATTGCAATACAAAGTTGGGGAGGAAAGACCTGCACTTTAGTTATTGTTGATATTTCTCAAGATTCTTTTGGGTGTTCTTTCTTAGAAACAAGTCTTATACCTTCAAAATTCTTACAGACTTTCTTAGGAACATCAAGATTGAGTATTCTACTCAGATTGCATTGATCAGAAGTGATCATGACACTGAGTTTGAATCTCTTCTGATGAGAGAATTCTGTGAGAAAGAAGGAATCAGGCAGTCTTTCTCTACTCCTAGAACTCCTCAACAAAATGGGGTGACACAAATGAAAAATAGAATCCTAATTGAATCTGCTGGAACATTACTTGCAGATGCTCACTTACCCCTATCCTTTTGGGCAGAGGCAGTAAGCACAGCAAATTATGTTCTTAACAAAAGTCTCATTCATAAACTCAAGGGTAAGACTCTCTATGAATTGCTTAAAAATAAGAAACGTAAAGTAAGTTATTTTAAAATTTTTGGGTGTAAATGTTATATCCATAATAATGACAAGAAACACTTAAGAAAATTTGAAGCCAAAGCTGCAGAAGGAATATTTTTTGAATATTCTCTTGTCAGCAAGGCTTATAGGATTTATAATAAATCTACCTTTAAAATAGAAGAATCTATACATGTATCTGTTGGAACCCAAGGTTGGATTTGGGTAAGGATCACTATTAGGATGATTAGTTTGACCCAAAATGTATAGTCTAAGGGTCATAGGGCTTTCCAAGTATTCCTCAGAAAGAATCCCAGAAGAAGTGCAGAAGAATTCCAGAGAAAATCAATTTTAAAGTTCAGAAATTTTAGCTCTCAGAAATAGTCGAACGGAGTTCAACTATTGCAGTCCAGAGATAGTCGAACGGAGTTCAACTATTGCAGTCCAGAGATAGTCGAACGGAGTTCAACTATTACAGTCCAGAGATAGTCGAACGGAGTTCAACTATTGCAGTCCAGAGATAGTCGAACGGAGTTCAACTATTGCAGTCCAGAGATAGTCGAACGGAGTTCAACTATTGCAGTCCAGAAATAGTCGAACTGAGTTCAACTATAATCGAACGGAGTTCAACTATAGTCGAACGGAGTTCAACTATTTCTATGTTCAGCTCTAAGAGAACAAATAACTCAGATGCAGGTCAACTATAGTCGAACGGAGTTCAATGATAGTCGAACGGAGTTCAACTATAGTCGAACGCAGATTGGAGAAGCTTTTTAGATTAAATTTTGGTGATTTCCTGTGCAGTTATTGGAGACAGCTGGCTAGAGTTATTCAAGGCTTAATTAAAGGAATTTACAGCTAATATATTTAATGCTAAATATTCTTATGAATATAGCCGTTGGGAGGCTGCATTAAATATGAATCAATTCAGAGGTTTATTGTCAGTTACCTTTCCAAGACAGTTTCCTTTCTTGAAAATGTCTCTGCCGCATCAAACAAGAATTAAAATGACTTTCCTCAGCCCAGTGGATACATATATATTTTTTATACAGAAGATAAAAATATATAGCAGAGAGGCTCAGAAATAACAACAAGAGACAGAGAGAGAAAAAGCTTTCAAGAGACAACATATTCAGATTTGTCTACAGAGCTTGCTGGAGATTTTCATCTAGTTGAAGGCCTACACCCTGAAGCAAAGCTTCCACTCCTGAACTATTCTACATCTCAGGGGGAGCTTTGACAACATCACTGAATCCACATAGTCTTCTCAGTTGCTTGAGAAAGAGAAGACTTCCATCACTCTCTCATCCCCACCTCTGTAAAGGGTTTTTCAAACTCCCTTCAAAAGTTTGTGTTTGGTTTCTGAGACCTTATCAAAACTCAGTGGTGGCAAGACACCTGATCAAAAAATCTGGTTTGGTTTTTGAGCACCTTATCAAAAGCTCATTGGTGTCCAGGACACCTGATCAACTCATCCTGCAGTGGATTCCTACCAGGGTGGTAGAAGAGTGGATTACCCAGATTTGGGGAACCACTATAAATTTCCTTGTGTCGTCTTGTTTGCTTGCTCTGTTTTCTTCCTTATGTGCTGTGAATTTTATTTCATTTTTATTTTCTAAAAACTCTTAAGCATATCAGATCTATCACCTCACTTTCAATTGGTATCAGAGCGAGGTTGGTTAAACATACCACACCTTGGTGGTTGTACAGGCTAACATCTGAATCAAAAGATCCTTGATAGATCTTATTGTTCTTGAGAGTTTTTCATGGCACAAAATGAAGAATGGTCAAGCACTGGACCTCCTAAGTGCAATCTGGACAAGCTTGCACTATGGAAGACAAGGATTAGGCTTTTTATGAACTCTATTGATGAAGCCATTTTCAATTCTATTTTGACAGGTCCTTATCAACCATTGGAAACAACAAGCATGAATGCTGCTCCATCACCTAAATGGACAGAAGCTCAAAAATTGCTAAAGATTGCTAATGCAAGAGCAATGGACATCCTTGCTCAATCAATGTCTGATGACATTTTTGAAGGAGTTATTGAATGTACTTCAGCAAAAGACATCTGGGACTCCCTCACAGAAATGGCTGTTGTATCAGCAAAAGGGAAAATAATTGAAGCTGAATCCTGGAGTGATGAAGAAGAAGCAAGAGCAATAGAATTTTGCCTAATGGCAATAGATGCTTCTTACAGCAGCTATGCTGAAGAATCTGAAGAATCAGAGTGTGAATCAGCAGAAAAAGATTAGGTAATCTCTACCCTTGATCTTTCATCAGGTATAAATCTTCAAAAAATCATAGTTCAAAATTATTCGTCGAACGGAGATCGACGAACTCAACCTTATTCGTCAAACTCAGATCGACGATCGTTGAACAAAGATTTTGACTTGTACTGTTCAGGAATCTGTGCTCGACGAAATAAATATCGTTCGTCGAACAGAGATCGACGAAAATGGATCACATAAAACAATTATTATCATTCTGTGAACAGAGCTCGACGAAAATACTTTAATTCGTCGAACTTAGAATTTCAAAACAGAAATTTTTACTCTTTTATTTCTGATTATTTTAAAAGAGAACCAGGACCCAAGATTATCTGGGTCCAGAACTCCTAACATTTCCTTGCAGGAAAAGAACTCTGTTTGGTCCAATATAGAGGAAATCAGTGATTGATTATTTTGAGCTAGGATATACATATAGGGGGAGTTTGTTGTTTGCAGCAGTATTTTAGTTCTTGTTTTATTTATTTTGTTTCAAAGCTTCCATTGTACATCTGCTGATATCTTATAAATCAAGCAGATTGTTTTTGCTTTGCATTTTATTTGCTTTTGATGTAAATAGTGTCCTTACCCAAATAGGGGGAGATTGTTGGAACCCAAGGTTGGATTTGGGTAAGGATCACTATTAGGATGATTAGTTTGACCCAAAATGTATAGTCTAAGGGTCATAGGGCTTTCCAAGTATTCCTCAGAAAGAATCCCAGAAGAAGTGCAGAAGAATTCCAGAGAAAATCAATTTTAAAGTTCAGAAATTTTAGCTCTCAGAAATAGTCGAACGGAGTTCAACTATTGCAGTCCAGAGATAGTCGAACGGAGTTCAACTATTGCAGTCCAGAGATAGTCGAACGGAGTTCAACTATTGCGGTCCAGAGATAGTCGAACGGAGTTCAACTATTGCAGTCCAGAGATAGTCGAACGGAGTTCAACTATTGCAGTCCAGAGATAGTCGAACGGAGTTCAACTATTGCAGTCCAGAAATAGTCGAACTGAGTTCAACTATAGTCGAACGGAGTTCAACTATAGTCGAACGGAGTTCAACTATTTCTGTGTTCAGCTCTAAGAGAACAGATAACTCAGATGCAGGTCAACTATAGTCGAACGGAGTTCAACGATAGTCGAACGGAGTTCAACTATAGTCGAACGCAGATTGGAGAAGCTTTTTAGATTAAATTTTGGTGATTTCCTGTGCAGTTATTGGAGACAGCTGGCTAGAGTTATTCAAGGCTTAATTAAAGGAATTTACAGCTAATATATTTAATGCTAAATATTCTTATGAATATAGCCGTTGGGAGGCTGCATTAAATATGAATCAATTCAGAGGTTTATTGTCAGTTACCTTTCCAAGACAGTTTCCTTTCTTGAAAATGTCTCTGCCGCATCAAACAAGAATTAAAATGACTTTCCTCAGCCCAGTGGATACATATATATTTTTTATACAGAAGATAAAAATATATAGCAGAGAGGCTCAGAAATAACAACAAGAGACAGAGAGAGAAAAAGCTTTCAAGAGACAACATATTCAGATTTGTCTACAGAGCTTGCTGGAGATTTTCATCTAGTTGAAGGCCTACACCCTGAAGCAAAGCTTCCACTCCTGAACTATTCTACATCTCAGGGGGAGCTTTGACAACATCACTGAATCCACATAGTCTTCTCAGTTGCTTGAGAAAGAGAAGACTTCCATCACTCTCTCATCCCCACCTCTGTAAAGGGTTTTTCAAACTCCCTTCAAAAGTTTGTGTTTGGTTTCTGAGACCTTATCAAAACTCAGTGGTGGCAAGACACCTGATCAAAAAACCTGGTTTGGTTTTTGAGCACCTTATCAAAAGCTCATTGGTGCCCAGGACACCTGATCAACTCATCCTGCAGTGGATTCCTACCAGGGTGGTAGAAGAGTGGATTACCCAGATTTGGGGAACCACTATAAATTTCCTTGTGTCGTCTTGTTTGCTTGCTCTGTTTTCTTCCTTATGTGCTGTGAATTTTATTTCATTTTTATTTTCTAAAAACTCTTAAGCATATCAGATCTATCACCTCACTTTCAGTATCATTTGTTGAAACTAACATGTTTTACAAGGAGAGGAATACCTCTACCATAGATTCTTTTCAAGAACCAATTCTGTGTAAGAAACTAGAAGAATTAATCCTTAAGCAAGAGAATATATTGCAACCTTCTCAACAGAATGCTGAAGATAGTGATGAAGATTATCCTGAGATTTATGCTGAAAAATTTATAGCTAATGAAATTCCATAAGAGGAATTAACAACATAAATCATTGAAGAACCAACTCCACCTGTTGATTATGTCACTCTTAGAGATCATCCTAGATCTCAAGTGATTTGAGACATATTAGCTGGTGTGTAAACAAGGCATCAACTCAATCAAGATCAGATGCACACATGTTTTCTACCTCAGATTGAACCTCAATCAATAAAAGATGTATAACAAGATCCTCATTGGATCATTGTTATACAAGAGAAACTCAATCAGTTTGAGAGAAATAAAGTTTGGGACTTAGTTCCAAGACCCAAAGACTATCCAGTAATCATAACTAAATGGGTATTCAGAAATAAATTGGATGCTTAAGGAGTTATAGTGAGAAATAAATCTAGACTGGTAGATCAAGGATATTCACAGGAGGAATGAATAGATTATGATCAAACATTTGCTCCTGTTGCAAGATTAGAAACTATCAGGATATTTTTCGTTTTTCCTACATTCAAGAAGTTCAAAGTACAATAGATTGATGTAAAGAGTACATTCCTGAATGGAGAAATCAAAGAGGAAGTATATATGGAACAATCTCCAGGTTTTATCACTTTAACTTACTCTTCTCATGTTTTTAAGCTTAATGCTCTTTATAGTCTTAAACAAGCTCCAAGAGCTTGGTATGAGACCCTTGCTAATTTTCTATTAGAAAATAAATTTTGTAGAGACAAGATTGATAAAACTTTATTTTTTAGAAATCATAAAACTGAGATTTTACTAGTTCAAATATCTGTTAATATAATTTTTGGTTCTACTAATTCCAAACTTTACAAAAGGTTCTCTGACCTAATGCATTTAAAGTTTAAAATGAGTGGCATAGGTGAATTATCTTATTTTCTTGGTTTATAAGTAAAACAAACATCTGATGGCATCTTCATATCTCAATCTAAATATGCTAAAGAACTAATTAAAAGATTTGGGATGTCAGATGCCTCTTCAATAAAAACACCCATGCCTACTAATATTGTAGTTGATAATGATGAACATGGCAAATCTGTTGATCAGAAAACATATAGAGCTATCATTGGGTCTCTATTATATTTAACAGTAAGTAGACCATATATTATGTTTGCAACCTATATTTGTACAAGGTTCGGGTTAACCCTAAAGAATCACACCTTATTTTAGTAAAAAGAATTTTAAGATATATAAAGGGTTGTCTTAATCTAAGACTCTGGTATCCTATTGAGTCAGGATTTGAATTAACTGGATTCACAGATGCTGACTATGCTGGATGCAGAGTTGATAGAAAAAGCACATTAGGAACTTGTCAGTTTCTTGGTGATAGGCTTGTGACATGATTTTGCAAAAAACAAACATCTGTTTTCACTTCAACTGTTGAGGTTGAATATATTGCAGCAGGTAGTTGTTCACAGATCTTGTTGATTCAAAATTAATTACTAGATTATGGATTCAACTTAAATAATTCTATAATATACTGTAATAATACCAGTGCAATTTTAATTGCACAGAATCCAGTCCTCCATAGTATGACTAAACATATAGAAATAAGACACCACTTTATCAGGGATAATGTGGATAAAAATAAAATTAGTCTTGTATATATACCTACTGATTTACAAAGAGCAGACATTTTCACCAAATCATTAGATGAAAAGAAACATAATTTCTTTTTAAATCAGTTAGGAATGATTGATGGAGAAACATTAAATTAATTTGAATGGAGATCGACGAATTTCAACTTTTCGTCGAACGAAGATCTACGAATTGTGAACTTTTCGTCGGACGGAGTTCGACGAGTTGTGAACCTTTTGTCGAACGGTAAATTGTCAGCTTTTCGTCGAATGGAGATCGACGAATTGTGAAAACTTTCGTGAACCTTTCGTCAAACGGAGCTCGATGAATTGTGTATCCTTCGACAAATTATTTTTCATCCTTTCAACTTCTAAAAACTTATATTAGATTTTCATCAAACTCCGTCTCGTGCATTCCCCATTTCTCTTGCACTTGATCTTTTAGTTTTGCAGGATAATGGCGATGTCACAAGCGATTCTCACAGCGATGAAGTTCGATGAAGGATTCGATATAGACATGGACTCTTTTAGTCATTCAGATCAAATCTTTCATGACATCTTGCAACTATTTGAGGCACAACATCCACGCAATCTTATGTCCATGTATATCAAGCTTCCCGTCACGGAAATAAAGGAATGAGTCTACACTGCAAAGATTCAAGATCTTACAACCATTACTGGATCAATCTTAGGTCATCAGGTTTCTCTTATACCTGCAATTCTATCTGAAATTTTTGGCTAAGTCAATGGTGAAGAAGATTTAGAATTATCTAGTACAGAATTTGATGTTATTATAGATAGAATGGGCACTCACAAGGAATCCCTAAGCACTTGTTAAAAAAGAATTTCTCTGTAGAATATAAATTTCTAGCTGATGTGGTTGGGAAAGTTCTTCTGGGCAAACACTCAGCTCATGACTATGTCACTAGACACCAATTCCTGTTGATGGGTGCTCTGGTTGACCAGAAAAATATTAACTGGGGACAGTTTTGTTAGATTCAATCAAGAAGAAGATTAATAAGAAGGATGTGAGTTATGGGAGAATTTTGGGAATTTTTCTCTAGACTAAATGTCAAGAGATCTTGGTCTCTCAAAATGTGCATATTAATGCATCTAAGAGGATCACCTCTGCTCTATTTGGCAAATGGGAGAGGGTGATTTCTAAGCCTCCCAGAGTTGAATCTTCTCGGGCACCTTCTGAAAGCACTATAGCTGTCACAGCTACTCTCCCTACTCCACAAGAAGATTCTCACCTTGTATCTTCCACTCCACTATCTCCACATTGTTCTCCTAGACCTTCCACACCACCTTCTCTACAAACTAATATTTCTGAAGAAATTTCATCCTCAGTCTTTCATGCAGAATTCCCAACTCATCAGTCGCCTCATTCATCTTCACCTCATTCATCTCCACCTCACTCATCTCCACCTCCCTTATCTCCACCACACTCACACATCCAGGAGAGAATTCCTGATGACATTCCCCCTATCATCAATCCTCCATCTATACCACAAGCTTTCTCTATTTGTACAAATTATGCAAACAGATCAGCTCCCTCTTCATCTACTCAGAACCATCCTCTGCATCTACTCAGAATGCACCTGAGTTTATGTATCTATATTTTTCATCTATTACTACTCAGCTTCTTGACTTCATCACTCCCACACTCAAGAAACTTTTACCTGATACAGAAATGACTAAGTGTTCAGACCCTCCAGAGATTATTGTTGTTAGTGATCTTAACATTAATCCCACAGTTAATATCTATGTTTTACTATCTGATTTTAATTTACTGCATAGACATATTCCCATCCTACCAGATTTTGGAGAGGATCATACTAGTGCAATAGTCTACTATTCTGCTCCTATTGATACTTCTGCTTTAGAACAACTGTTAAGAGATGTTTCTACCAATCCTGATCTGGTCTCACAAACTATGATGATTGATGATCCAATCCCACAGACTGTTATGATTGAGGATATAATAAATATTACTAAACAGGCTCATTCCCCTCATAAATGGGATGAATCTTCAATGCCTAAATCTAATGATCTGCCTAATAAGGATAAGGAAGAGGTAGATAAATTAGTTAAACTAATTGATGAATTATATGAATACCCAGAAGTGCAGACATATGATAATACAGATTCTGATGAATCAGAAGATTCTGGTAATAAGAAAAGGAAAAGCAGAAAAAAAGACTCAAGCCAAGGTTGCTCCTCAACCTTCTTCTACTGCTGATATCCCCTATTATATTTTGCATGGGATAACCCTTACTCCAGACCATCCAAGTTGGGTGAGATATTCTAAGAATGAGCAGAAACAAAGGAAGAAAATGAAAAGATTTCATTCACATCCAAAATCTTAGAGTAGTCCTCCTCCTCCTGCAGCCGAATCTGCAGGTTCTTCATCTTCTTCTCAGAAGCCTACCTCTTAGTCTTCTAGAACAACACAGTACATGCAAGATAGACCTACAAGGTAAGACAGACCTACATGGTCTGAGACTTATGACAAACAAAGCAGTCAGCAACATTCTACCCAAGAAAGGTCAGCCTCTCTAGTAATTGAACCAGAATTAGATCCTGTTTACAGAATGACCTGGTTAAAAGAACAAGATGTACTCTCTCAGATAAGGAAGGCAAGAACTTAAGGTAAGGATACCTCTTAATTTTCTACTATGTCTTCTTACAGGCAACAAGAATTGGACAGATATCAGAAGAAAAACATGTTTAATGTTAATGAATATATGAGCTTGCATCTAGAGGTTGTTGTTCCTACAGTCTCCTCACAGAAGATTATTGGTGCTCGAGATCTGAATCTAAGCAAAAGGGAGTCAAATGATCCTATAAGACAACTGGTTTTTACCAAATCTTCTTCAGATCCTTCAGCTAATGCATCTCAAAAGAATTCCTAACTTTAATTCTGTTTTTTAAACATTATTGTTATAACTTAACTTTTTACATATCTGCTGAAATTTATGTTTCTGTCAGATAAATATTTATGCCTTTTGTTTTTCATGTTTGATAGTATCATCACCCAAATAGGGGGAGATTGTTGGAACTCCTTATTACTGATTTGGGCTAGAATTACAATTAGGATTTTTATTTTGACCCAACTTGTATATACTAGGGTCATATTTCATTTTTCGGAGTTGTTTCAGAAGGAACTTCTGAGAAGCTCAGTTCGACGAACTCTGAACTCAGCTCGACGAACTCTGAACTCAGTTCGACTAACTCAGATCTCAAACTCTGAGCTTAGTTCGACGAACTTTGAGCTCAGTTTGACGAATGCGGAGTTCAGCTCGACAAAAGTAGATGTTCAGACCGTGAAAGCTCAGTTCGACGAAAGCCAGGCTCAGGTCAACAAAATACTTGTTGAGTTCGACGAATCAGACAGTTTCTATATTAATAGAAGGCAGAATGATTGTAAATATTTGGTAACTGAAACTCTGATATTTAATGCTAAATATTCTAACGAATATAGCTGTTTAAGGCAACATTAAATATGGATTTATCACAGAGTTTACATTCTAATTAATTCTAAGGCAGTTACAAATTCTCAAGGGATTCAGACGTTTTAGAATCGTTTTTCAAAAATTGAATTCTTCCTGACAGTATATATATATATCTATAGAAGATTGTTGCTTGATAAGTTTTTTTGGACACAAGGAGATTTTGAGATATATAGATATTCTGCTCCAGACTCTACTTAAAGAGACATCCTAATTCTTATCTGTCTGAAATATCCACTTGAGAACAAAAGCATACAAGAAGGCCTACACCCTGAAAAAAAGTCTCCTCCCGTGATCACAATCTTTATTCAAATTAGGGGGAGCTTTTTGCAACATCATCCACTAAGTCTTCTCAGAGATTCTTGACAGAAAAGACAACATCTAACTCTTTATTTTATTCCTAAATTGTGTACATGGTTCTAACTCCCTTCAAAAGTTAACTCTTGGTTCATAAGTCGCCTGATCAAAAGACTTAATTTTGATTTTTGGGTACCTGGTCAAAAGCCCACAGGGTTGCTAGATCTCCCTTAAAAAATAGATCTTCTGGTGATAGGGCATATGATCAAAAACCTATAGTGGATTCCTACCAGTGTGGTAGAAGAGTAGACGTACCCAGATTTATTGGGGAACTACTATAAAATCCTTGTGTCATCTGTGATTATTTCTTTTTATTTGTGTGCTGTGATTATTATCTATATACATATACATATATCACTATTTTTACAACTGCTAAAAACAACATTAAAGTTTTAAAATACTTTATTCACCCCACTCTAGAGTAAAGTTAGATCTATCCCTTCATTTTCACCGCTGCAGCCTGGGTACTATCACACGGGGCACAGGGGGCCCCCCGTGACAGTGCACGGTACTGTCGTGCACGATACTGCCATGGGTTGGGTGTCGTCGCGCGGGGCATGAGGGTCAAAGGCCTGTGCCTGTCACTCGTGAGTGCCTGACACGGGGCTCCGCCCCTATGGCCAAGTGTGACAGTACCCGACCGGCAACGGCGGGCTTCGCCCGCCCCCTCCCCCCGCCCCCTGACAGTTATAATTATTAAAACAATAATTTAACTGTCGAATGTATTATTAAAATAATAATTATTAAATATATGTTTAACAATATAATGTAACTGTCGAATGTATTATATAAAATCTGCATCGGGAGTTTAACGCAAAAGCTTTCATAGCGTAATGGTTAAGGCGCGTGCCTTCAAACAGGAGTTCGACGATTCGATTCTCAGCGGGCGCGCCTTTTATATTGTTATTTTTAATAGTATTAAAAATTATTTAACTTTCAAATGTATTAATTAAAATCTGTGTCTAAAATTTAACGCAAAAGCTTTCAGGGTGTAATGGTTAAGGCGCGTGCCTTCGAACATGAGGTTTATGGTTCGATTCTCAACGGTCGTGCCTTTTATATATTATTATTTTTATTAGTCTTACACCGCCTATTAAGTTTTTTATTTTAAGTATATAAAACATACTCGGCTCAGCCTGTTGAAATGTTGCTGTTATCGGGTGGGCTCGGGCTGGTAGCGGTCATGTTGCGGGTTGTGGCCAACCCAAGCATGAAGTATTTTATGTGTTATATAGGGGGAAATCATAATTTTACATAGGTTTAGAACACCCTAGTAGTAGGTTTAGGAGACCTAGTAAAATGTGAAAAGAGGGTGCGGTTTGATTGAGCTTGATCGGATGGCAACAGAATTATCAATCCATGATCAGACAACTATTCTAATTTCGAACTCATGAGTTTGTACTTCCTTTATAGTGGGAAATATATATACATATATATATACATATATATATAGATATATGTATATATACATATATATATAGATATATGTATATATATATATATATATATATATGTATATATATATGTATATACTCATTCTATTGAAGGAAAGGCAAAATATACATAACTATTTTAAGAATCTGGTGTTCTGGTTCTGATTCTTTCTCTTCTTTATGAAGTCTTAAGAGAAATATTAGAATCAAAAGATCATCTTCTCTCAATCTTAAGAATCAGTCTCTAAAGAAACAAAGAGTTGTCCACCAGATATTCTCCTGCTCCAGATTCATTCTTCTCTCTATGGAATTTGATATCCTAAGGAGAACACGTTTATTGGAACACCCTATTACTAATTTGGGTCAGGATCACTATGTCTCTAGGAAACCTATTTTTGACCTCCTGTATAGCTCTAAAGGTCAATTAGAATTTAGTCTAAGGGTTAGAAGTCTAGGTTTGAAAGCTGCCCTCAAGACCAAGAATTTTCAGTTTGAGACTAAGTCATATCGTCGAGCTCAGCACGACGATTCGTCGAACTCCAATCGACGATCGTCTAGCTCAACTTCGACAGATCGTCGAACTCCATTCGACGATCGCTGAGCTCAACTTCAACAAATCGTCGAACTCCATTCGACGATCTGCGAGCTCAGTTCGACGATCTTGACTCAGTATTGGTTCTCTATCTCTGAGCTCAGTTCGACGATCTTTGAGCTCAGATCGACGATTTTTGTTGTTGTATAAGTCCAAATCGCTGAGCTCAGTTCGACGATAGCAGAGCTCAGTTTGATGTTTTCTGATGAGTTAAAGGATTTTTCAAGATTCAAATTCAGGAGTTATTCAGCAATTAATTCAGAAGATTTTCTAGCCGTTTTCATTTATTCTGGACCAAGTTTCAAGGGATTATCAAGGAATGTTTCTTTGGACTTTCCTCCAGAAGATAATTGCAATTAAGGATGCAATTAATGTTAGGCCAACGACTATTCTTGACAGAGGATGATTTTCTATTCAGTACTAGAGAATAAAATACAAGATTTTTGAATCTCTCTATCACTCAGAACACAAACAAGAAGAACAAGAACAAAATATTCTCTGTCTCAAAGAATCCTCTCAAGAACACACATCCAAGGAGATCAAACCTTCTGAAATCTTCTGATCTCTCTTGTCTCAAGTGTTCAAGGCCAACATCTTTCAAAGACTCCAGACACCTAACATTTCAGCTGTTGCTGAAATCATCCTTTGCTGGAGATCAACTTCTGAAGGCCTATCACCCTACAGCAAAGCTTCATTTCCTGAACATCTCAAGAACTCAGGGGGAGCTTTGACAACATCAAATCCACATAGTCTTCTCAGCTGATCTGAGAAAGATAAGACTTCCATTATTCTCTCATCCCCATCTCTGTAAAGGGTTTTTCAAACTCCCTTCAAAAGTTTGAGCTTGGTTTTTGAGCACCTTGTCAAAAGCTCATTGGTGGCAAGACACCTGATCAAAAAATCTGATTTGGTTTTTGAGCACCTTATCAAAAGCTCATTGGTGCCCAGGACACCTGATCAACTCATCCTGCAGTGGATTCCTACCTAGGGTGGTAGAAGAGTGGATGTACCCAAGTTTAGGGGAACCACTATAGCTCCTTGTGTCTTCTGGCCTTCTTGTCTTTATCTTTTGTTTCTGGCTGTGATTGTTTTGTGATTAGTTTAGATCTGTGATTAATTTCTGTTGTAAGTTATTTTGTGATTAGATTTAATAGTTGCTTCCCTGTTCACTCAGAATTACAACAATTGTTGTAAAAAGTTTTCAAGCACCATATACTCTATTCATCCCCCTCTAGAGTATATCAGATCTAGCTGCACTTTCAATTGGTATCAAAGCGAGGTTGGTTAAATATACCACACCTTGGTGGTTGCACAGGCTAACACCTGAACCCAAAGATTCTAAGTTAGATCTGTTTTCTTTTGAGTTTATTATTAGATTTTGTTTTCACAAATCATGGCCCAAAACAAAGATTATGCTAGCACCAGACCTCCAGTGTGCAATCTATCCAAGTTTGCACTTTGGAAAGCAAGGATCAGATTATACATGAATTCTATTGACAAGGATATTTTTAACTCTGTTTTGACAGTCTGTCCAAGACCTCCAGAGAACTCAAGTACAAATGTTGTTCCACCTCCATCAGGAACAGATGCTGATATCAAGAAATGGAAGGTAGCTGATGCCAAGGCTATGAACATCTTAGCCCAGACCATGTCTGATGACATCTTTCAAAAGGTGGCTGAATGCAATTCAGCAAAGGAAATCTGGGATAAACTCTCTGAAATAGTCTCAGGCTCAGCTGATGAGAGAAAGGACAGGAGATCCCACCTCATATCTCAATATGAGAATTTCAAGAAGGGAGAAGCTGAGTCAGTTGGAGATATGTACAATAGACTCAGTCTGATAGTCAGTGAACTCAGGACTTTGGATAAAGAAATCTCACTAACTGAACTTAATGATAAAATACTAATGTGCTTCCCAAGCACTTGGGATTCAAGAATCTGTCCAATCAAGGATGCCAGAAGTTTGAATGAGATCACCACAGAAGCCCTTTTGGGCAAGCTCAAATCTTATGAGTTGCTCATTAAGAACAGAGAAGAAGAGCAGAAGGCTTCTTCACCAGCCACAAGAAAAGAGAAGACAATAGCCTTCAAAGCAAGCGAAGATCAGCCTGAAGACAAAGTCACAGGCAATGATGAACTGCTCAGTTTGTTGGCCAAAAGATTTTACAAGATGGCCAGAAAGGACTTCAGAAGGAGATCATACAAGGAGCATGATAAGCCAAGGTATGATAAGTTAATTAATAATAAGGAAATTGTCTGCTTTGGTTGCAGGAAACCAGGGCACATTGTACCTGACTGTCCAGAAAACAAAAACAAGGACATAAGGGACAAGAAAGAAAGAAGAAAGGAGAAAGACTCCAAGAGGAATGGCAATGGCAAGCCTTCCTCAAGCAAAAACAAACACACAAGAAAGGGGTTTGTTGCTGAATCCTGGAGTGAGACTGAAGAGGAGTCAGAAGCCTCATCCAGCTCCAGTGATGATGAAGATGATGCAGAAGAGAAGGAGTTCTGCATGATGGAAATCAATGCCTCTCAACATAATTCAGATGAAGAAGAGTCAGAGTCAGACTCAGAGACTCAACTTGAAGAAGATTAGGTAATTAGTTCATTTGATTTCAATTCAGAGGACTTTAAATCTGAGTTTAAAGCATTATGTTTAGACCTGCTAAAATCTGAGAAAGAAATTATCTCTCTCAGAAATCATTTATCTGAACATAATACCTTAAAGTTAGAAAACCTCAAACTCTCTCAGGAGTTGGAGTGCTGTAGGGAGCAGATAGCTTCACTGAAAGGTGAGCTATCTGAGGCCAAGAAGCTTGAAGAATCCCTTAATGGGAGAAGTATAAAGCTGATGGACATCACAAGCACAGTGAACTCCAGATTTAATAGTACACTGGGCTTGGGTGCTTCATCCAGCCAACCCATAGTTCTAACAACTCCAATCAAGTTCATTTCTGATAAAGGAAAGGGAGTTGTAGAGGTAGCTAGGAAAAATTCTAATCTACCCAAGAAAACTAAGTTCCAGCAGAAATCGTCGAACGGAGCTCGGCGATCGCCGAACGCAGATCGACGATCTCAGGCAAAATCGTCGAACTCAGGTCGACGATCTCAAATTCCTGAACTCTGCCATAGTCGACCGTCGAACGGAGCTCGACGATCTGACCCAAGATCGTCGAACGCAGCTCCACGATCTTCGAACAGAGATCAGAGCTCTGGAAATCCCTTCAAGGGCAAATCAAAATCCAATCCTAGGGGTCCTTCATCCCAAATCTTTAACCCTTATACTGAATGGATTATACCTCCAAGAAGATATCATCCTGAAGGTTATAAGAGTCAACCTGGGATGTCTTTTATTTCAGAGTTTAAAGGTTATCAACCTAGGCCCAAGGTAAACTGGGTCAAAAACAAATGAATTATTTTATGTGCAGGTGAAGACCTATCCAACATCAAACCAGCAATGGTACTTGGATAGTGGGTGCTCTAAGCACATGATAGGAAACAAGGACAACCTCACATCCTTTAGAGCCAAACTTGGACCCAAAGTTATCTTTGGTGATTCAAACTTTGTACAAACTAAAGGATATGGTGCAGTCCAGATTGGATCAGTAACATTCAAGAAGGTGGCTTATGTGGAAGGATTGAAGCATAATTTGATAAGCATCAGTCAGCTGTGTGATGAAGGCTACCAGGTGACCTTCAGCAAAGCATTATGCAAGATCAAGTCAGAGGACAACACAACTGTGTTGACAGGTAAAAGGAAAGGTAACATCTATCTAGTAGATTTTCTTTCAACAGATGTAGATATTTGCCTATTCAATTCTGTTTGTAGACCAAATATTTTATGGCATAAGAGACTAGGACACTTAAACCTTAGAACTATTGCTAGGCTATCCAAGGACAACCTTGTTAGAGGACTACCTTCTGGCCCCTACAAGAAGGAAGGACTCTGCAGGGCTTGTCAATTAGGCAAGCAAACTAAAAATAGTTTTAAGTCACTTAATAAGAGTGATTCACCTAGGATATTGTATCTGTTACACATGGATCTTTTTGGACCCATCACAGTACAAAGCCCAAGAGGGAAATCTTACACCTTAGTAGTTGTAGATGACTTCTCTAGATTCACTTGGGTGTTCTTTCTGAGAAAGAAGTCTGATAACTTTATGTGTTTGACAGAGTTTCTCAAATGTATACAGATTGAGTTCAATACTCACATTGCCCTGATCAGAAGTGATCATGGGACAGAGTTTGATTCTCTTCTTATGCAAGAGTTCTGTCAGAGTGAAGGGATCAGGCATACTTTCTCAGCTCCTAGAACTCCCCAGCAAAATGGGGTAGCTGAAAGGAAAAAAATAGAACCCTTATTGAATCTGCCACTACATTGTTGTCAGATGCTCATCTTCCTCTATCCTTTTGGGCAGAGGCAGTGAACACCTCCAATTATGTGCTGAATAGAAGTTTGATACATAAACTAAAGGGTAAGACTCCCTATGAATTACTCAAAGGGAAGAAACCTAAAGTCGATTATTTTAGAGTTTTTGGTTGTATCTACTATATACATAATAATGACAAGAAATATTTAGCAAAATTTCAAGCTAAAGCTGATGAAGGAGTGTTTCTGGGATACTCCATGATCAGTAAGGATTATAGGGTTTATAATAAATCATCTCTTAAAATTGAGGAATCTGTTCATATATCATTTGATGAATCTAACATGTCTTTCAAGGAGAAGATCTCTTCTACCATAGAACCTTTGCAGGAACATTCTCTTGTTGAAGACTTGAATAAGTTACAGGTTACTCAAAAAGAGGAAAGCAGTGAAGATGAAGAAAATATTCAACATATTGAAGAACAACTTGAAGAGCCAGTTGTTGTACCACAAGAGGAAACAACAACACAGGTTGGTGAACAATCAACACCCCCTGTTGATTTAGTAACATCAAGAGACCATCCAATTTCCCAAATAATTGGAGACATCTCAGCTGGTGTGCAAACCAGAAATCAGGTCAACCAAAACCTGTTGCACACCTGCTTCCTATCTCAAATTGAACCTCAGTCCATTCAAGATGCAGAGCAAGATCCACACTGGATCATTACAATGCAAGAAGAGTTGCATCAATTTGAAAGGAACAAAGTGTGGGAACTAGTGCCAAAGCCTAAGGATCACTCCATTGTTGGAACAAAGTGGGTGTTCAGAAACAAACTGGATGATCAAGGAGTAATTGTAAGGAACAAGGCAAGGCTAGTTGCTCAAGGATATTCTCAAGAAGAAGGAATGGACTATGACCAGACTTTTGCACCAGTTGCAAGATTGGAAGCCATCAGAATATTTTTAGCTTATGCAGCACATAAAGGATTCAAGGTATATCAGATGGATGTCAAAAGTGCATTTCTAAATGGACACATCAAAGAAGAAGTATAAGTCAGACAACCTCCAGGTTTTATCTCTCCAACTTATCCTGATTATATTTTTAGGTTGAACAAAGCATTATATGGTCTCAAGCAAGCTCCTAGAGCATGGTATGAGACCCTAGCATGCTTCCTTTTGGAAAATGGATTTATAAGGGGTAGATGTTGGGTTTCTCTATGAGGATGGCACAACGCTTGTGCACGCAGCGGAAAAATAAACATCAAGAAAAACCCAAAAATTGCCTCGGTGGCGTTGAGTCACAACTCAACGGAGATGCTCCAAACTTTGATTTCTGCTGGTGGCGAGTTCTACGTGGAATAATGTCCACGTTTCTGCAGAAGTCCACACGAGCGGGAGAACGCCGGGCTTTCCGTCACACGGAAGATCGGGATGGAGATGACCGCACCTCTGCTATTCCACGGACTACTAGGTCCGCGCCAGGAAGAGCAGCACCAGCGACAGTCGCCGGAGAAGAGGAGGTCGACGGAGCGAACACGGCGGCGGAACTCTTCCGGCGGCGTGAATCGGGATCGGCGGAGCGAACGAGCGGAACTCTTCCGTCGGGTTCGATTCGCTACAGGAGAAAATCGCGAGAGAGTTCCCGAAAACCCTAAGTGTCCTATTTATACCAAAGGTATAAATAAACCCAGGAAAATCGCTATCCGCAGACCACCCCGAAATAGGGTTTAGAATCGGCGAGTATCAATCGGTGGAATCGGCGACAATCGGCGAGAATCACTGAGCAGGTTCGGCGAGAATCAATCATCGAGCATCATAATGGATCGGCGAGAATCAGAGTGCAATACTCGACGATTCTCGCCGATATTCGAGCATGACTTGATGATACACGACGAACTCTTCGATCGTTGAGCCGCGGTCGACGATACATGTCGAAGTCGTCGATCGTCGAGAATCAGCATGTTGATTCTCGACGATTCTCGTCGATCGGCGAGAATCAAAGAGATGATTCTCGTCGATCGGCGGGAATCAGAAAGACGATTCTCGACGAATGCTATCGACCCTCGGACGACAATCTAACCAGCCTTCCAAGGCAACATTTGCCCAACCCGACGATCCTTTAAGGCAACACTTTGCCCACAACCCTATTCAGGTCGGTGATTGGTAACCTTTACCAACACAGTCAATCAACCAACTTCTCCACATCTCTTATGTGCGACCCTGCAGGCTCATATCGCGTTGGTAGTGAGATTACATGTTTGATCACTTCCAGATCATCATGGTAACTCCAACAAACTCCCACTTGATCTCGAAAGTATCAAAGCAAAAACCTCACAAACAATGAGCCGCATCTAGCAATGCATCATTGCTCCCCAAGCAATAAGAGTTTATAACTCATAAGCCTTTATGACCAATGTATCAGCGTTGTCTTTGTCCCTTTATCCCTTACATCCGGAAAGAACTAGAGGCATGGACCGTGTCACCCTCGTAATAGCTCAATCCAAGTTTCTTGATCCAGGACGGACTTCCAGAGAATGGTGAGTCCAATATCACATATTGACTCAACCAAGCATGGCCATGCATTTCTCAGTCCAGTTCCATCAAGGGGCCCATGGATGCAACTCCTGTCATACAGGAGGACAAATCCCATATCTGCTCACACACAAACACCCAAATGATTCGTAACATGCCCAACAACCACCCTTATCATCAACCTTTCTCAAGGAAGACTTTAGATGGCATCAAAGCACGCTCTTCCTCACTTGATGAATGCTGTGACTTCAGGTCAAAGGATCACAACACCATTGTCAATTGAGACCTACTCGTGACACGATTGGATGACAATCCACAGAGCAGTCTCAGGTTGGGTCTATCCAGTACAACTTGTTCACTAACAAGTACCCACGTGATGACTTGATATCACAATATCATGACCTGTGAGAACCGGTCATCAGTCAACACACGTGCTAGTCTCCATGTACCATCATCACCCTTAGCTTCTATGATGATACTCGACCAGGGACCTTTAAGAATGAAGCTTCAAATAAATCATGGGCTCTCACATTCAAGTCACGTACTTGATGTCCCATGGAAGCGAACATTCTCAGGGTATCTATTATGTTAACATTTAACTATCATATATAAAAACATAATAAAAGAATTTGCCGTTAATTGTAAAAGGAAAAATAGGTACACAGTTCATCATATGAACAAACAGCCAACAAAATACAAGATTACATATAACCCACAAGATTCTCGCTAGAGTTGATCATTTAGGTATCGTATACCCATCGATCTAGTATGACCATCATGCTTTCTCTGCGCGAGAGGCTTTGTCAGCGGATCCGCAATATTTTCCTCAGTCAGCACTCTGCAAATGTTTACATCTCCTCGTTCGACAATCTCACGAATAAGATGAAACCGCCGGAGTATGTGCTTGGAGCGCTGATGAGATCTAGGTTCCTTAAATTGTGCAATTGCACCATTGTTATCACAGTAGAGAACTACGGGACCAACAATGCTAGGAACTACATCAAGCTCGCCGATGAATTTCCTAATCCATACAGCCTCCTTCGCTGCATTAGCTGCTGCGATATACTCGGCCTTTGTTGTAGAATCAGCAACTGTCTCTTGCTTGGAACTCTTCCAGCTCACAGCTCCTCCATTCAGGCAAAACACAAAACCTGACTGAGACTTGGAGTCGTCTCTATCAGCTTGGAAGCTAGCATCCGTGTAACCACTTACAACGAGCTCTTCCTCTCCACCATACACCAAGAACACATCCTTAGTCCTTCTCAAGTACTTCAGGATATTCTTGACTGCAATCCAGTGACACTCACTGGGGTCTGACTGATACCTGCTAGTCATGCTCAAAGCAAAGGAGACATCGGGTCGAGTACATAACATCGCGTACATGATTGATCCAATCGCCGAAGCATATGGAATCAACTTCATGCGGTCCTTATCTTCACAAGATTTTGGACACTGGTCCTTAGAGAGATTCACACCATGAGACATGGGCAAAAATCCTTTCTTGGACTCAAGCATGTTGAACCGCTTCAACACCTTTTCGATGTACGTACTCTGGGTCAAACCCAGCAACTTCTTCGATCTATCTCTATAGATCTTAATACCGAGTATATAAGTCGCTTCACCCAAATCCTTCATTAAAAAGCAGTTCCCTAGGTTGTTCTTAACAACTTTCAGGGTAGGAATGTCATTCCCAATCAACAGTATGTCATCTATATACAATATCAGGAAGACAACAATGCTCCTACTGATTCGCTTGTAAACACAAGGCTCATCTTCATTCTTGATGAAACCAAACTCTTTGATTTTCTCATCAAAACGAAGATTCCAACTTCGAGAGGCCTGTTTCAGTCCATAAATGGACTTATTCAGCTTGCATATTTTAGTGGCTTCATCTGGGGATACAAAACCCTCGGGTTGTGTCATATACACTTCCTCAAGGAGGTTTCCATTAAGGAAAGCCGTTTTGACATCCATATGCCAGATCTCGTAGTCATAATACGCAGCAATAGCAAGCAATATCCTTATGGACTTTACCATAGCAACAGTGGAAAAGGTCTCATCATAGTCAATACCATGAATTTGCTTGAAACCCTTAGCCACTAGTCGCCCTTTGAATGTCTGTACATTTCCATCCATGTCGGTCTTCTTCTTGAAGACCCACTTGCACCCTATGGGTCGTACCCCTTCAGGTGGTTCAACCAAGTTCCAAACTTGGTTTGCATACATGGAGTCCATTTCGGATTTCATAGCCTCAAGCCATTTGTCGGAGTCCGGTCCATCCATAGCCTCTTGGTAGGTTGCTGGTTCATCATCATGATCCATAAGCAACACATTACCTATTTGAGACACGAGAAATCCATATCTCTCAGGCTCAAACCTCGGTCTACCAGATCTACGTAGGACTTGTGTTCCCTGAGCAGGTTCTCTAGCTACAACATCTTGTAGTCCTGTCTCAGAATCCAATTCCGGTTCATTCACTACATGTGGTTCTTGAACTTCTTCAAGCTCTACCTTTTCAGTCTTTCTTGATAAGAACTCTTTCTCCAAGAAGACACCAGTCCTTGCGACGAACACTTTGCCCTCAGACGGTAGGTAAAAGTAATACCCTTTCGTTTCCTTAGGATATCCCACCAGATAACATTTATCCGATTTGGGTTCCAGCTTGTCAGGAATTTGACGTCTCACGTATGCCTCACAGCCCCAAATTTTAATGAACGACATACTAGGATGCTTCCCAGTCCATATCTCATATGGTGTCTTCAGAACCGTTTTAGTTGGAGCGCGATTCAATGTCATTGCAGCAGTCTCTAAAGCAAAACCCCAAAAGGAAACAGGCAAGTCTGCATGACTCATCATCGAACGTACCATGTCTAACAGAGTACGATTTCTCCTCTCAGACACACCATTATGTTGTGGTGTTCTAGGTGGAGTGAGTTGTGATACAATACCACACTCTTTCAGATGATCACGGAACTCATGACTCAGGTATTCGCCACCTCGATCAGATCGGAGTGCTTTAACCCTTTTACCCAACTGGTTTTCTACTTCATTCTTGAACTCTTTGAACTTTTCAAAGGTCTCGGATTTGCACTTCATAAGATACACATATCCGTATCTACTGAAATCATCAGTAAATGTAACAAAGTAGAAATACCCACCTCTAGCCATGGAACTCATGGGTCCGCATACATCACTATGTACAACACCCAAGAGATCCTCAGCCCTCTCAGTATAACCAGTGAAAGGAGCTTTAGTCATCTTGCCTAACAAACAAGACTCGCATCGCTCAAATGATTCATAATCAAATGAGTCCAAAAGTCCATCTCTATGGAGCTTGGATATGCGCTTCTCGTTGATATGGCCCAAACGACAATGCCAGAGATACGTAGGGTTTGAGTCATTTGTTCTTAGTCTTTTATTGTTTTCTACATTACAGATCAGATGGTCCAAGTTCAAAACATAAAGACCATTAAACAATTGGGCTACAGCATAACAAACATCATTCTTAAATATAGAACAACAATTGTTCTTAATTATAAAAGAAAATTCAATCATGTCCAAACATGAAATAGATATAATGTTTCTAGTTATGGCCGGAACGAAATAACAATTATCAAGTTCTATTACAAGCCCACTGGGCAAAGAAAGACGATAAACCCCTACGGCTACAGCAGCAACTCTTGCTCCATTGCCGACGCGGAGGTCCACCTCCCCTTTACTCAGCAATCTTCTCCTTCCCAGTTCCTGCACATTTGTACAAATGTGAGAACCACATCCGGTATCCAATACCCAAGATGAAGGAGCAGAAAGGTTTATCTCTATAACGTAAACATTTGAAGCGGAAGTCATACCTCCCCTCAATTTCTGCAGACCCTCAATGTATGAAGGACAGTTCCTCCTCCAATGACCAGCCTTGCCACAGTGGTGGCATTTCCCTTCCTTCACCGTGCTTTTCTTTTTCATCAGTGTTGAAGTCTTGGGCTCAAGATATGACTTAGGTCCCACCTTCGTCTTCTTGGAACCCTTGGCTTTGCCCTTGCCCTTATGCACCATCAGTATGGGGCTGGCAGGCTTGGCCTTCTTCATGTTGATTTCGGCAGTTCTCAATATGCATAGGAGTTCGGGCAGTGTCTTGTCTATCTCATTCATGTTGTAGTTCAAGACGAACTGCTCATAACTGTCCGGCAACGATTGCAGGATCAGATCCGTGGCCAACTCTTGACCAAGAGGAAAACCCAGCCTTTCAAGGTTCTCGATATACCCAATTATCTTGAGTACGTGAGTCCCTACTGAGTCTCGAACTCCCATCTTGCACTGAAACAACGCTTTCGTGATGTCGAACCTCTCTTGACGAGCCTGCCCTTGAAACATTTTCTTGAGATGCTCGTCAATCTCCTTGCACCCCATGTTCTCATGTTACTTCTGAAGCTCAGAGTTCATGGTGGCAAGCATAAGGCATTCGACATCCAAAGCATCGTCAGTATACTTCTTATAAGTATCCTTCTCAGCACGGGAAGAGTTCCTGGTCGGCACCTCGGGGGCTTCTTCTTCCAAGACATAGAGCTTTCGCTCCTGCCTGAGAACAATTCTCAGGTTCCTATACCAGTCCATGTAATTTGTCCCACTGAGCTTATCCTTCTCAAGGATGGCTCTCAGAGACAACGTGGAGTGTGAAACACTTTCCATGGAATTCTACAAGAATTTATGCAGAATAAAATCAGTACCAAATTTCAAATACAATTTATTTTAATTTGGACTTCAATTAAAATACTCCCACTATTTTATTCGAAATGATAGCCCTCACTAACAATTCGGAGAGTTCATGCGAGTTACTCTCTTAGTGGACAAGATCCGTATTTCACCAACACTATGAGTCCGCTTTGGCGTTCCTCTCACGATGTGGTTATTTAGGTAGGCAACGCTTGCCAATTGCATCCTCATGCAATTCTTGTATGGTTGGTGAATAACTCCTTATTCGCATCCATCATATGGTGCATGCCAACCCTATGCCTCTAGGCACTCAACCTTTGAGGTCACCTAGTTAAGTATGACCCGATGTCGACAGTGGGATATCACAATTATCCGCTCGCACCCTTACCAAGATAGATTAATGCGCCTTGCTTTGGCAAGCCCACACTTCATCGATCGAGGCAGGAAGAGTGTCATCCATCGGAAGGCATCCGAACACTTAATATTAGATGAAGGGATTTTTCAATTATAGGTTAACAATTAACCATGATCAACATTTGATCAATGTGCACATCCAAAGAAAACAAAATTCCTAAAACCACATGCATCCCTTATGTGCATATCCTGACACCATCAACATTTGATAGAAGGAAGGGCTAAATCTGAACATCCGGAAACTTCCAAATCCTCAGATTTACATGCATTGGACAAAGGCAAAAACAACTCAACTTAAAGCAGTAGACAAGCTCATCTCTCTATGTTGGATTCACAATCCAAAACATACTCGAGGGATGGTTACTGCTAAGGAGACAACAATTTCTAACACTTAGAAATTCCCACGCAATTCCAGACGTTCTTGGCGGGAACCAAGACTAAATCTAGACATTTAGAACACTTCTAAATCCCTAGGTTTACACGCACTGGAATAACAAACTTCCAAAACAACGATCATGGCCGAAACCTCGCTCTGATACCACTGTTGGGTTTCTCTATGAGGATGGCACAACGCTTGTGCACGCAGCGGAAAAATAAACATCAAGAAAAACCCAAAGAGATGTGGATCGGGCCATGAACGTTGAATTAAGAAGTTAGAAAAAACTAGGCAAAAATTACCTCGGTGGCGTTGAGTCACAACTCAACGGAGATGCTCCAAACTTTGATTTCTGCTGGTGGCGAGTTCTACGTGGAATAATGTCCACGTTTCTGCAGAAGTCCACACGAGCGGGAGAACGCCGGGCTTTCCATCACACGGAAGATTGGGATGGAGATGACTGCACCTCTGCTATTCCACGGACTACTAGGTCCGCGCCAGGAAGAGCAGCACCAGCGACAGTCGCCGGAGAAGAGGAGGTCGACGGAGCGAACACGGCGGCGGAACTCTTCCGGCTGCGGGAATCGGGATCGGCGGAGCGAACGAGCGGAACTCTTCCGTCGGCTTCGATTCGCTACAGGAGAAAATCGCGAGAGAGTTCCCGAAAACCCTAAGTGTCCTATTTATACCAAAGGTATAAATAAACCCAGGAAAATCGCTATCCGCAGACCACCCCGAAATAGGGTTCAGAATCGGCGAGTATCAATCGGTGAGAATCGGCGACAATCGGCGAGAATCACTGAGCAGGTTCGGCGAGAATCAATCATCGAGCATCATAATGGATCGGCGAGAATCAGAGTGCAATACTCGACGATTCTCGCCGATCGTCGAGCATGACTTGATGATACACGATGAACTCGTCGATCATCGAGCCGCGGTCGACGATACATGTCGAAGTCGTCGATCGTCGAGAATCAGCATGTTGATTCTCGACGATTCTCGTCGATCGGCGAGAATCAAAGAGATGATTCTCGTCGATCGGCGGGAATCAGAAAGACGATTCTCGACGAATGCTATCGACCCTCGGACGACAATCTAACCAGCCTTCCAAGGCAACATTTGCCCAACCCGATGATCCTTTAAGGCAACACTTTGCCCACAACCCTATTCAGGTCAGTGATTGGTAACCTTTACCAACACAGTCAATCAACCAACTTCTCCACATCTCTTATGTGCGACCCTGCAGGCTCATATCGCATTGGCAGTGAGATTACATGTTTGATCACTTCCAGATCATCATGGTAACTCCAACAGTAGAGTAGACCAAACTCTTTTCATTAGAACTCATAAGTCTCATACCCTACTAGTACAGATTTATGTAGACGATATTATTTTTGGTTCTACTGATTCAAAATTGTGCAGAAGGTTTTCCAACCTAATGCATTCTAAATTTGAAATGAGTAGCATGGGTGAGCTATCCTTCTTCCTAGGATTGGAAGTCAAACAATATGCTGAAGGCATCTTTATTTCACAAACCAAGTATGCAAATGAATTGGTTAAGAAATTTGGCATGTCTGAAGCATCTTGTATGAAAACACCTATGCCTACTAATGCTGTATTGGATACTGATGAACATGGGAAACCTGTTGATCAGACAACATATAGAGCAATGATTGGCTCTTTACTATACCTTACAGCCAGTAGACCAGATATAATGTTTGCTACATGTATATGTGCTAGGTTCCAAGTAAGCCCTAGAGAGTCACACCTAACACTAGTAAAGAGGATTCTCAGGTATGTTAAAAGTTGTCCAAATCTAGGTCTCTGGTATCCAAAAGATTCAGCATTTGATTTAACTGGATTTTTTGATGTTGATTATGCTGGATGCAGAATTGACAGGAAAAGAACCAGTGGAACTTGTCAGTTTCTTGGTGACAGACTTGTCTCTTGGTTTTGTAAGAAACAAACTTCTGTGTCAACTTCAACTGCTGAAGCTGAATATATGGCTGCAGGCAGTTGTTGTTCACAAATCTTGTGGATTCAAAACCAACTCCTAGACTATGGCTACAACTTAGAGAAGTCTAAAATCTTTTGTGATAACACCAGTGCTATTTCTATAGCTCAAAATCCAGTCCTCCATAGTAGGACAAAACACATAGAAATTAGGCATCACTTCTTAAGGGATAATGTTGAGAAGAATAAAATTGAACTGCAATATATCCCAACTGATTTACAAAGAGGAGATATTTTCACCAAGCCCTTGGATGAAAAGAAACACACCTTCTTCCTAAATTAGTTAGGAATGTTAGATGGAGGAAGTCTAAACTAATATCCAAGATTTTAAAAGTTTAAAAATTGACCAAGACTAGGCAAACATCTTGATTTTTCTTAGTGTCTAGAGTTTTTCTGGTCTCTGAACTACGCTCTACGATTTTCCCCCACATCGTCGAACGGAGATCGACGATTTCCGAAATCGTCGACCTGAGTTCAGCGTTTCTCAGATAGTATGAACTATCTCTTCCGGTCAGCGATCGTCGAACGGCGCTCGACGATTTTGTTCCCTGAACTATCGTCGAACGGAGCTCGACGCTCTCTAATATCGTCGAACGGAGATCGACGATGTTGAAGACTCTTCAGATTCCTTTAGAAGCCCCGATCGTCAAACTGAGTTCAACGATCTTTCCATTTCTGCGTCGAACCCTAATATAAAATTCATTTTTCGTCGTCGTTCTCCTTTTGCGCTTTTGATTTCTCTGCAAAGACTTCCTTACCCTCCAAACATTTCTACACTTGGTCGTTTTGTTTGTTGATTCTTTGCAGGTAACCATGGTCATTTCTGTTGTTGTTCTTGCTGCAATGAAATTTGATGCCGGCTTTGACATTGACATGGAGTCCTTCAGCACAACAGATCAAGTTTTCCAGGACATTTTGGAGTTGTTCAAGGAGCAGAAACTTGCTACAATCATGACCACCAGGATTAAACTTGCTGCTGATGAGATTAAGGAATGGGTTTACACTGCCCACAACCAGGATCAAAACACCATAGTTGGATCAATTTCTGGCACCCAGGTACCCTTGACCCCAACTATTCTGACAGAAGTTTTTGAGTTAAGCTCTGGAAGAGATTCTGCTGATTTATCTGGAGAGGAATTTGCTGATTTGCTTGCAAGAATGGGTTATTCTGAGGCTAACCCTAGCAAGCTGGTGAAGAAGAATCTGTCTGTGGGTTATCAGCTATGCTTAATGGGAGCCATAGTGGACAAGAAGAATTTGGACTGGGGAGAGGTCTTCTTTGACCTAATAAAAAAGAAAATTAATAAGAGTTTTGTGAATTTTGGGAGGATTTTAGGCCTTTTTCTGCAGAACAGATGCCCTGCATTGCTAGTATCTTCTGGGATCCACATTAATGCTTCAAAGAAATTGTCCTGTGCCCTATTTGGTAAATGGGACAGGCAGATCATCAAGCCCAGCAGGCCTTCTGCAAGCACACCTTCAGGCACCAGGACTGTCATAGTCACTTCCCCCCAAGTCTCTGCCCCTGCAGATGACTTGCCTGCTGCTGCCTCTCCTCCTACTCTAATTCCATCATCTCCAATTCCATCCACCATTCAAATTTCATCCACTATCATCATCTCCAGCCCTTCTCCAACATCAATACCATCTCCAATTCCAACTGTCACAGAAGAACCATTCCATCCATTATATTCCTACCCTCCACCAGATATTGAAACATCCATAATTCCATCCTTCAATCTTATTGATGATTCCTTCATGGATGACTCACCCTCCTCACCTCCTGAGCTACCCTCCTCATCAAACTCTTACCAGGAACTTCTACAAGAGATCATTGATCAACCCACCTTCACACCATCTATCTCAATCCCATTGTCTTCCATCACCACTTTACCCACACCTCAACCATCTCTTCCCCAATACACCAGCTCTCCACTACCATCACCAATAGCTCCATCTTCATCCTCTACCTCTGCTCCAGTCACTGCTGAGCAAGTAGATCTTCCAGCCCTAGCTGACAGGATATATGAATTGCTAGCCCCCAGGCTATCTCTTCTATTGGAGACCTCCTTGGCTCCATTACTCCAGTCAGTGGCAGCTCTTTCTGCCAGGCTCTCCTACTTATTCCCTCAGGCAACCCCTTCATCAGTGTGCCTTGATCCAGCCTTATCTGAATCTAGGCAGGGGGAGATGCCCTATGAAGTGAGCTTGTCTGCTGTTTCTTCAGTTTTTAGGGCTGCTACTGCTGCTGTTCTTCCTCAAGCTCCAGTTCCACCTCCAGTTGTCTTCCCAGTGGACATCAAGTCCTTACTTTCAGCATTTGACTCAGCCTATTTCAGTTGTCTTCCAGAGAGAGTTGTTGTCCACCCATCAGAGGATTTGTCCAAGGCCATTGTGCCCTTCTCATGTTGTGACACCAGCATTATTTATTCTTTTGTCAATTCAGTATATGTTGCTGCTATTCCTGCTGATGCTGCTGCCCCTCCTGCTGCTGATATTGTTGATATTTCTGTTACTGCTACACATGTTGCTGTTCCTGAGGATATGCAGATGACAGAGGCACCTGAATTTGAGCCTGTTGCTATTACTGATGATATTGATGCCACTGAACCTCTTATATCTGAAACTGATGTTGCTGATGTTGTTGTTTCTGAAAGTGAAACTGTTGCTGCCCCAACTGCTATTGTTATTACTGCTGCTACAACTTCTGTATCTGCTGTTGTTACTGCTTCTGCTTCAACTTCAATTGCTACCAGTGTTGTATCTGCTGCTCCAACCTCTGCTGCTTCATCTGCTTCAACCCAGCTCAAGAAAGAATTGATGAAAAAGATTGATGCTCTTTATGATGAGCAAAGTTCAGAAAGTGATGAGTTCAAGACAGATTCTGATGATTCTTCTGCCACTATTGCCAGGAAGAGAAAGGCAAGGAGCAAAGCCATGAAGAGAGTACCTCCAGCCAAAGTCAAGGATAATAATGACATACCATATTACATTCTTCATGATTGCCCCATAACTGAGCATTGGATGCAGTATTCAAAGAACCAACTCAAAGCAATGAAGAAGAAGAGGAAGTATGAGAAAGGATCTTCTCAATTTCAACATCCTCATCCTCCTCCACCACCTCCTCCTGATGCAGGTGCAGGTGGAAGTTCAGCTGCTCAACCCTCTATCAAAAGCCAAACCCCCTATCAGCCTCATGCCAGATCCTATCATAGGAGAAGCCAGTCCAGGGGTTCTCAATCCAGAAGAGGAAACTATAGAGAAAATCAAAGGGAATTCCAGGTTTATTCAAAAGGTTATTCAAGGCAACATCCTTACTCCAGGGAAGGACAAACCTCATCAGACACAACCTCAGGTCCTTTTCCCTATAAACTAAAGGAAGTAGTTTCTTCCAGACCTCCTCAAGATAATCCATCAAATAGATATGAGCCACCAGTGTCATTTGAAGATCCTGAAAACAATCCAACTGCTTGGACTGCCAGGATGAAAGAGCTTGTTGCACTGGACCAGATTAAGAAAGCTAGAGAGCAAGGCAGAGACTCCTCCAACATCACTACATTGTCTGAACAGAGAAAGAAAGAATTGGAAAGATATGGCTCAAGCAAATTCTTTGATTCTAATAGATACATGGAGCTGCATCCTGAAGCTGTAGTTCCAAGGGCCAAACAGCAAACCTCTTTAGGTGCAGCAGATGATACAAGATCAAAGAAGGAAGCTCTCAACCCCAATAGAGAAATCAAACTCATAAAGAGCAAGGAGAAGAAATAACTATGTAAGGTGACAATCATCTTGATTTCTGATTATTATCTAGGATGATATATCTGTGGTTCTGTAATATCCAGCTTATTGCTTTTCTGTATTATTGCTTTGTATGTTGTTATTTAATTTTTCCAAATTCTGTAAATAGTAATCCTAACCCAAATAGGGGGAGATTGTTGGAACACCCTATTACTAATTTGGGTCAGGATCACTATGTCTCTAGGAAACCTGTTTTTGACCTCCTGTATAGCTCTAAAGGTCAATTAGAATTGAGTCTAAGGGTTAGAAGTCTAGGTTTGAAAGCTGCCCTCAAGACCAAGAATTTTCAGTTTGAGACTAAGTCATATCGTCGAGCTCAACACGACGATTAGTCGAACTCCAATCGACGATCGTCTAGCTCAACTTCGACAGATCGTCGAACTCCATTCGACGATCGCTGAGCTCAACTTCAACAAATCATCGAACTCCATTCGACGATCTGCGAGCTCAGTTCGATGATCTTGACTCAGTATTGGTTCTCTATCTCTGAGCTCAGTACGACGACCTTTGAGCTCAGATCGACGATTTGTGTTGCTGTATAAGTCCAAATCGCTGAGCTCAGTTCGACGATAGCAGAGCTCAGTTCGACGTTTTCTGATGAGTTAAAGGATTTTTCAAGATTCAAATTCAGGAGTTATTTAGCAATTAATTCAGAAGATTTTATAGCCGTTTTCATTTATTCTGGACCATGTTTCAAGGGATTATCAAGGAATGTTTCTTTGGACTTTCCTCCAGAAGATAATTGCAATTAAGGATGCAATTAATGTCAGGCCAACGGCTATTCTTGACAGAGGATGATTTTCTATTCAGTACCAGAGAATAAAATACAAGATTTTTGAATCTCTTTATCACTCAGAACACAGACAAGAAGAACAAGAACAAAATATTCTCTGTCTCAAAGAATTCTCTCAAGAACATACATCCAAGGAGATCAAACCTTCTGAAATCTTCTGATCTCTCTTGTCTCAAGTGTTCAAGGCCAACATCTTTCAAAGACTCCAGACACCTAACATTTCAGTTGTTGCTGAAATCATCCTTTGCTGGAGATCAACTTCTGAAGGCCTATCACCCTACAGCAAAGCTTCATTTCCTGAACATCTCAAGAACTCAGGGGGAGCTTTGACAACATCAAATCCACATAGTCTTCTCAGCTGATCTGATAAAGAGAAGACTTCCATCATTCTCTCATCCCCATCTCTGTAAAGGGTTTTTCAAACTCCCTTCAAAAGTTTGAGCTTGGTTTTTGAGCACCTTGTAAAAGCTCATTGGTGGCAAGACACCTGATCAAAAAAATCTGATTTGGTTTTTGAGCACCTTATCAAAAGCTCATTGGTGCCCAGGACACCTGATCAACTCATCCTGTAGTGGATTCCTACCTAGGGTGGTAGAAGAGTGGATGTACACAAGTTTAGCGGAACCACTATAGCTCCTTGTGTCTTCTGGCTTGCTTGTCTTTATCTTTTGTTTTTGGCTGTGATTGTTTTGTGATTAGTTTAGATCTGTGATTAATTTCTGTTGTAAGTTATTTTGTGATTAGATTTAATAGTTGCTTCCCTGTTCACTCAGAATTACAATAATTGTTGTAAAAAGTTTTCAAGCACCGTATACTCTATTCACCCCCCTCTAGAGTATATCAGATCTAGCTGCACTTTCAACGTTGCTTCTCCCTCTCTCTTCAGCAATAAGTATCCATACAGTGCTCACGAAGAATCAAGTCCTTGGAGATTTGTCGGCGAGGACAACATTGTGGAAAAACATTTTCTATCATAACCTTCTGATAAAGTTTAAGAATCTCTCTTTAAAAAATTAAGTGGTTTTGATCCACCTTATAAAAAGATCTTGGTTTAGTTTTAGCCATCTTATCAAAAGGCTTTTGGTTGGAGATACCTTATCAAAAACAATCTTGGTCTCGTGAACCCCCTTATTGAAGGATTCAATGGTTTTGAAACACATCATCAAAATTTTCTTTGGTTCAATGAATTAGTCTTATCAAAAGATTCAGTTGTGATTGGTTTTAAAAGTCTACTTGTCAAAAGACTCAATATTTTTAATGGATATCCTACCAATGGGTAAAAGAGGGAAAATACCCAAATTTGGAGAACCTCTATAAAATTATGTCTTTTGGATTGCATGGATCTCTATAGTTTTATTTATTGATTCTTTTACTATACTATTTTTGCTGCAAAAATAAACAAATTAATCTATTGCATGTATTGCGAATGATTAAAGAATAGGAAGAATTTTAAATACTCTATTCACCCCCTTTAGAGTAATTTTTAGCACCTTACCATATCTTTCAACCATTGTCGACCAGTATCCTCTTAATTTTTAATCAGTGGTCGGTGATCCCCGCACAGATGACAATGGGGTTTGGGTGCAGTCCTTTTAAGTCTTAATCCCAGAAGCTGATAGCGGTGTTCCACCATGCCATATGATCTTCAAGGCCTTTCTTAAGTTGGGTGATGGAGTAAACTTGAGTAAGTAAAGGGGCCCAGTTATTGTCTTAACTATCAACCTCTCTGATCATTTGACTACCCCTCTGTGCACCCTAGTTAACGGGAGGTTGATATCTTATGGGATGGGGTGGTGTGGGCCGGTTTGGCACTTCATTTTATAGGAACCTCTCGAGGTACCGTTATCGAATGAGATGCTTGATTTGTTCTTTCAGCTGGGTACAGTCCTCAATGTTGTGCCCACAATGGAAGTCGTGGTACTGTGTTTGGTCCCCTTTGTTTGAGATGAGTGGATTGGGCCTGTGAAGGGCATCGTGGTCTTGGATGGACATGAGAATGTTCATCCTAGTTATGTTCAGCGGAGTGTAGTTCTGGTGTTGGCGAGGTCCTTGATCTTGGCAGAGGTAGTCGCGCCGCTCGTCATTCCTCCTGGGAGCTAACAATGCAGTTCCTATCCCCTCTTCTTCTTTGTGATCCTCTCTAAATGCTATTGGTACGCGTCAATTGTCTCTTCAGCCACAATATGGGCCTCAACCATGTGAACATGGTAGGGGTAGTTGGTTATAGTCTCCCGCATTTATGCAAAGTAGCAACCACTGGGTAGAAGCCCTGAGTAAAACTCTGTGCAGAAGCTGGGGGTCAACTCTCAGAATTTGTCGTGTCTTAGTGGTGAAGCGGATAAAGAAATCCTTTAGTGTCCCTCCTCGTTATGCCAGATCCCAGAGAGGTGAAAGGGGTCCCAGATTATTTGACGGTTGGCTATGAAGTGGTCGGTGAATAGTTGAGCTAACTTCGAAAAGTTCTTGATCTCCTACTCCTTCAGGGAATGGAACTAGGTGTGAGCCTATCCTTATAGAGTCATCAGGAATACTTGAAACAGGAGTTGACTTGGAGTATTATAGAGTCGTGTGATCGTTGCAAAATGATTAACGTGCTCCAATGGGTGGTTTGTTCCGTCAAAAGACTCGAAACTGGACAACTTGAACTCATGTGAAACGAAATATACCAAAACCTGTGGAGTTATGGGAGCCATGGTGAAAGGGGTGTCGTACATTCATGACCCAGCGCCTTGTATGCATGTATTCCTCTTCAATCATGTTCCTCGCCTCATCATGGGTGAGTCTTCTATTAGTCTTCCTAGAATCCACTTTTGCTAGGCAGAGACTAATCTAAGCGTGTCCACGAGGCCCCCATGACATAGGGAGTTGGCAGCATCAGACAGTTCGTCCACGACGGGATCTTCCGGGAGAGATGCGCCTTCTGCTAGGTTGCGGTTTGAGGCTAGCAGCGGAGGTCCTCCTGAAAAAAATTCTAGGCTAGGAACGTGATGAGCTCCTAAATCTCGCAGCAGTGTGAGCACTTCAGCCTATAGTTCCTCCATCAGGCAAACGCGTTCTTCTATATACGTTCTGGCATGACTAGGGCTTCCTCAAGAAGTGGCATGTTGTTAGTGGGGACCAGATCGGCCCGCTTCTCTGGAGCAGCTCCATTGGTGGTGTGAGCGTTTCTTCTCTCCATTGGTATTGGTCAGGAGCACTTGCACGACATAAGTATTGTCTTCAGGATCACTTTAAGAGTTGGGAAACACAGTCGCTTAGCGCTCCCACGGACCGAGCGAGCCAGACTGTCTAAGCTCAAGTGTGACTTAAGCTCGCAAACAATCAAGATTAAAATCATGCCAACAGCAGTAATAGCTGGACGTTATCGTGAAAAACTGAAAAGGGAAAAACATGGGGTCAAATTAGTGTTGACCAAATCCATTAATTACAGGCGGTTGCAATAGTTAGAGCTCTCGGGAGGGTGACAGGCCACTGCTCCTCTTACAAGTGTTATGGGGAAGAAAAGTAATTAAGTCTTTTGTGACGCTTCCGAGAGCGGTCTCTGCAGCCAACTCTGAAGCAAACGTTGTCACTAGTAGAATGCCTTTTAAGGTGAGGAGGCAGAGTCAGTGATGATCAAGAGAGCGGTCAGAGTTAGCATTGAGCGGGAGAGCAGTCAGAGTAGGCACTGAGCAGGAAAGTGGTCAAAGTCAGAACTGAGCAGGAGAGTAGTCAGAATCGGAATTGAGCAGGAGAATAGTCAGTCATAACTAATCAAGAGGTAAGTCAAAGTGCCAAGTCTTCACAAAAAAAATCTCAGAGCTCTTTCTTCTCTCATTTTTACGTGTATTTAAATGAAGGTCTCCAAGCTTATTTTATATCTTTTCTTGAGGAGTGCGCTGATATTTGCATCTTTTTAGAATTTGAACGGACAAATAGGAATGCACAATTTAGTCACTTGTATGACCAAATTTTGAAAAATAGCAACCATGCCCTCGGGAGACCCGATAAACGCGGGCGGCTCCTTGAGCAGGGGTTTGAGGCAACACCCCCGAAGCATTTTTTGAGCATGATTAATTATATAGTTTTATCAATATGATAGCCGTAGACTTAAGTATATAAATGACCTCTTTGTATCTCGCTTCTGTAATGGGAAAAAACTAGTGAGGCTAAGAACGTAGGCAAGTTTGCTGAACCACATAATTTAATATCATATGTTTCATTTCTTGTGTTTTCTCTTTTGTTCTTTTTTCGATCTTCATTCCCAAGATTCCACATTAAATTAAATTTTAAAAATAAAAATTGAAAAAGTGCCCAAAATAGATGCATGCAAAAGCAACTCGCAGCCCTCCAACTGTGGGAAAAAAAATTTGCCCCATTAAACGGAAAAGTATTATCAGTCTTAGATAGCTAAAAGATAATATATAAAGAACTGATTAGTTCCAGGTGCATTGGCCCGTTGGGTCCCGGTTCGGAGCGATTTGATCAGTTTCAACTTTCATGCACGCCTGTAACCACACCCACCGAGTGTGGCGCACAATTTAGGTTCGCATATGCGCGAACATAAATTTAGTTTCAAGTTTGTAACTTCATGATTGCTAACAAATTTTGAAATGTAAATGTGAACATAAGTGGTCCATATTCGTGAACTCCGTGAAAATTCTATGTTAAAGAATTACACTGTATATATTTAATAATTTTCCAACATCATATGCCGACATGATGTTGCATCCGCCAAGCATGCCTACAATTTCTTGTCACGAACCAACCCATTTAGCCCATCTGAAGAGGCACCCAACTTTTTCTGGTAACAGATAAGGTGCGAGAGAGGATGGATCAGTTTCAGAAATCCCTGAACTGGACCAAATATAGGCTCCTCGTTCCCGTCTGCTGCCAGGAACCGTGTTGTCTAGTATAAATGCGACCAGGAGAGCAACCACCATGTTTAAGGACAGAAGAGAATTCAATGCGTAGTTCAGCTGCAGCACATACAATTATTCAGTAAATTTAAAAAATCACTTTGTTATAATAATAATATAGGACTAATAATTAACAAAACTTCCCCTAGAAGTTAGCATAAATACAGGCACCTTGCTTACTTTTGAAATTACAAAAACCTCCCCATGTTAGTTTTTATTTCACAACATTCATGCACAAAATACCCCCCTTGGAGTAAATTTCCACATACAGAAGAGGTTTTAGTAAAAGTGCAACCTGTAATATAGCAAACTTAGGCTCCGTTTGGGAGGGCTTATTTTCACCTCTCAAGCGGTTACGACCGCATGAACCGGACCTCTTTGACAGGTGAAAATAAGCTCTCCCAAATGGAGCCTTAGAGGGGAGGTCAAGGTAAATAAATGCCCCTAATATTATAATTATACGATAGGTAATAGAGATATCATAATCATAAAAGCGCTTCTCAACAAATCCATCTAACACATTATTTCAAGAGACCAACTGCCTTAATTGTTCAAGAAAATAAAATCAGAATCGGTAAATAGAAAACACTACATAGTAGAATCAAAGATAGATATTTGGGTCAAAATATTGAGATATATACAGCACAAGAGTTTGCAGTTGGTATGTGCTATTCCATGAAAAAGGCACATAGATATAAATCTTCTAATAAATGCCTAAACAGATGTCAGCTTACTAGAAAAGAACACTGCATACACACGCTTGACATAGTGCCTATAAGGTAATAGTTTAGTTTAATTGTGTATTACATATGAAATGGGTGTGTTGTATGAATGACTACATTAAAAATTGTGAATGAAATGGATTGAAGATTGCAATCACATAGCTCTCAATGGATTTATCTGTATATAATTAGGCATGGGTGCAGAAACTCACTCCTTCACTTCCAGTATTTATTGGCCCTTCAGACGCTGCTGCATATGGTACAAGGTAGCTTGGAAGAACGAGAACAGAATCCTGCGGATATTGTTGAAAATATGCAGGAACTGAAAGAGAGATAAATAATGTAAACCCAACTATAAGTGTGTTCCTTGAGCTCGCAGTTTGAGTGTAACCCATCGTAGATAGGCCAAGTGCCACAATCAAAGACCAAGTGAAGCACAGGACTGCAGCAGCCAAAGCCAGTGGAATTGAAGCAAGAACAGCACATAGTTTTCCTGCCAAGTAAAACAATACAAATTAAGATCTAATCTAAGCTTTGGGAAGGAGTTAAATACTAGAGGTGTCAAATCGCCGATCCATGCTCATTTTATAAGTACGAATAAACTTACCATGATTTGCCTAGGGCAAATGGTCGATGGACTATGATGGCTTAGCCATCAAGGATAGTTTAGGCCCGTTTATAAAATAATACATTTTCATGTAAACAAGCAATAAAATTTTGCTAATTATCCAGTAGACCAAAAATCCATTAGAACTTGGGTGAGTCGAACCTCAAGTTCATAGGTCAAAAATCACTATAGGCCAGCTATGAGCTAACTAAGGTCCGTTCTTGTTAACAAGATCATCTGTATAATCTACTGTAGATTATACAGATGGTCATTTGGTGAAAATGGTTCATTTGACAAAATGGAGAAAAAAAATGCTATTGCGTATCTTCTGAGGCTGTGTTTGGGAGAGTGGTGAAAATGAGATTCAAACAGAAAAGAAATAGAATTCCGGTGAGATATGGAGCTCCCATCCTTCGGTGGAAGAGTTTTTGACTTTCCTCACCGCACGGGGGCTCCAAAATAGAGGTTTACTAAAACATGCCAATACCTCCAGTTGCATTTTTATCCCATTGAAATAGAGTTAGAATACCCAAAAGGGGGTCTAAAGCTCATACCTACAAATGAACAGATGATCAAAAAGACTGCACCAACTGCCAAGGCCTTCCTGCTTGCCATTTTTGTTGACTGAAGGGTATGCATATTTTCTGTTAATGTTGTTGAGCCAGTTCCTGTACCCCAAAGTCCGGCCAGAATTCCTGAAAGACCTTCCAGTCCTATGCCTCGGCTGACAACTCCGGGTGTCGGGGGCCTTAAACTCATAAACATGGATGTGGCATGATATGATCCAATCTGGACAACTTTTGATGATCAGAATTAGTCTTGTATGTTCATGAAATTCTTTTGCTATCAACACAGATACGTGAATGTGCAATCATAAAAAAACGATGATAAATGTATTAGAACTGTGCTTCTGTCAATTGATGATATAACCATAACAATTAGTCATACTACTGAAAAAGGTGCAAATGAAATAGAGTACTCTGTATTTTTTCGGTAGAGATTTTTTTCGACAGATTTGGGTTCACATATGTTCCAAACATCAACAATCAGTTGACAAATCAAGTTAGTTAGCCTTACGGTTTGTTTGGAAGAGTTGTGGTTGTGATAAAGGGAGATGTCAAAATTGGAGGTTGCAGACGGAGTTGTCTATGAGAAATGGAGTTTGCATATTGTAGAAAAGAGAGTCAAACCTTGTGATGCAGTGGTAAGCCCGTCACTAGGTGGGCCCGCTAAATGCAGTCCTATATGCAATGACGTGAACTGAAGTGCCGTGCAAGTGCAAGAGTGGCCCGCTAAAATTGCAAACAAGTAATTATTTATTATGAATTATCAGCAGGTGCACGGGCAGTTGCAAATAATTAATTAATGGAGAACAAATTATCAATTTTGCAAAACGAAAGAGGCGCAATTACTTTCAAGAAAGCGCAGAAGAGACCCTGCAAATCTTATGGCGAATAAAACTAATAGCGACAAAACAAACAACCATTAAACAGTACAGGTGCCAAATACCAACAATAGAAAATAATAACTGCATGCCACAATTTGCACGTGCAGGAGGCAGGGCGGTTGTTAGCGGGAGCATCCAAGGCCGTAGCAAAAGGAGAATGCTTTGGGAGTAGGGCTTAGGACTGGTGTTGGCTAGGATCGGGACGTGTACAGATAACTAGGAGGAGATCTGGACTGTTGGTTCAGTTGGGGTTATGAGTGAGATGGGGCTGGTCGGGTGGAGAGAGGAATCGGGTGGGGAGAGGGCTCAGGTGGAGAGAGGGCTGACGAGAGAGGTTGTAGATGGAGACTTGGGCCGAGAAAGGGAGATGGTGGCTCCATGGGAGGTTAGCAGGCAGGGGCTTCGAGAGGGTGGAGGTCGACGGGAAACGTGGGAGAGGAGAGGACTTCAGGTGGTGGTCGTCTTACCGGATCAGAGGAGAGAGGCGGAGGAGAAACCGGAGGTAGGCGTCGGCTTTGGATGGGGAAGACACAGGAGGAATGCGGGGGATGGAGTGGGGTTGCGGCTTATGATGGCGGTGGGCTGGTCGGAAAAGTAAGGAGGAGGGTCGGAGGGGGCTTCCGACATCGCACCAGAAGGAGGCGGAGGGGCTTCCCGGCGTCTCGCCGGAGAAGAGGAACAAGAGTCGCACCTGTTGAAGACTGACGGATCCGGGAAAAACTCCAAATCCACGATCCCCCTCAAAATCCAGTCGGCGCCTATTTATAAACCCAACACCAAAACCACTTATTAACTAAACCCTAAATCTAAAAATAAACCACCCGATCAGACGGCTAATAATGTTTTGGTCCGATCGGGGTTAAATACACCTCAAAATAAAAAACATAAAATACAAAAGTTATTAACGATCATCTGGGCGCGACCACGGGCTCCGATCGCCCATCCGGGCAGCGGATCACCGCCTCCTGCGGGAATATACGCGCGTCGATCGTGACGCGCCGTCACCTTGTATATCCTTCTTAAATTATAAAATACAAGTATGAGTACAAATATATAGGAGAGAAGAGAGAGAAATATAACTATACAAATGATGCGGGACTAAACTAGAATCCTAAATGGGTCATATTAATGGGCCTTTACATCAACTTTTCTTAATATTCTCTAACACTCCCGCAAGCTGGAGCGTACAAGTCATGGGCACCAAGCTTGGATAAGAACTGATGGTACATTTGTCGTGCTAATGCCTTGGTGAGAATGTCGGCAACTTGCTCAGATGAAGGAACATGCTCCAGCTCTAACTTCTTCAATTGAACTTTTTCACGGACGAAGTGAAAGTCAACTTCAATGTGCTTGGTCCGCTCATGAAACACGGGATTTTTGCAATATGGATTGCAGCCTGACTATCACAAAACAAAGTTGCTGGTGAGGATATAGTGACCCCCAAATCACCAAGAAGACCCTCAATCCAGGTGAGTTCAGATATAACGACCGCCATTGCACGATACTCATCTTCAGCAGAAGAGCGAGCAACCACATACTGCTTCTTGCTACGCCAATTGATAAGATTCTCTCAAAAGTAGGTACAAAAACCCATAGTGGAACGTCGATCATCCAGGGAGCCTGCATACTCCGCATCTGAATATGCAATAAGAGATAGAGAGGAGGATGGCTTATATACTAATCCTTGTCCAGGAGCTGACTTCAAATATCTGAGGATGCGTTCTATTGCCTGGAGATGAGAGATCCGAGGAGCATGCATAAATCGGCTGACCACTTTAACAGCAAAAGAAATATCAGGTCTTGTAACTGCAGATATATCAGTTTTCCTACAAGACGTCGATAATACTCAGGGTTCGTAAGCAGAGAATCGGAGTCAGTCCTATGAGCATATAACTTGTGATTGGCATCCATCGGGGTTTCCATGGATTGCATCCGGAGTAGCCAGCATCTTGGAGAAGATCAAGACAGTACTTTCGTTGTGAAAGAACAAGACCATCAGGTCATCTTGCAATCTCAAGTCCAAGAAAGTGTCGGAGAGCCCTCAAATCTTTTGTTTGGAAGACGGAGTTTAAGTGTTGCTTGATTTTTTGTATCCCTATGGAGTCATCACCATTAATCAAAATATTATCCACATAAACCAAGAGAATGACAGTTCCAGCTGACTGATGACAGGTGAAGAGAGAGAAGTCAGTCGAGCTCCTCTTGAATCCAACTTCGCGAACGGCCTTACTAAATTTATCAAACAAAGCTTTAGGAGATTGTTTGAGATCATAAATAGATTTCCGAAGATGACATACACGAGACTCCCCCGTGGTCTCAAACCCGAGAGGTTGGTTCATGTAGACCGTTTATTGAATATCGTCATTTAAAAATGCATTTTTGATATCCAGCTGATGGAGAGGCTAGTCACGATAAACAACTAAGGAGATTAGCACCCGGACAGAGTTCAACTTGGCGACAGGAGAGAAGGTTTCATCATAATCAAGTCCCTGTTGTTGAGTGAACCCCCGAGCCACAAGTCGTTCAACTGTCCCATTTGGAGCATGTTTGATAGCAAACACCCACTTGAAACTGACACAAGATTGCCCAGGAGAAAGAGGAACCAGATTCCAAGTCTGGTTAGACCAAAGAGCGGTCATTTCCTCATCCATAGCCGCGCGCCACTCCGGATGAAGAAGAGTCTCTTGCACAAAGTTAGGAATATAGATAAAGAGAGAGAGAGAGAGAGAGAGAGAGCAAACTTGCGTAGAGGTGGAGACAAGTGATGCAGAGATACATAATTTGTCATGGGGTGAGTGGTAGATGTTGATGTTGGATCGTCAGTTCGCGGGATAGCATCGATGAAGGGGGGTTGTTGTAGAGCTCCAGATACCGGGGTACGATGAGTGTATACGCGAAGAAGAGGCGGTTTGGGTGGTTTAGGTGGAGCAGGTGCCGAAAGTGGAGTGGGAAGAAGAGGTGGTAGGGAAGACGTGACAGGAACGGTTGGACGAGGTATGGAAGGGGAGAGAGGAGGAACAGAAGCAGAAGGTGAGTCATGGAATGGTCGATCCTCACGAAAGGTGACATCAGCAGAGACAATCACTTTATCAGTAGTTGGAGAATAACATATATTGCCTTTTTGAGTCCGAGAGTACCTGCGAAACATATATTTGCTAGCACAAGGGGCAAACTTATCCGTGGGTGGACCAAGATTGCGAACATAACAAGTACAGCCAAACACACGAGGCATGAGAGTAAACGGGGATTACGATGGTAATAGGAGACTAAACGGAGTGGCATAGTCGAGCACAGAGGATGGCATGCGATTGATGAGGTGACATGTTGCGGATACAGCAAAGTTCCAAAACAGAGTGGGAACCTGCATTTGAATCATGAGTGACCGACCAATATCAAGAAGATGACGATTATTTCGCTCTGCCACACCATTCTGTTGAGGCGTATACGCACACGAGATTTGATGTATAATGTCGAACTCTATGCATAAGTTCAAGAATGTCCGGCTAGTGTATCACCGAGCATTATCAGTGCGAATGATTTCTAAAATAGAGCTGAACTGAGTACGAGTTTCCATAAAAAATGCACGAAATGTAGAGGTCAGTTCAGCACGATCTTGGAGTAAGTATAACCAGGTTAAGCGAGAGTAATCATCAATAAAAATGACAAAATAACGATAGTCAAACATACTGGGAGTTTTATAAGGTCCCTAAATATCAGAGTGCACTAATGATAGAGGAGTATCACTCTGAGTACAAGTAAGATGCAAAGAAATATATTGTTTGCCAAAGATACAAGATTCACAAGAAACTCATGCAGGGAGACATCCGAAAGAACTTTCTTGAGAATCTGTAGAGGAGCATGTCCAAGACGACGATGACAATCAATAGTGGAAACGACGGAGAGAGCAGAAGGAGGGACATCGAGGAGGTAAAGCTCATTCGACAGCCGACCCTTACCAATGATATTCTCTCTGAGAGAGCAGAAGGAGGAACATAGAGGAGGGGAGCATTTCCTCTACCATTATTTTGTTTCTCTGATGTGTGTTTCATGAATTTGAAGGTGGCTCCGCCCACTGAGGTTTCGCTACCTCCACCTCTTTCCCTTCTCCAACACTCTCAGAAAACTTAATGTACAGATACCGGGTAATGTGGAAATCGTCATGGATCTTGGGGCGGTGAGCGCGATGGCCGCAATCGCTCCAAAGGTTAAAACGCTCTCCATTGTACCCACTGTGGTTGGATGAATCATACTGAGATCACATGTTACAGAAAACATCGGTTCGCGCCCCAACCCTCCAACACCCAGCACCGCACTTCCTTGTTCCTACCACCACCCTCTTTGGCATTGACACCTTGCGAGAAGAACTCCAGAATCTTTGAGGGATGGTTACTCGGACAGGATGGCTCTGTCTCCTATCTCCAACGAAGGTATATCATGTTTTTTCTATAGTCCCTCTTGGATAGTGGACTTTGAGACAACAAATCACATTACCTTTAGAAGCTTTCTCGGTACATGGACTCTTCTTGTCATAAGATTATCAGGAAGGTCAATAAGGCATCACATCGGCATGCGGCTCTGGAGATGTACCTCTCACTTTGTGCCTCTCCTACTTTATTTTTCATGTTCCTGGATCTCAATTTAATCACCTTTCTGTGAGTTGTCTCACTCATGATCATGACTACTCCATCACCTTTTCTTCTTTTCCTTTTGTGGTGTAGGATCGATGAACGTGAAATATCATTAGTAGAGGACAGTTGTTCAGTGGGCTCTACACTTTGAACCTTACCAAATCGATGCTCTCCTGTCACCTCTATTGATTGGCACTAGAGTCTCGGTCATGCTCCTCTCCTATCCAGCAGAAAACTCTTTTTAATTTTTCTTTTCTGAATTTACTTGTGAATCTTGTATCTAAGAGATACAACATCGCTCTATCTTCTCTCCTCAATGTACTCAAAGCTCTGCTCTATTTGATTTAGTGCATTTTGAAATTTGGGCCTCGTACAAGATTGCTAGTTTATCTGGATATCGTGATTTTCTAGCATTTATTGATGATCATTCTCGTATGACGTGGTTGTCTTTGATGTGTGATCGCTCTGAATTATTGTGTCTCACTCTTTCATTACATAGACTCGCACTCAATTCTCACGCTCAATTATAATACTTTGAACTGATAATGCGCGTAAATATACAAGTCATGCTTTTCAAGAAACTTGCACTATGTTGGGTATTATCCATCAAACATCATGAGCTTATACACGACAATAAAATGGTGTGGCCGAGCGGAAGAACTTCCACCTCCTTGAGATTATCTACTCTCTTATGTGTCAAATGTCGGTTCACAAGATCTATTGGTACTTCGCTGTCTCCATTGCATATCATCTAATTAATTGCATGTCTTCTTCCATTCGCAACTTTACAAAGTCACTATCCATCATCTTTCCTTTCGAGCTCGTCTTCCCCATGACTCTTCCTGTATTCAATAGTGTGTTTTGTCTATCATCTTGGCCCTACCATGGACAAGCTGGCACAACACGCTACTAAGTATATGTTTGTTGGGTACTCTCGCACACAAGAAGGTTATTTATGTTACTCTCACTGATCGGAAGCTTGTTACATCCATTGATGTCACTTTCCTTGAGGATCAATCCTTCTACTCTGTGACTCCTGCTGGTAGCTTCACACCTGATATCCCACGTCCTAATGCCCCTATCAACACCAACACACACCCTCTACTTCCAACATCATCACCCATACTCCCAACACCACCAACTCCTCTTCGTGTGTGCACTCATCGTCGTCCTCAGCCTGATGATCTAAGTCAATTTCCCCTAATAATGATTCTCACTGATCGCAAGCTTGTTACATCCATTGATGTCACTTTCCTTGAGGATCAATCCTTCTACTCTGTGACTCCTGCTGGTAGCTTCACACCTGATATCCCACGTCCTAATGCCCCTATCAACACCAACACACACCCTCTACTTCCAACATCATCACCCATACTCCCAACACCACCAACTCCTCTTCGTGTGTGCACTCATCGTCGTCCTCAGCCTGATGATCTAAGTCAATTTCCCCTAATAATGATTCTCCCTGGTCGGTTGATCCACCAAATACATTTACCGCTCACCCTCTCTCTATTTATGCCTCCTTACATTGCTCATCTCCCGATCTTCATAGGTTTGGACATAGTTGTCTTCTGTTTCCACCCACTCTTTTGTGCAGGACGTTCTTCAGTATCCATGGTGGCGGGCTGCGATGGACGAAGGAATTAATACCCTTTATACCAATCAAAACTGGGACCTTGTCTCCCTTCCTCCTGGCTAATCTCATGTGGGATGTAAATGGGTCTTCACTATGAAGCATTGCCCTTATGGGACAGTTGAGAGCCTCAAAGCTCTTCGTGTGACTCGCGGTTTCACTAAACAATATGACCTCGACTATGAAAAGATGTTCTCTCTCATTGCTAAATTGAATACAGTCCAAATCTTGCTCTCCTTGGTTGTCCATCGTCATTGGTCATTGCATCAACTCGACATCAAGAATGTCGTCTTTAATGGAGATCCCACTGAGACTTTCTACATACAACAGCCTCTTGGTTATGAAACCACGTGATAGTCCCTTGTCTGTTACCTCAAGAAGTCTCTCTATGACCTCAAACAACCAACTCGGGCATGATTTGATAAGTTCAGTCAGGTTGTCTGAGATTTTATCTTCACTCTGAGCTCGATAGACTTCTCGATACTTACTCGTCAGCGCTCGACGGGTAAGATGATACTTCTTTTATATGTTGACGATATTCTCCTCACGGACGATGATCTCCATGGTATTTTTATGATTAAGAAGCACTTGGCCTCACATTTTCAGACCAAAAATTTGAGTCATATCTGATATTTCTTGGGTATCAAGGTATCTTGTTGACCCGATGGACTTGTCTTATCCCAACGAAAATACCGCCTCGATCTTCTTCACAATGTAGGCTACTTAGGATGGAAGCCTGCTGACACACCAATGGATGTCAATCATAAGTGTTTCTCCCTAATCTAGAGTACTATCACCGCCTTTTTGGCAAACTCATCTATCTGACTATCACATGCCCTAATATATTTTTTATTGTTAACATGGTCAGTCACTTCATGCATTCTCCTCTGATGTCTCATCTTCAGGATGTCGAGAGAATCCTACGGTATCTGAAGAATGCTCCAGGACAGGGGCTAGTGTATAAACCCGCTTCTTCTCTATTAATAATTGTCTACTCTAATGCATACTATATCAGTTCTCTAGATGATCACCGGTCTATGAGCAGCTACTGCACATATTTTGGAGGACACGGCCACCAAGCAAAGCAAGAAACAAACAGTGCCGGCACGCTCTTCTGTGGAGGTTGAGTATCATTCAATAATGTTTGTTGTATCTAAACTCACGTGATTGGAAAGTCTTCTAACAAATCTCGATGGAAAACTCCCCTCTTCGGTAGTTCTCTATTACAATTGTCAAGTTTCTATCCAAATCCCCGAGAATTCCATTTTTATAAATGTACCAAACATATCGAATTTTGATGTCATTTCATCCAAAAGTTCAGGTTTGCGAAATTGATTTGAGACATGTACTGGTTGTTGAGCAGATTTATGAGGTTCTCACCATGGTTTTATCATGCCCCACTATACCGACAGTTCGTTTTCAAGCTTGGAGTCTAAAATTTGTATGCTCCAGCTTGCAGGAGTGTGGAAGAATTGAAAAAAATCCCATGTGCAAGCCATGTATATGCTCACTTTTCTCATGTACAGTTTAGCCCCACATCTTGGTTTCGAATTGAGTCTTCACTCCTTAAAATATATATGTATAAATTCATGTGTTATGTATTAAATATATGAGGAATATAATTTTGTTTCTATTCTGCACTCAGTTTTTATATAATAATCATAATTGTTAAAGGTTCAAGGCGCATCAAGACGTAAGGGGATCCTGAAGCCTATGTAAAGCTCAAAGTGTGCCCGACGAGAGCAAGGCACACCACATCTCATTTTAAATAATTATCATCAAAGATCAATTCATGTTCTTAATCACATTCTACATCAATTCTACTCATCAATCATTCATTACTATCGTTTATATCTCTAAATAAATGTGATCTATGTTGTCACTTGCATTACAGTGAAATCTCAACACTCGATTATGTTTTACCTCTAATGAATATAAATATGTTCAGGAGCGTTTGGGCTAAGCTACTTTTAAGTAAAGTCTCGCCCTAGATATATGGGCAGACGGAGAGCACGAACATAACTATAAGATTATGTATCCTACTTTTGGAGATAAGTGAGAGAAGTATGTCACTTTGGTGGAGTTATCCTAAAATAGCAGTTACCATGCAAACTTTGGGATGTCGCTTTTGAGACTCTTTATGGTAGACGTTGTCGGGCACCGTTATATTGGGATGAGCTCTTCCAACCAAGAAGCTTGGGTTGTTAAGACCACAGCTCGTGTCAGACTTATTCAGGAGCGTATGAAGATAACACAAGATAGAAAATCCAAGTAATAGGATCAGAGATGTAGATCAGTGGAATTTAACATTAGAGACTATGTTTATCTGAAGGTTAGACCAGTCAATTGGTCTCTCGAATCAAGCGGATGAAGAAAATGAGTCCAAGGTTCGTTGGTCCACTCGAAGAACTGGAGAGCATTAGTGAAGTGGCCTACAGGTTGGCCTTACCCAAGGATATGAGTGGTCTTCATGACGTTTTTCACATCTCCTATATGAGGAGAGCAATCATGGATCCTAATTAGGTGATCAGTACAGAGGATGCACCAATGGAAATGAATCTTAGTATCAGTATATAGACAATCAAGATTGTGGACTCAAAAGATTCAGAAACTTAGGATCAGAAAATCCATTTTGTGAAAGCCCTTGAAAGAATTGAGGTTTACCTGAGTATTCTTCGGAAAAAGAAGATGAACTTCAGAGCATCAAAGAATATGCCTTCTTTTGACTTTGGTATGTAATTTTTGAGGGCAAAACTTTTTTTGCGAGGGAAGATTTGTAACATCCGTAAACTAATGCGATGATAAATTTTAAATTCAGGATCCGAGCACAAGAGAAATTAATCGAGTCAGCGTCTTATCGAGATATAATTTTAGTTGGTTTATTTGTGCGTGTTAATCAATTGTTTAATTGAAGTTATTGGAAATTTATTCGACGCGTTTTTGTGTTGGTGCAAGAGCGTAACGCAAAAACTTATCAGTTAGTGAGAGGTCACAAGCTTGAAATAAGATTTGAAATGCTAGAGTCCCTCAATTAAAGGTCAATTTACGGTTTCCATAACCGATCGTCACTTTTTTTCTTTCTTCCCCCGCACGTAATTGAAACAACCCACTTTACGTTTTATCTCCCTCCCAGTCGCGCGTTGGATGAAAGGAAGAAACCATTGCACGCATTAATGCATCCTTTGATCTCGTAAGCCTGATATTAGGGCTCTCCCGTTCCTTCGATCCCAAACGACCGAAGGCGCCTCCCTCTCGCAGACGGCGTGCACCACCGACTCCTTTCCTCCTTTTTGTAAACCTCGACAATCATTCCTTGGCAATCTTAAGGATCGACAGCAAGCTCTGTCAAACTCAGAAATCAAGTTGATCCTTCTTTTCTAGACCTTTAGGGTTTTCAGCAGATTTTTTCCTTCGATCAAGCAATAGCTGGTTTTCGTTGTTGGGAACAGCAACAAGCCACGGAGGCTTTTTCTTCCATGCTCTAGGAGGCCGACTGTACCCTCCAGGCATCGACTATGCGCGCCGCTAGGTAGCCGCTGAAATTTTGTGTTCCTATAGATTTGGGTTTTTCTCCTCCCTCCCTTAATCAATATCAGATGAATTGTGTTCTGATGTTACCTTCTTTCTCAGATCCAAAGATCAAGGATTTGTTTTCCTCCCACAAAAACTCTAGTTGTGGCTGAGATTTCTGACTGCGATCGCCTTTCTCCAGTAAATTTTCTTTTAGGTAATATTGATTTTCCTTTGGAAATTTCAGATTGTACGCTTATGTGGTTATCCTGCAAAATTTTTGTGGACGTCTTACCTTAATTAGTGGATCTTCTAGGTAGTCACAACTGAAACGACAATTTCAAATTTAGGTGTACAGGGTGCCGATTCAGAGATCCTAACCCTCCACAGTCAGAGAAGTGGTAAATTCTTGTACTTCTTTATGAAATAGTATTCTCTAAATTTGGAAGAAGTGATTAAATGCTTAAATTGCCCTTCTAGGGTTTTGAGGAGATTTGAAGAGATAAACCATGTTGTCAATCGGAGAACAACTTTGTGCCACCAGAATATTTCTTATAAAGAATCATATCGCCGCGTCGCGTCTCTGAGCGCCACAATACCGGGTAAAAATCTCACTCCTCTTGGCTACACATACCATCAATTATGAAACAAATTGTCTAATTAGCTAAAGAAATCCATGTGAGATATATAACAGTACTTATATATCATTTAAGTGCATAATTATTAGTTATCAAGCGAATATTAGACATACGAATACATGTTACATAAAACTGTGAATTACATATTAAATGTCAAACAAGTAAGCAAATCAACATTTAACATAAGACATAAAAATGAACTCTTTAATATACAATCAGAGTTAATAAAAAAATGTCAGGTGCAACTAGGCTAATTGCATAAGTTCAGAACACGTAATAAGATTCAGATCAGTGATCTCATTCACATTTGATCAGCAGTCCATATGAGCCTCAGTTGTGGAGTCGTCGGCCACAGTTCCATACTTGGAAATTTTCAGATGCGAGCCCGTGTTACACTCAGGGAGCAATTCACCATCGGGTCGCTATTCGGGCTCCATAATCCCTAGTTCCAGACTAGGAGATTTTCAGAAACAAGCCAGTATTCCACTCAGGGGGCATTTTAGTTCAGGACACCATCACGTTGTCATTTGGGCTTCACAATCAGATTAAGTACAATATAAAGGTGAAATCTAATAACCGATAAGAGAGAATCCATAATGCACTTTTACAGATAATGAATTAAGAGACTCCAAACAAAATATTCAAAAGTATGCAATAGTAATCAAAAGCTCCTACTTTTTTATACAAACTATATATGTATTTTAATTGTTACTGAGAGCAGTAGTTTTTTTTACTCGCCAATTGAACTGACCCTCCTTCGGACATTTTCTTTACAGGGGTCACTAGTTAGGAGCTACACTTAGGATAAGCGTCACAGTTCATCATTTTAGGTTGCCTTTTCCTTCATTATTTTAGTTCAGCAATTGTACTTGTTCTTTGGACTTCATGTATTAGAATTGTATAATGCTTTTGATGTAACAAACATTATGTAAGCTTCTAGTGATTTAGATTCTTCAGTTCTTTCCTTTATTAGATAGCTTTATGAATTAAAATTGAGGTACTCTTGCTTAACCATAACTGTTTATCTTACTTCCATTATAAGTTTCCTTTAGTACTTTTATTTATGTCTGTTATGTACCAATTTTATTATCATTACTTAATTTACTTCTTATCACAGGGCCAAATCAGACTGCAGATTTGTTGTTAACTAGGTTGGGGTGTTACATAGTTTAGTCTCACATCTTGGTTTGGAGTTTAGTCTCACATCTTGGTTTGGGAATATAATTATTTTTCTACTCCGCATTCAGTTTTTATATAATAATCATAGTTGTTAAAGGCTCAAGACGCATCAAGGTGTAAAGGAGTTCTGGAGCCTATGTAAAGCTCAAAGCGTGCCCGGCGAGAGCAAGGCACAACCACATATCATTTTAAATAATTATCATCAAAAATCAATTCATCTTCTTGATCATATTCTACAGCAATTCTATCCATCAATCATTCATTACTATCGTTTATATCCCTAAAGAAATATGATCGATGTGGTCACTTGCATTACACTGAAATCTCAACACTCGATTATATTTTACAAACACTAAACCATCAAAAGTTTTTGAGTTATTACAGTATTTCTTTCTTTGTTTTACAAAGCATAAAATTACTATAAAATCACACATATTGTCGTCATTTATGCTTCAAAGGCGCAAAAAACATGTGAAGGCACAGACCTCCGAGCCTGGTGAACCCTAAGTGTTATGCACGTCTTTAACAACATAAATTATACTATTATGTATGTTTCATTTTCGTGTGTACTCAATCCTCTACCAGTGGAACCTCACGCCAGTGTCACACTGATATCGCCTGTTGGAATTAAATTCATTCTATCTCAAACATATTCATCTTAGTCGAGCAAACGCAACGAGAAAGAACTTCATTTACTTTTTGGCATCCCTCGCATTTAAATACAATGTGACAAGAAGCTTTTCTAACTTGAGATAAAGGATCCTGACAAGTACCACATAAGAGATTGACGCCTCACCATTTCAAGGGTTGAATTGAAGGCTTAGTTATTAAAGGGGTTTTGTAGCCTAGGAACAAGACTCAAGGCACGGGCACACGCCTAACGAAGGCAAGGTGCAACCACATTCATTTTAAATAATCAACATCAAACACCACTTTATCTTCTTCATCAAATTCTTCATCTATTTTACGTGTTAATAATTCTGTTAAAGATAAGATAAATTAGCCCATTAGGGAGGCCCATGTGTATTGGCCCATATGTATAGTTCCTTTAGTCACACATCATATATGTAGGAGTCTCTCCCTCTTTCTACCTCTATATAAGTGTATGTAATCCCATTCCTAGAGAATAATACAATTAATGGTGATTTTCTCTCTCCAGAGAATCTTTCCTTCTACATAGTATCAGAGGAACTCGTCCCCTCATGCGGTCTCCGGATTCTATCCGCCTCCTACTCGCCAGCGGCCTGCCTCATCCTACCCGCTCCTCTCTCTAGCTGCTTGACTGTTGCGGCATGCTTCTTCTAACATGCTTCCTCTTCTCTCCGTGGTTCCACCCTCCTCCCCAAGCTTCTTATAGCCTCCTCTCTCTGACTGGTGGGGTCCACGGGTTCTCTTCTACTTGTCGTGATCGTCTTCTTGTCGCTGTGACCTGCTTCTCGCCGCGACTTGCCCTTAGTCGCCGCGGCCTACCTTTTCTTCTTTCTTCTCTCTTGTCGTCGCAAGCCGCTTCTTCTCGACGCGACCTCCTCTTAGTCGTCGCGACCTGCACTTAGTTGCCACAGTTTGTTCTTCTCTTAGTCGTCGCGACCTGCTTTTAGTCGCCGCAACCTGGTCGTAGTCGCCGCGACCAACCTTTTTATTTTTGCCGCGAGCTGCTTCTTCTCGGCGTGACCTGCTCTTAGTCGTCGCGATCTGCCTCTATTCGCCTCTTGGCCTTTCTCGTTGCGGTCTAATTCAAGTTGCCGCAACTTGTTTCCCTCCCTAGCTCACTGCGCCCTGCTTCCTTCCCTTGCTCGCTGCGGATTGATCCATGTTGCTCGCCTTTCCTATCCTTTGCGAGCTCCTGCACCAGTCCGATGTTGTTCTATTCTCGCGGTTTGTTCTGCTAGCCGCCCGACCTGTCCTCCACTGCTTGCCACCTGGCCTGTTTCTTCTATCCGCCATGACATCCAGTGACTTAACCGCGGCTACCTCCTCTCTGCTCGCCCGTGTTGCTGCCCTGCCTCCCGAGGTAGGTGATGAACTTCGCATCACCACTCTCTCCCTCAGTGGAAAGGCCAACTTTGTCGAATGAGCTCATTCTGTTTGTCGTGTTCTGCAGACAAAGGGTCTGCTCGCTCACCTTACTCGGGTCAAACTTGTTGACCCCTCTGATGACTGGCTTCGTGATGACGGTCGGGTCCAATCTTGATTGCTTAACTCTATGGACACAGAGCCTTACCGAATGGCAATGTATTACAAAACGGCTAAGAAAATATGGGATGAGCTGCACTCCCTCTACTCTGGCAAGGATAGCCTACAACACCTTTTTGACATTATCCCCGCACTTCAATCACTGGATCCTGGAACCACAGGTGACTTAACTTCTTTTGTTGCCAAGGCCAGAACACTGGTAGAGGCATGGATACAACACCAACCTCTCTCTACAGACTTTGCTACTCAACGGGCATAAAAGGAGGCTGTTGGGATCACTATGATGATGGCCCGTGTTCCCAGTCATCTTCACAGCGTCTGGGCTCAGATTCTCTCCTCTTCCACTACACCCTCTCTGTCTGATGTTTGCTCAATGGTGCTCGAAGTTACACCCCCTCCCGAGGCTCCCGCCACTTTCTCTCCGGCTTTGCTCCAGCAACCCCTACTCCCTACTCCTGCTCCCTCTATCTGAGGTTCTTCTACTACTCGAGGAGGTCGTTTCACGTCGCGTGATCGCGGACGTGCTGGGCGCTCTACTCTCAAGTGTACCTACTGTGGCCGTGATGGCCACCTTGAAACTACCTGCTATCGCAAACATGGTTTGCCTCATCATCTTAATGCTACTACGGCTGCTGCTACTCCTTCAGGTCCCTCTTCCACCGAGCCTCCATCATTTGCTCAGAAAGATATCAATGACCTCCGCCTACAGATACTGCAACTGCAAGGCGTTGTCAACCGTTCCTCTGGATCGGTTGCTTCCTTCTCTACTGAAGGTATCTCTTGTCTCTCCTACAGCTCTCAATGGATCCTAGATTTTGGGGTTACCCATCACATTACTTCTCAGAAACCTTCTCAGTACATGCACACTGAGTATCCCAAGTTTATCACTGTGGCAAATGGCGATACTACTCCAGTGTCTGGAGCTGCTGACCTATAACTCACCCCTACTCTCTCCTTAACCTCAGTTCTGCATGTTCTGGGATCTCCCTTCAACCTACTGTCTGTTAGTAGGCTTGCTCAAGATCTTGATTGTTGTCTAATCTTTTCTCCCTCTTCTTTTGTCATGCAGGATCATCAACACGGACTATCATTGGTAGAGGACGGCTGTCCAACGGGCTTTATCTCCTGGATGTTCTTCCCACCTCACTATGTGTTGTTCCCTCCGTCAATTGGCATCGTCGTCTTGGCCATGCTCCTCTTTAGATTCTCAAGAACGTATTTCCTGATATATACTTGCAGGAATTCTCTTGCAAATCATATATCTTTGACAAACAGCATCGTGTTTCTTTCCCTCCCGCATGTAATCGGAGTAGTACTCTGTTTTCTTTAGTTCATTCCGATATCTGGAATCCGTATAAAATTCCCAGTATTTTTGGTTATCGGTACTGTCTCCTTTATTGATGACTAATCACGTCTCACATAGTTTTATCTACTTCATGATCGTACTGAGCTGATTTCTGTTTTTCGTGTCTTTATTGTTGAAATACGTACGCAATTTTCTACGACAGTACAAACACTTCGCACTGACAATGCTCGTGAATACACTGGTCGCAGCTTCTCCAACTTATGCACCGACTTTGGAAAATTCATCAAACCTCGTGTGCATATACACCCCAACAAAACGGTGTGGTCGAGCGAAAGAATCGTCATCTCCTTGATGTCACTCGGTCAATCATGCTTCAAATGCAAGTTCCCGCCGAATATTGGAACTTTATTGTCTCTACTGCATGTTATCTCATTAATCGCATGCCCTCCTCCGTGCTTAACTTTGCCTCTCTGTTCGGTCTACTCTTTCCTTCCAAGTCTCCTTTTTCTCTCACGTCTTGCACATTTGGTGGTACTTGTTATGTCCACTCTCTCGGACCACCAAGTGACAAACTTATCGCACGCGCCACCAAATGTATATTTGTTGGCTCGTACCCAAAAATGGTATGTTTGCTACTCTCCCACCATCAACAAGGTACTCGTCTCCGCAGATGTTACCTTTACTGAGGATGAAAGTTTTTTCTCCCACACCTCCACTCTACCACCTCAGTCCACTATTCTCCGTCCGGCTGTCCCCGTCACATATCTGCCTCCCACATCTTTCGCTCCTCCAGTACCAACTTTTGCATGTTTCGGGACCTACAACTCACCTCTACTCTCTCCTTAACCTCAGTTCTGCATGTTCTGGGATCTCCCTTCAACCTACTGTCTGTTAGTAGGCTTGCTCAAGATCTTGATTGTTGTCTAATCTTTTCTCCCTCTTCTTTTATCATGCGGGATCGTTGAACACGGACTATCATTGGTAGTGGACGGCTGTCCAACGGGTTTTATCTCCTGGATGTTCTTCCCACCTCACTATCTGTTGTTCCCTCTGTCAATTGGCATCGTCGTCTTGGCCATGCTGCTCTTCAGATTTTCAAGAAGGCATTTCCTGATATATCCTTGCAGGAATTCTTTGCAAATCATATATCTTTGGCAAACAGCATTGTGTTTCTTTCCCTCCTGCATATAATCGGAGTAGTACTCTGTTTTCTTTAGTTCATTCCAATATCTGGGATCTGTATAAAATTCTCAATATTTTTGGTTATCGATATTGTCACCTTTATTGATGACTATTCACGTCACACATAGTTTTATCTACTTCATAATCGTACTGAGTTGACTTCTGCTTTTCGTGTCTTTATTGTTGAAATACGTACGTAATTTTCTACGACAGTACAAACGCTTCGCACTGACAATGCTCGTGAATACACTGGTCGCAGCTTCTCCAATTTATGCACCGACTTTGGGATAATTCATCAAATCTCGTGTGCATATACACCCCAACAAAACGGTGTGGCCGACCGAAAGAATCGTCATTTCCTTGATGTCACTCGGTCAATCATGCTTCAAATGCAGGTTCCCGCCGAATATTGGAACTTTGTTGTCTCTATTGCATGTTATCTCATTAATCGCATGCCCTCCTCCGTGTTTAACTTTGCCTCTTCGTTCGGTCTACTCTTTCCTTCCAAGTCTTCTTTTTCTCTCACGCCTCGCACATTTGGTGGTACTTGATATATCCACTCTCTCGGACCACCAAGTGACAAACTTGTCGTACGCGCCACCAAATGTATATTTGTTGGCTACTCTCGTACACAAAAAGGGTATGTTTGCTACTCTCCCACCGTCAACAAGGTACTCGTCTCCACAGATGTTACCTTTACTGAGGATGAAAGTTTTTTCTCCCACACCTCCACTCTACCACCTCAATCCACTATACCACCTCAGTCCACTATTTCCCGTCCGGCTGTCCCCGTCACATCTCTGCCTCCCACATCTTCCGCTCCTCCAGTACCAACTTCACCACCTCTCCCTCCTCCACCTGTCTGTGTCTACACTTGACGTTCGTCCAGGATTGCAGCCCGACAGCAGTCCCCTTCTACTGATGATCTTCTGCGCATTGACGATCAAGCACCACCCTCTACGGCTCATCCCATGGGAAACTATGTATCTATTCATCGCCTTTCTCCACCACTTCGCACTTTTGCCCTCTCTCTCCATTATTTCCATTCTTAACTCTTTACAGGACGCTCTACAACATCCAGGCTGGCGAGCGGCCATGGACGAAGAGATGATAGCTCTCTGGGCTAACCGAACTTCGGACCTTGTTCCTCTCCCTCCTGATCAATCTTGTGTTAGCTGCAAATGGGTCTTTACTATCAAACATGCTCCTGATGGAATAGTTGATCGTCTAAAAGCTCGTCTGGTGGCCAGAGGCCTCACGCAGCAACATGGCCTCGACTATGACAAAACTTTCTCTCCAGTGGCAAAACTACATACTGTTCGGGTTCTAATCTCTCTTGATGTGCACCGCCAAAGACCTCTTCATCAAATGGATATCAAAAATGTCTTTCTCAATGGCGATCTCCAAGAGACTGTATATATGCACCAACCACCTGGGTTTGAGACCACGGGGGAGTCTCGTGTATGTCATCTCAGGAAGCCAATACATGGTCTCAAACAATCCCCTCGCGCCTGGTTTGATAAGTTCAGTAAGGTGGTTCGCGAGATGGGATTCACTCGGAGCTTTCCTGATTTCTCTCTTTTTACTCGTCATCAAGCAACAGGGACAGTTCTTCTTCTTGTGTATGTGGATGACATTCTGATCACAGGAAATGACACCATCGGGATCCAGAACATCAAACAACATCTGAACTTCGTCTTCCAGACAAAAGATCTGGGTAATCTGCGATACTTTCTTGGACTTGAGGCTGCAAGATGACCTGATGGTCTGATCTTATCTCAACGGAAGTATTGCATTGATCTTATACAAAGTGCGGGCTATTCTGGATGCAAACCTACAGACACTCTGATGGATATGAATCATAGGTTGTCGGCACATGACTCTGGGAATGACTCTGTTCTTACCAATTCAGAGTACTATCGACGCTTGTTGGGGAAACTAATCTAACTCACAGTTACACAACCTGATATCTTATTTGTTGTTGGAGTTGTAAGTTGATTCATGCATACTTCTCGGACCTCTCATCTCCAGGCGGTCGAGCGGATTTTCAGATATCTAAAGAAGGCTCCTGGACAAGGACTTGTTTATAAACCATCGACTTCATTATCCCTTGTTGCATACTCTGATGTTGACTACGCAGGGTCTCTTGACGATAGACACTCCACAACTGGTTTTTGCACCTACCTCGGCGGACATCCTATTACCTGACGTAGCAAGAAACAGACTGTTACTGCTCGCTCATCTGCTGAGGCTGAATATCGTGCAATGGCAGCAGTCGTATATAAGGTCACCTGGCTAGAGGGTCTCCTCAGAGATATGGGTCGCAAACTCTCCTCTCCTGCTATCCTGCTCTGTGATAGTCAAGCGGTCATACATATTGCCAAGAATCCAGTGTTTCATGAGTGCACAAAGTATATTGAAGTTGATTGTCACTTCATTCGGGAAAATGTTCAATCGAAGAAGATTTGGAACACGTCTCGGCATCCAGTCAAGTTGCTGATATTTTCACCAAGGCTCTCTCTCGGACTTTGTACTATGAGTTCTTATCCAAGCTTGGCGCTTATGACTTGTACGCTCTAGCTTGCGGGGGAGTGTTAAAGATAAGATAAATTAGAGCTCATTAGGGAGGCACATGTGTATTGGCTCATGTATAGTTCCTTTAGTCTCACATTGTATATGTAGGAGTCTCTCCCTCTTTCTACCTCTATATAAGTGTATGTAATCTTATTCTTTGAGAATAATACAATTAAGGGTGATTTTCTCTCTCTTGTTTTCTCTCCTTCTACAAATTCATTATTATCATTTATCTTTACAATATTAAGAGAGAAAAGTTATCTTTAGTGAAACATTCAAAATTGTCAATTATAGCCATATTGTTTTTATTTAATGACTTACCATATATTATAATTTGTTTTTTAAAAAAATAAAATACAATGCCCATTTAAATAATTACACTTTATTCTCAAATTAAAAGTAATGATGAAAATTCATAAAATTGAAAACGTTTTAAGTAGAGCTACTATACCTACTATGCAAAGTTATCATTAGGTGTGTCACTTTTATTAAAATTGATTTAAAAAATACTGAAGAAAACCAATCAATTTAATTTGAAAAAATAATGATAAAAGATTAATATATGAATAATGAAGAGATTTTTTAACAAAAATAAAAAAATATAACTATTCTGCATTAATTAATAATGTGTTTATTTTAAACTGTGTTAATTATTTGATAGGGGTGAAGCATCGAGCCTGTCGCGGTCGGGGTACTATCGCGGTTGGCCGTAGGGGTAGAGCCTCATGTCTGTCACTCGTATCTCTTTAAAAATAGAATTAATGTGGTCATTTGCATCATATATAAGTCTCAACGTTGACTGTATTTCGCAAACACTAAATCATGCGAAAAATATTGAGTTCTTACATTATTTCTTTCTTTATTTTGAAAAAAAAATTAAAATAGAAATCGCATCGGGACGCGGCTTTTCTATTCCAATGGAGCATTGAGGCGCAAACATCTGAGTCTGGTGAGCCTTAGACATGCCTGAGACGCGCTTTAAACAACCTAGATTGAAGGATGGGTGAAAAAATACAGTGCTCGGATTGCACTGTCCAGAAGGACAACCATATATTTAATGCTTTCATTGGATTTAAGTTCATATTTTATAATGTATTTAAAAGTTCCATTATTTATTTAGCAATCTTTGAAATTAGTTTGTTTGGTTAAAATATAATTATGTGAGTTGTACTTAAAGGCACGTTTAGTGGAATAAATTCAAGGCTTGAATTTTTTTTAAACATAAAAATACTTCGGCATCTTCTTCCTCGCTCCCCAATTCTACCAACAATGCATGTATGTGTATGACATAAATGCTAATAGAAGCCTTGTCTTTGTATCAAATTGGATTGACACCAACGCTATCTGAATGTTCAATAGGACAAAAACCCAATTGGCTAGGCTTGATTCATACCCAATCCCTCAGTAGAATTATTTAGCGAGTCTGGTAGAATTGCAAGGGCTGATGCTAGCAAACCATCAGCACAACCTCAGATATACCAAAATCTTGCATAGAATTTTGTGCTAGAATACGAGGATTGGGACCAAGGCTAGCTTTCAAAACGTCAAGCAAGCATGTGTGATCATGGTCATGTCCTTGTCATATAACCAACCATAGTTTTTAGGTCAACCATAGTTTAAATTTTATTATCCTCGTTTGGAAATAATGGTGATTTACAAAACCTCAAAAATACCTCTCTTTCAGCTGAAGGGCAAACTAATGCGAGATGTTATCTACAGTATTCCCTAATCTTTAACCTTGAAGGTTCTGGCATTTTGCAAACAATCTCTAGCACAATGCTACCAGTCAAGTCATGGCATGATTTCCTCAATATATATGATATAAGAGCGGTTATAATCATATTAATTTGTCAAACATTTAAAATTCTATAGATAAAAGATGCAACAAATGTTTTCTAAATGAAACTTACTGAGTCAACTGAAGTAACGACAGATACAATTGTCATAATAATGGATGTCCTGAAACTGAATGTAGGCATCCCCCATTGGCATGGATAAGGAATCCTAATCCAAGAAGCAGTGTTCAATGCAACAGAGACATCAGTGCGACAACGTTTCATAGTAAGTGCATGTTTTCTGCAAGTATCTGACAAGATATTTGAGCTGGGAATATTTGAGCTGCAGCTATTATACTTATAAGCTCCACCAGCTGTCAAAAAGAATGCATATGCCCACACAATGGCAAGGCTAGCAGGAACCTGCCAATGAATTGAACAAATAAGAAAAAAACTAGATCAAAGTAGAACGCTAAATCTGTAAATACCTTGAATATTGTGTATTCCCCATTTTTAAGGATTTGAACATAGGGCCCGTTTGGGTGGGTGGATCTGCGTGGTCGGGCGGATGATATCCACGCCGCACGGTGGGGATCCTCCCTCCCTTAGGTTTTTTTGAAAACCCCATAGAAATCCACAACGCAAAGTGCACCGCGGTCGCGGTGCCTTCCACACGGATTTGTTCCGCGGGGCTTCTGCTGAGCAAAATCGTCCTTAGAACCACTCCCAGCATGCTTACTTATCAATTCTAACATCAGGTAGTAAATTTTTAATCATTATGTTGGAGTGGTAATCAAACCCTGAGTGTTGAACAACTTCAGTGTTCTTGATTTTGAAAAATTGACCATGATTGTCTGTGACACTAAGTAATTGACTTATTATCACAGAACAATTCACTATTCCCACTCCTGGAATCCAAAGACCATCTAAGATGATTTTAAGACGAAATAGTTTGCATGACTCGTGAGTCAAAGCCTCAAATTCACTTTCAACATTAGATCTAGCAACAACATTATGCTTCTTGATTCTGCATGTAACTAAATCACCTCCTCAAAAAATAATGCCCTAGGTCAACCTTTTATTATGAGGGCTTAATAGTCAACATTAGCGCAAGCTTTGTAGGCGAATGTAATATTTTTTTGGAACTGTTGATAGTGCCCAAAGCTTGTATGTATTATTCCAGTATGTAAATACAAGGAGAGAATACAAATATATAGGAGAGAAGAGAGAAGAATAAATCCTATACATGATGTGGGACTAAAGAAGGAGGAAAAAATGGGTCATCAAATGGGTCTTTTACATGGGCTTTTCTAATTTTCCCCCGCAAGCTGGAGCGTACAAGTCGTATGCGCCAAGCTTGGATAGGCACTGATAGAAGAGGGTACTAGGTAGAGCTTTGGTGAGGATGTCAGCAAGCTGTTCAGTACCCGGAACATGCTTGAGCTCGATCTTCTTCATGTGGACTTTCTCTCGGATGAAATGACAATCTACCTCAATATGCTTCGTTCTTTCATGGAAGACCGGGTTTTTAGCAATATGTATGGCAGCTTGACTGTCACATAGGAGGAGAGCTGGTGAAGGTAGTTTAACTCCAAGGTCGGTAAGGAGACTCTCAATCCATGTGAGTTCAGAGACCACAGCAGTCATTGCCCGATATTCTGCTTCTGCTGAGGATCGAGCAACCACTGCTTGTTTCTTGCTTCGCCAAGTAATCAGATGTCCTCCAAAATAGGTGCAAAACCCGCTAGTAGATCGTCGATCGTCGAGGGAGCCAGCGTAGTCGGCATCAGAGTATGTCACTAGTGTAGAAATGGAAGATGAGGTTTTGTATACAAGTCCTGGGCCAGGAGCTGTCTTAAGATATCTGAGAATGCGTTCCACAGCCTGGAGATGAGAGCTTCGAGGAGAGTGAATATAGCGACTCACAAGTCCCACAGCGAAAGATATATCAGGTCTTGTAACTGTTAGGTAGATAAGCTTCCCAACTAGACGACGGTAATATTCTGGATTTGGTAGAAGCGAATCAGAATCCGAGCCCTGAGCACATATTTTGTGATTTGCATCCATGGGAGTGTTAATAGGTTTGCAGCCAGAGTAGCCTGCATCATGAAGAAGATCCAGGCAATATTTGCGCTGAGAGAGAACCAACCCATCTGACCGTCTGGCCACTTCCAGACCGAGGAAGTACCGAAGATGTCCCAGATCTTTAGTTTGGAAGACGGAGCTCAGATGTAGCTTAACGGCCTGTATGCCGTCCAAGTCACTGCCAGTAATAATGATGTCGTCGACATATACCAATAGAAGAACCGTACCAGTGGCCTGGTGGCGAGTAAACAATGAGAAGTCAGTCGAGCTGCGAGTGAAGCCAATTTCCCGGAGAGCTTTGCTGAACTTGTCGAACCATGCCCGAGGGGATTGTTTGAGACCATATAGGGATTTGAGAAGATGACAAACTCGTGACTCCCCCGTGGTCTCAAACCCGGGAGGTTGTTGCGTGTAAACCGTTTCCTGAAGGTCGCCATTCAGGAAAGCGTTCTTGACGTCGAGTTGAAATAAGGGTCATTGGCGATGGACAGCCACAGAAATGAGAATGCGGACCGTGTTGAGCTTAGCGACCGGAGAGAAAGTCTCGTCATAGTCCAGCCCCTATTGCTGGGTGAAGCCACGAGCAACCAAACGAGCTTTGAGGCGATCAATGGTCCCATCAGGAGCATGTTTAATGACGAAGACTCATTTGCACCCAACAGGTTTCTGGCCGGGAGGAAGGGGCACCAAGGTCCAAGTTCGGTTGGCCCAAAGAGCAGCCATCTCGTCTTCCATGACCGCACGCCACCCAGGATGTTGAAGAGCGTCCTGGACAGAAGTAGGAATAGAGACCGAGGATAGCGAAGTAGCCAAGGTCTGAAGAGGTGGAGAGAGGCGATGGAGAGAAACATAGTCCGCCATTGGATGAGCGGTAGAGGCCGACACCGGAGCAGCAGAACACGGAGAAGCCGAGGTCGAAGCCGACTGCAGAGGAGCAACGGGAGGAAGAGGGCGACGAGTATAGACCCGAATAACGGGGGGTCGAGGAGGGTCAAGGGTGGGAGGAGGCGGAGGGATGGTGGGAGGTGAGTGGACGGGGATCACCGGCCGTGGGAGGGAGGGTGTTGTAGGAGGTGGGGGTAGAAGTGGTGGCAAAGGAGGAGGGAAGAAGGGCTGATCCTCCCGGAAAGTAACATCAGCCGAGACAGAGACCTTCCGGGTGAGCGGAGAGTAGCAAACATAGCCCTTTTGGGTGCGGGAGTAGCCGACGAAAATGTGTTTGGCCGCACGGGGATCCAGTTTGTCAAGAGTGGGGCCCAGGTTATGGACAAAGCAGGTACATCCAAAAACCCGGGGGGTGAGGGCGAAGGCGGGTGTGGAGGGAAAAAGAAGGCTGAAGGGGGTAGCGTTCTGGAGAACCGGAGAGGGGAGACGGTTGATAAGAAAACATGCAGTGGACACCGCAAAGTTCCAGAATACTTTGGGAACGTGCATGTGAAGCATGAGGGAGCGAGCAACATCAAGCAAGTGGCGGTTCTTTCGTTCAGCGACCCCGTTTTGTTGAGGGGTGTAGGGACAAGAGGTCTGGTGAACAATACCGAAGTTGGCGCAGAGAGTGGCAAACTCGTGGCTAGTGTATTCCCGGGCATTATCAGAGCGGAAAGTTTTAATGGTGGTAGAGAATTGCGTACGAGTCTCTAACACAAATGCCTGAAAGACACGAGGAAGCTCAGAGCGATCATGTAGGAGATACAACCATGTAGTGCGAGAGTAATCATCAATAAATGTTAGAAAGTAACGATAACCAGAAATGCTAGAAACTTTATATGGTCCCCAAATATCAGAATGTATTAAATCAAACGGAGCAGAGCTCCTAGTACAATGAGCGGGATAAGAAGAGCGAGGTTGTTTGCCAATAATACAAGAATCGCATTTAAAAGCAGGAAGAGAAAGGTCTGGAAGCGCCTTCTGGAGGATAGGTAGAGGGGCATGCCCAAGCCGACAATGTCAATCAGACGAGGAAACAGAGGAAAGGGATGTGGGAGAGACATCGAGGAGGTAGAGCCCGTTCTGCAGTCGACCCCTACCAATGGTAATCCGCGTCTGCCGATCCTGTATCAAAAAACCAGAAGAGGTGAAGGTGATAAAGCAATTCATATCAGTAGTAAGACGACCAACAGAGAGTAAATTAAAAGGGGAGGCTGGCACATAAAGAACGGAACGAAGAGAGAGAGAGGGAGGGAGGAAGAGATCCGCGCAGCCGGAGACCGGGACAAGCGCACCACTGGCCACAGTAATAGACGGGGGATGAGCAGCAGCAGAGAACTGGGGCGGCCGCATGGAAGTGATGTGGTGGGTGGCTCCCGAGTCCAGGATCCAGTGAGAGCTGGAGGAAAGACAGGCAGTACCTGCAGTGGAGGTGGAGACAATACCTGCATGGGAGGTGGAGGCAATGGAAGCAGAGGGTGGGTTGAGGAGCCCCTGGAGTTGTTGCAGCTGAAGGCGAAGAGCCTCAAGATCCGTACCAGTCGGAGGAGAGCTATCGGTAACAGCAGCAGTAGGCGGGCGAGGAGGGTAGCCATGTTTCTTGTGACAGACTGCTTCAGTATGGCCATCCCGGCCGCAGTAGGTGCACTTGGGCCGTCCGCGGCCACCACGGCCCCGCCCACGGGAGCCCGAACGGCCACCCCGAGTAAAAGAGGGTTGTGGAAGTAAAGGAGGAAGGGCCTGCTGAAGAAGGGCCGGCGAGGGTGGTGCAGGAGCCTCCGGTGGAGGTGGTACGCGAAGTAACATCGAGCAGACAGCAGGGCTCGGAGAGAACAAACCGCGCGGCAAGCAGTGGGAGAAAGGAGGTCGCGGCGGACTGGAGGTCGCGGCGAACTGAGTGAGGCCGCGGCGAACAGGAGCAGTCCGCGAAAGGAGGTCGCGGCGAGTTGGAAGAGGTCGCAGATCAGTGGAGTAGATCGCAGCTGTTGAGAGCAGAGCTGGAGCAGTACGCGACAGAGGTCGCAGCGGTTTGGAGCAGAGCTTGGAGGAGGTCGCGGCGAACTGGGGGCAGTCCGCGGCAGAGGTCGCAGCAATGTGGAGCAGATCGCAAGAAAGAAGCCACGTAGCAAGAGAAGAGCGCACAGTGGACACAAGGAGAGCCCGCAGCGGACAGGAGCAGTCCGCAAGAGACTGCGGATAGAGAGTCCGTGAGCACAGAGGCTCGAGCGGACAGAAATAGAGCGGGCTAGAGGGAGCAGTCCGTGAGCAAAGAGGCTCGAGCGGACACAAACAGAGAGTGCAGTGGACAGGAAGGATCGTCCGGAGCGGATAGAGAGAGGTGGGCCCCACGAGTCAGAGCAGAAGATGGCTATAAGAAGCCTGAGGAGGGTGGAACCACGGAGGGAGAGAAGAGAGGCGGAAGCAGAAGGGCAGTCCGCACGAGACCGGAGCGGACAGGAAGGCAGTCTGCAGGGTAGCCGAGCGGACAGATGCAGAGGGGCAGTCCGCAGAGAGGCGGATGCAGAAGGGCAGTCCGCAGAGAGGCGGATGCAGAAGGGCAGTCCGCAGAGAGGCGGATGCAGAAGGCAGTCCGCAGGAGACCGGGCGGACAGAAAAAAGGCAGGTCGCAGCTAGAAGGAACCTCCCTCTGATACCATGTTGATAGTTCCCAAAGCTTGTATGTATTATTCCAGTATGTAAATACAAGGAGAGAATACAAATATATAGGAGAGAAGAGAGAAGAATAAATCTTATACATGATGTGGGACTAAAGAAGGAGGAGGAAAAAATGGGTCATCAAATGGGCCTTTTACATGGGCTTTTCTAATAGGAACCAAATTCAGTTCTTAGTGTGGCTAAGTGGAGAATTATTTGAACTACCTAAAATATTCTTCTCTAGGATCATGCATCAACTGACAACTAATCCCTTTAAATAGGAGATCAAAAGTTTTTTGTATGAATAAGTCAATATAGAATAAGAAGAAGAAAAAAAGACTGTATAAGCTTCTTATTCTTCAAAGATATTCTATATGGAGTTTTTATAGAAGAAAAAGAAGCTTATAGAAATAGAAGCCTATATAGAAGAAGAAGAAGAATTTTATTTAGGGTTCGTTTGGCGCGGCATTTTGGCCGGCCGTTTGGGGCAAACGCCGCCGGACGGTGGGTAAACAAACGTCCTCCGGCGGCGTTTGCTCCGGCTGGACCCGCTGCGCCATGAGAAACGGGGCAAAAAGCCTCGTTTTGATCCCCCGGTCATGCCCTCCGGTTCGAAAGCTCCGGCTGGAGTAGTCTTTTTTGCCCGCCAACGCCGCGCCAAAGGAACCCTTAGGCTTCCTATACTTCTCCTTCTTTTAGGCTTCTTCTTTTATATATATTTATTCTAAATAGACATCTTCTACATAGAAGAAAAATAAAATAAAAAGTCTATGTAAACTTATATGATTATATAGAATAAGCCTAGATAGCCCATATAAGAAGGAGCTGAAGAATAAGTGTATATAAATTCAGTGATGAAGGTGAGAACATCTAGAGGATTAACATGAGAATTTCCTATCACTATTGGCTTACATCAATGGTCAACTTTAAGCCTTTATCTCTTTACCTTTGTCTTAGATGAGCTCACCAGACATATCCAACAAGCAACACATTATGTTTATTGTTTGCATATGATATTGTTTTGGTTGATGAGACGTGTGAGGGTGCAAACGCAGAACTTGAATCTTGACAAAACATTGTAGAGAAAAAGGGTTGAGAAGGACAAAAATGGAGTATATGGAGCATAAATTTAGTAGTGCAAGAAGGACGGATGACTCCCTCATTAAGTTGGGTGACCAAGATATTTCCCGCAGTGAATACTTTAAATATTTGAGATCGATAGTTCAAAAAGATGGAGGTGTAGATAAAGATGTGATATGTAGAATCCAAGCATAGTTAAAATGGAGAAGCGCGTCTGGGATCTTATGTGATTGTAAAGTACCATTAAAACTTAAAGGCAAGTTTTACTGTATTACAATTAGATGAACGATATTCTACAGTTCTAAATGTTGGTCAGTGGATTATGTACATGAGCAAAAAATGGGAGTTGCGGAGATGGGAATGCTTAGGTGGATGTGTGAACACAAGAATCTGAATAAAATTAGGAATGAACGTACGATAAGACAGGAGTGACAACAATTATAGAGAAGATGTGAGAAGCACGATTAAGATGGTTTGGACACGTGGCTCTAAGCCTTGTTAAGCGTTGTGAGTATAGCTAAAAGGCATGTTAAATGGGGGAGGCGTAGACCAAGAAAGACTTGAAATGAAACTATAAGGAAAGAGATGATGTACTTAGGTATTAGTGAGATTATGACTAAAGATAGGGACCAATGACAACAAATGATTCATACAGACGACCCCACTTTGGTGGGAAAAGATTTGAGTGTTGTTGTAGAGAGATTAAACTCCCAACTAATCTCAAATATAACTCTTTATATACCAGAGTATACCAGACTATTTTCTTCCATCTACCCGTTCCCTATAATTGAGACTAATTGAAATGTTAACTATTAGGGAAAGACGTGTCCTATGTTTCTTCAGGAGATCTACTGTATAATCTCTCCGAGAAAGTAATTTTTTGGCGTAACCAACTTCAATGTTCAGAAATATGTTTCTTTTCTAAGTTCATTTATTTTGATTTATCGAAAAAAAATTCCCAAACATTTCTTGGGGTGGCATTATTACTTGTTACAATGTGATTTCACTTTTGTCCGAGCATTTTATACGATCCCATCTTGTGCAAACATTTGTGAACCATTCAAACAGCACACTAGGAAATTGTTTGAGTTCATATAATGCCTCAATCTACAAATTATTTCTGTTCCAAAATTCTAATTCAAAACCTGATGAGGCCCCATAAAAGGCTTCATTTTTCAAATTCTCATGTAAACATGATTTTTTGAGAAAATAATATCTCTAGGAAATAAAAAAAATTCTACTGTTTGAGTAAAAGCCACTTCAATGCCAAGATATATTTCAAATTTTTAATTTCTTTATTTTTGAATTATCGAGAGAAATTTTCCTACAATAGTTTTTCCCGTGGAATAAATGATTGTGACAATAATATCATCTAATTACACATGTAATACTATGACCACTTTTGTTTTATCTTTTTAACTTTATATGATCACCATGACTCTATTGTGACTCAACCATGGCATAACATTCGTGAACCTCATGAACCATACTACAGCAATTTTTTTGAGTTCATATAATGTCTTTTTTAATCTGCAGATTTTTGGTTCCATAATTCTCATGCAAAGCCAAATGAGGCCTCCATAAGGACTTCCACTTCAAAATTTACATCTAGGAATACGTTCTCCACATAAAACCACAGTAAATTTTTCAATAAAAGGTTGCAAGAGACAACAAACTTCTCATTGTATTCATTTTGTCTAAAGAAAAAAAATATTTCTCTATAGTCTACCCACTGGTTTGTGTGTATGTTGTGGTCTCCCGATCTCGATCTACTGATTGGCCCCAAGAAGGAAGAAGGTCTCCACGTGTTGCAGTATGGAGACCGGGCAGTCTGGTGGCTTGTGTCTGGCGGTTTGGAGACCGGGCGGTCTGGCGGCTTCTCTCCAGCGGCTTGGTAGCCGGGAGGTCTGGCGACTTCTCTCCAGCGGCTTGGTAACTTGGTAGCCAAGATGTTGTAGATTGGAGACCGGGCGGTTTGACGCAGGAGACTTGAAGATCGGGCGGTCTAGCGGTCTCCCCTAGCGGCTTGTCTTCTTTTTATAGTAGTTGTCGGGTGGTTAGCCTATTAGTCTAGCCGCGCGGCTTGTGCGGTCTGATTTTGTGTATAGCCGCTTGTACCTGTAATTATTTGTCTCGCATTGCTTATTTGTAATCTCTCTTCTCTCCTTCATTTTATAAAAGGGAGGCTATACCTTTGTAATACACACTTTTTAGATAATAAAAATTCTGCTATTTCCAAATTTCGGTCATTTCCTCCTTGTTCGCACATGGTATCAGGGGACTCGATCTTTTCCACCTAATTCTGTTCGTGCAGCCTTGTCTCTTCTTTTGCGCGACCTGTCTTTGCGCGGTCTTCTATTCGCGCGGCCTGTCTTCGCGCGATCTATCTCCACGCGACCTGCTTTCGTGTGGTTTCTTCTATTTGTTCGCGCGGCCTGTCTTCGCGGCCTGTCTTCGCGTCCTTGTTTCTTCTGTTCGCGCGACCTATCTTTGCGGCCTGTCTTTGCGGCCTTGTCTCTTCTGTTCGCGCGGACTGTTCTCCTTGTTCACGCGACCTGCCTTCGCGGTCTTCTCCCTTCTGTTCGCGCGGCCTTGTTTTTGCTCTCTATTCGCTTTTATGTCTCTCTCTGATACCTCTACCACTACTACTCCTGTGGCCCACCCTCCTCCTCCTCCTTCGGGCAACCTTGGCACTGTTTTTAAACTCATTGGTTCCAACTACCCGGACTGGAGTGTCTCCTTCACCTTTCTTCTTCGCTCACAACGCAAACGCCACCATCTCACCGATGACCCTCCTCCTCCAGAGTCCGATCTCTTTGATGATTGGGATGCTAGCGACGCTCTTGTTCGCACTTGGCTGGCTAACAGCCTTTCTGATAAGTGTCTCCCCATCATCCGTCATGATGAAACGGTCAAGTCTGTGTGGCTTCATCTTGCCGCTCTCTACTCAAAATGGGCTCAGACGTCTCGCATTTATACTCTGTATGCGGACCTCTTTGCCCGTCCATCCATGTCTCGTGTTGCTGCTTACCAACAGGTTCAGGCTCTCGGAGCCGAGATTCTCCAGAATCGTCCCTTCTCTGCGGATCTGGCTAAGCAATACAAGCACTTCCAGGAGCTTCTGCTTGTGTGCTATCTTCTACGACTTCATGAGTCTTATGACATGATCCGTCAACAGATCCTTGGCGAAGCGGACTCTCCCACCTTAGATGTCACTACTGCCCGCATCGCTGCGGTTACCTCTCTGCTTCAACGTCCGTTGTCATCCTCATCCTCAACCGGACAACTATGCCCACCAGACTCAGCAGAGTGGCTCTGGTGGCCGCAGCTACCCATCCGGCGGGCGTGGTCCTTCCCTCTTTCTCTGCTCTCAATGTGGACTCATTGGCCATACGGTTGATCGCTGCTTGATGAAACATCCACATCTTCTCCCCTCTGGGGACGCTTCCATCTCCTCTTCAAAGCAGTACGCCTCGGTGGTCACGTCTTCAGGTAGTGTCAACGTAAAGGTAAATGACTGATCGACTCTGGTGCTACCAATCATATGACCGGCAATCCTCAGTGTTTTTCTCTCCTATAAACACATGATCGACTGCCCACGATCTTTATTGTGGACGGCTCTCCCTCACCAGTCAATGGGACGGGAGTGGTTCAAGTCACACTGTCTTTTCGCTTGGCAGATACTCTCTACATGACAAAGTTTCCTTGTAATGTATTATGTGTCACTTCTCTATGCAAGCAACTACAATGTTCCATCACATTCACTTATACTTCTTGTTCTTTTCAGGATTCGGGCTCCCAACGGACGATGGCTACTGAGACTGAGAGTGACGACCTCTACTTCATCGACGACGTCTCCGCTATGTCCACCTTCTCCTCCACTTCTACAGACCTTCTGGAATGGCATCTTCACCTTGGTCATCTTCCTCCACGGCTTCTTCGTCAGCTTCTGCCCCACCTCCCTCCGCACAGTCCTCCTCTCAACTGTGACGCATGTCAGCTTGGGAAGCATCACCGCTCCTTCCCGCCAAAGCAAGGTCGTGGATCTTCCCGTCTGTTCGATCTCGTTCACTCCGATGTTTGGGGTCCTGCTCCTACCCTCACTATAGGTCGGGGTAGTTTATATTTTGTAACTTTTATTGATGATTTCTCTCGCTGTACGTGGGTGTATCTCCTAAAAGATCGCTCCGAGTTATTATCTGTATGGACATCTTTTTATTTTTTGATTAAAACTCAGTTTGATGTTTCTATTAAAATCTTTCACTCTGATAATGCCAAAAAATATCTTAGTGATGATTTGTCTTCTTTCTGTATGCAAAATGGGATTGTTCATCAAAGTAGCTGTGTATATACCTCACAGCAAAATGTCGTGGCGGAACGCAAAAACCGTCACCTCCTTGATGTCGCTCGCACTCTGATGACACAGATGCATGTTCCTCGCTCCTATTGGGGCTATACTGTTCTCATCTCCTGTTATTTCATCAATCGTATTCCCTCCACGGTTCTCCACGGTCAAACCTCATTCTCCATTATCTATCCGGGTAAGGATCCGTTTCCTCTCCCTCGGTGTATCTTTGGGTGCACGGCTTTTGTGCACGCTCTCTCCACCACCCGTGACAAACTCTCCCCACGTGCCACCAAATGTGTCTTTCTGGGTTACTCTACCACTCAGAAAAGTTATTGTTGTTTTGACCCCGTTCTTCGCAAGCAGTTCATCTCCGCGGACGTAACCTTCTTCGAAAATGCGTCTTATTTCTCTCGCGACTGCTCCTTTCTTCTTGATGTTCATGCTTCTCCTACCGTCCCCTCCGTCCCGTCTCCACCTATCGAGATATCTCCTCCTCCGTTGTGTCCACCGTCTCCTCCTCCTCTCTCTCTCTCCGCCTTCGCTATCTTCCTCTTCTCAGCGGCCATCTCTCTCTACTCCCGCGTCAGACCTCTTCGCCACAGATGCACCGGATCCTGAGGAACACGCCGACCTGGATCTTCTCATTGCTCTTCGCAAAGGGGTGCAGACATGCACCCAGCACTCGCTTGCTGCTGTTATTTCGTATGCTCGTCTTACTCCTTCTCGCAGGACTTTTGTGTTGGCTATCTCTATCACCGCCACTCCCCGCACCTCCCAGGAAGCCCTTGTTGTTCCTCATTGGAAGGCTGTCATGGATGAGGAAATTGTCACCCTCACTAAGCGGGGTACATGGTCCCTTGTTCCTCCTCTGTTTGGCACCGATGTTGTTGGTTGTCGCTGGGTCTTTGTTGTGAAGTTCAATCTGGACCACAGTGTGGATCGTTACAAGGCGCGCCTTGTCGCCAAAGGCTTCACTCAGACTTACGGTGTTGATAATTTTGACACATCTCTCGTTGCTCGTGTCAGCACTATTCGGGTACTCCTCTCTGTAGCCGTCAACAGGGATTGGTTCATTTCTCAACTGGATGTCAAGAATGTCTTTCTCTATGGTGATGTTCAGGAGAATGTCTACATGGAGCAATCTCATGGGCATGTTGCTCCGGGGGACACACAGGTATGCAGGCTGAAGGTCATCTATGGCCTAAAGCAAATCACTCGGGCTTGGTTTGACAATTTTAGCGGCATTATGCCAGCCGTGGGTTTTACAAAAAGTTTTGTCGATCACTCGTTGTTCATTCGAAAAACCTCTCTGGGTCTGTTGGTTCTTGTCGTATATGTGGATGATATTCTTCTCACTGGAGATGACCAGGTCGGGGTAGCCTTGACAAAGAAACATCTCCATCAACACCTGGTCACGAAGGATATGGGCTCCCCAGAATACTTTATGAGGATAGAAATCTCTCAAAAGCCCAACTCCTTGGTCCTCTCCCAACGTAAGTATGCTCTTGATCTTCTAAAGGAGACAGGGTTGACTGGGAATAAACCTGTCTGATGCCCCGTGGCCACTGGAGAAGATAAAACCTGGACAGATGACTCGCCTCCAATATCAGATGTTACGAGGTACAGGCGTCTAGTTGGCAAACTCATTTATCTCACGGTAACCAGACTCGACATCTCCTATGTTGTAGGCAAGATTAGTCAGTTCATGCAAGCTCCTAGGGAATGTCAACTACAGTCTGCCCTGAAAATATTGGAATATATTAAAGCGGCACCACGTAAAGGACTACTGTTTCAAAAGAATGGTCATTTAAAGATTGAAGCGTACTCGGATTCTAGCTACGCTGATGACAAAGGAGATTGCAATTCCACATCGGGCTTTTGCACATTTGTGAGGGGAAATCTTGCAAGCTCCTTTTTTCACATTTGCGACAAGCTGTGCATGATTGATATATATGCTTCAGCTTGAGGGGGAGTGTTGCAGTATGGAGACCGGGCGGTCTGGCGGCTTGTGTCTGGCGGTTTGGAGACTGAGCGTTCTGGCGGCTACTCTCCAGCGGCTTGGTAGTCGGGCGGTCTGGCGACTTCTCTCCAGCGGGTTGGTAGCTTGGTAGCTGAGATGTTGCAGATTGGAGACCGAACGGTCTGGCGGTTTGACGCAGGCGACTTGAAGACCGGGCGGTCTGACGGTTTGACGCAGGCGACTTGAAGACCGGGCGGTCTAGCGGTCTCCCCTAGCGGCTTGTCTTCTCTTTATAGTAGTTGTCGAGCGGTTAGCCTACTAGTCTAACCGCGCGGCTTGTGCGATCTGATTTTGTGTATAGCCGCTTGTGCCTATAATTATTTGTTTCACATTGCTTACTTGTAATCTCTCCTTTCTCCTTCATTCTATAAAAGTGAAGTTATGCCTTTGTAATACACACCTTTTTTGGATAATAAAAATTCTGCTATTTCCAAATTTCGGTCCTTTCTTCCTTGTTCGCACACCACGGTTGGGTCGGCCCCGTCTTGAATCCGGTGGATGTTATGGTTGAAGGTGGGGAAAGGAACAAGAGGTAGAGAGTGAGAGAGGAGGTAAAGAGGGAGGAAGAAAGGGAGAAAGAGAGATATCGGTGGAGAGGGGGAGGAGCGATGTCGACCCGCATAACAGGACCGGCGGGTTTCGGCGTGTCGACTAGGGCGCGGGATGCACGAGCGGTAGAGAGAGAGAGAGGAAGAAAATACTAATTCATTTCATAACTTTTCATCTGGTCCTAAGCAACATATAACCAAGTCAAAAACGTGCCCCTCACTAGGGCTTAAACACGTGGGTCAAAATACGAAAAACACATACGATAATAAAAGCATAAAAACATAAGTTCTCCTGGTTGCCATCATGCGGTCGTGGTGGAAGGTCGGCACTGATACGTGCGTCCCCAACGCGGATTGGGCTCGTCGCGCATCATCGTATTATGTGGCGTAACATCACCGCCCTCGTCGGAAGACAGTTTGTCCTCAAGCTGTGGTGGAATGTCAACTAGAGGAGCCGGTGGCGGAGGCCCCACGAAGGGCTTGAGTTGTGAGATGTGGAAGACATCAAGAATTCAGGCTTCCGAGGGTAGGGCGAGGCGGTAAGCAACATCTCCAATGCGCTCCGTGATCTTGAAAGGGTCAAAAAACTTGGGTCCCAACTTGTTGGAGGTCGGTCGAGTGACGGAGGTTTGGCGGAATGGACGACGCCGCACCCACACCCAATCATCCATGGCGAGAGTGAGATCGTGATGTCCCCGATTGAAAACAATTTTCATACGTTGTTGTGCCTGAAGGAGGCGGCTCCGGGCTGCCTCCAAAAAGGTGTCTCGCTCCTCCAATTCCTTGTCAACGGCTGCCAAACGTGTAGAACCGCCCGAGTAGGACACAAGTCGAGGGGGTTTGCGGCCATAGACAAGAAGAAAAGGAGTGGTTTGCAGCGCGGTGTGATAGGCGGTGTTGTAACAGTATTCGATCCAAGGGAGCCAACGCGGCCAATCGCGGGGCCGGTCGTTGGTGATACACCGCAAGTACATGCCCAAGGTCCGGTTGACCACCTCGGTTTGTCCATCAGACTGTGGGTAATATGCGGAGGAAAACACAAGTTTGGTGCCGCTGAGGGTAAACAGCTCCCGCCAAAAAGAGCCGGTAAACACCCGCGCCACGTGCTCCGCAACGAGCGGCCTGGTCATCGCAATAAAATGGGCCCCCTTTGAAAATCGATCGACCACCACCATCAAGATGGATTTACCGCGAACGGAGGGAAGCCCTTATACAAAGTCCATGGAGAGATCTGCCTAGATTTGAGTACGAACCGGCAGGGGCTGGAGCAACCCGGCTGGGAGAAGGTGGTCGGTCTTGTTTTGTTGACATACAATGCAGACGACGATGAAATCATGAACGTGTTTGCACATCCCCTTCCAATAAAACTCTAGGCGGAGGCGATGTAGAGTACGGCGAACAGGGACGTCCGTAATAATGGTCGGAATGAGGGACGAGGCCACGTCCACATACATTCGAGAGCGGTACAAAATCAACCCGTTGTGGGCTGTCCAGTGCGGTCCCGCGAGCCCTTGTTCCGCCCGGCGGAGTAGTTCGGCCAAAGGAGTGCTCTGGATTTCCTAGTGAAGGGTGCTGATGAGATGCGCCGTCGGAAAGGAGATGGCGAGGAGAGAGGCCTCAGAGGGTGTGTCACGGCGCGAGAGAGCGTCGGCGGCGCGGTTTAGAACACTGGCCGTGTGCTCTACTTGGAAATCAAACCCGAGCAGTTTGCTCACCCACCGTTGTTGAGGGATGGTAGTAAGCCTTTCCTCCAGCAGGTATTTTAAACTGAAGTGATCCGTTCAAATGAGAAAAGGTCGTCCCCACAGGTACGGCCGCCAATGCTGAACGGCCTTTGCAAGGGCAATGAGCTCCTGCTCGTAAGCGGGCAACTTGTCGTGATGTATGACAGTTGGCCGGCTGAAGTAGGCTATAGGGTGTCCCTCCTGTTGTAAAACAACCCCATACCCGACGCCGGAGGTGTCGTACTCCACCAGAAAGGGTATGGTGAAATCCGATAGGCGAAGGACCCGGGCGGACAGTAAAGCAGCCTGGAGGGAGTGGAAGGCCTGAGTAGCGGCGTCCGACCATGAAAAAGCGTTCTTTCGGAGTAGCGCAATCAGAGGAGCGGCAATGGTGTCGTAATCCCGGATGAAACGGCGGTAGTATCATGTGAGTCCAAGGAAGCCCCGTAAACTGGTAATGGATTACGGTTGCGGCCACGCCGCCACGCCTTGGAGTTTTCTCGGGTCGGCGGCTACGCCAGTCGCGTCTACGATAGGCCCCAAGTAGGCAACGGAGCGTTGGCCGAAAGAGCACTTGGAAGTCTTGAGAATCAAGTGGTGCGTCCGTAACAAGCGAAGGATGGCCCGAAGGTGTAGTAGATGCTCCTCACAAGTACGGCTATACACGAGAATATCGTCAAAGAATACAAGAACATATTTGCGGAGTAGGGGTTGGAATACCTCGTTCATCAGTGCTTGGAATACCTCGTTCATCAGTGCTTGGAATACCTCGTTCATCAGTGCTTGGAAAGTTGATGGCGCGTTAGTTAGGCCGAAAGGCATGACTAGGAATTCGAAATGGCCGTGGTGGGTGCGGAAAGCAGTCTTCTCCAAATCGGCCTCCGCCATCCGAACTTGATGATAGCCCGAAGATAGATCGAGCTTGGTGAAGAAACGTGGCCCATGTAATTCGTCGAGAAGCTCCTCGACTACCGGAATAGGAAACTTGTCCTTGACGGTGATGGCATTCAACGCCCGGTAGTCCACGCACATGAGCCAAGAATTGTCCTTATGCACTAGTAGAACCGGCGAGGAAAAGGGAGACACGCTCTGCCGAATGAGCCCCTATTGGAGAAGAAGATAACATTGCCGCTCAATTTCATCCTTCTGTAAGAAAGAGTAACAGTATGGCCGCACCACCACCGAAGCCTCCCCCTGAAGAAGGCAAATGCGGTGGTCTTGTCCTCGCCGTGGGGGGAGGCGCAAGGCCATGCTGAAAAGCTCGGGAAACGACTGCAGCTGCTGGGTAACATCCGGATGGTGATCCCCCAGCGGAGAAGAAGAAACAGCCAGCGGCTCGGTGTGAACTAAAAAGGATGCGGGGGACTGCCCCGGGCGTGACCCTGCCACTGTATCCGGCGAGAGCCCTCATGCCAAGAGATAGTCAGCCGATTGAAAACCCATGTGAGGGGTCCTAAGATGCGCAACCAGCGGACGCCCAGCACAATGTCAAAGCCTCGAAGGTCCACCACGAAGAAATCGGTCTGAAATGGGTATCCCTCCACCATGAAGTCGACGTGCCAGCAAACACCCGGACATGTCATCTGCCGGCCGTTGGCGACTACCACTTTGACGTGACAACGAGCAACGTATGGAAGGCGAAGCCATCTGGCCTTGTCCTGCCGAATGAAACTGTGGGTGCTGCCCGTATCGAAGAGAGCTAAGAGAGATGTGTCCTCCACCGTGATGTACAGTTGTATAGTGTTCCCCTCCTGCGGCCCGGCGAGGGCGTGTAGAGAGAGTTGCGGTGTCCCCGAATCTTCAAACGCATCATCCTCCTCATCTGGCGGCTCGTCTACCTCCAACCAAAATAAACGCTTGCACTGATGAGTAGGTGTGTAAAGCTCATCACAATTAAAACACAACCCCTTCTCGCGGCATGCGGCCATCTCTGGGCGGGACAGTCGGCGACGATAAGTTGATCGCGGAGGCTCGTCGCCCGGCGGTAACTTTGGTGCGGCCAAGATGGGTGGTGGTCTGGGGCTGAAGAACTCACGGCGGCCCGGAGGCGGCCAGTCCAATGCGATGCAGCGCTCGCATGCACAGGCGAGGCTCATGGTCGTGAGGAGGTCTGGTGGCCTTTGGAACTCAACGTCCCAACGCAGCCATTCCAATAGTCCGGCCGTGAAAAGAGAAACATGTTGCGACTGTAACACAAAAGTGGCACGGGACAACAACTGAAACTGCTCCAGATAAATCTCAATGGGCCCGGTTTGTTTTAGGGCAATGAGGTCACCAAGAGGGTTCCCGGCATAGACGGGCCAAACCGAAGAGTGCATGCAGCCCGGAAGTCTTCGCAAGATGCGTCGGGCTGCTCGCGGAGTAGTTGAATCACCCACAGTTGTGTCGGGCCAAGTAGGTGGAAGGAGGCCAAGCCAACACGTTCCTCCTCCGGGGTATGTTGATTGATGAAGAAGAACTCGCAACGCGTGAGCCATGGGATGGGGTCTCCGCGTCCCAGACAGCCCAATGTGGGGGCAACATCCCCTCCCCAATGTGGTGAAGGAGATCTCGTCAGATCAGGGTGTCCTGAATCCCTGTCTGCAGGTGGTGGCTAATGGAAGAAGTCGGATGAGAGATGGCCGACAACGAAACTTACTGGTGGTCGCAGAGGGAGAGGGCATCGACAGCTCGGGTTCAAGGCACCCACCTTGTACTCCACTCAGAAATCAAATCCCAAAATTTTGTTGATCCAACACTACTATGGAGCAGTGGTGAAGCGCTGCTCCAATAGGTACTTGAGACTGAAATGGTCAGTGCAGATCAGGAAAGGACGCCACCATAAGTACAATCTCCAATATTGGATGGCCTTGTTCAGCCCAATCAGCTTATGTTCGTACGGCTTAAGCCTAAAGCTTCTGATGATAAAGTGTGATCGGGTGACTAAAATATGTAATCGAATGGCCCCCTTGCTGGAGAACGGCACCGCACCCCTGCCCGGATGTGCCTCACTCCACCTGAAACTCATGGTCGAAGCCTGGTAGGCGCGGAACTGGGGTTGACACCAGGGCCTGCTGAAGAGCGCAAAAAGCAGTCGTCAAGTCCCCCCCCCCCCCACGCAAAGGACCGCCTCTCCAATAGGAAAACAACGGTGATGCAGTGACGTTGTACCCCTGGATAAAACGTCGATAATATTCGAACAGGAAAAGAAAACCCATAGCTCCTGTTGGGACTATGGAAAGAGGCCAATCGGCCACGCCATGGATCTTGAGGGGGTCAACGAATACCCTTGTACTGTCAACAACAAGGCCCAAGTAGGAGATCCGAACAGTCCCAAAAGAGCACTTGGCGTGCTTCATGAGAAGCCCGTGAGTACGGACAAACTGAAAAACCGTTCGGAGGTGGAACATATGGAACTCCCATGTAGTGTTGTAGTTGTATGCAAAGATATCGTCAAAGAAAATAAGTATCAATACCTTGTTCATGAGAGTCTGGAAGGTGGAGGGGGCGTTGGTGAACCCGAAGGGTATCGCGAGGAACTCGAAGTGTCCATGGTGGGTGTAGAAAATTGTCTTCTCGACATCCTTTGGGGTCATGCGTTCCTGATGGTACCCGGAGCAAAGATCCAATTTGGAAAAGTGGGCGTCATGCAACTCATCTAGTATTCCCTCAATGATCGGAATGGGGAACTTGTCCTTCACCGTCAGCACATTTAGCTCACGGTAGTCGACGCAAAATCTTCATCCATCATCCTTCTTGTTGACCAATAAGACTGGAGAAGAGAAGGGGGCACGCTATGGAGGATGATGCCCAGTCGCAACATACGGGCACACTGTCGCTCAATCTCGTCCTGTTGTTGAAAAGGAAAGTGATATGGGAGAACAACTACGGGAGCCATCCCTAGCAAGAGGCAAAAGTGGTGGTGCTATCATCGTAAGGTAGGGAGTCTCTTCGGGTCAGTGGTAGATCCATTGTGCTTCTGTAAGAAAGCCTCGAGGTCATAGGGCTCAGTTTGGTCGGTCTGAGCAAGAAAGACTTGTCGGTCGGTGGTCGGCCCTATCACGCTGTCTGGTAAGGGCCACGGCCCCATGTCATCTCCAGTGCGTCAAAATACCACAGAAGTAATCCCAAGGTGCGGAGCCAGCAGACTCCCAACACTGTCTCAAAACCCTGAAGGGCAATCACAAAGAAGTCCATGTGAGAATAGTAGCACTCCCCCACAATAGGCATTGCACGACAAAGACTTATGCACGGCATGGCGATGTCATTGGCCATTCATACCCGAAGGCTCGGGCGAGACATAACCTGGAGATGAAGATGTTGGGAGGTGAGGTCGCTAAGGAAACAAAGTGTGTTGCCAAGAGTCCATGAGGCGACTGGCTACTGACCTGCTACCTAGATCGATAGTTGAATTGTATCTCCCGACTAGGGTCCCCTCATAGCATGAATAGAAATCTAAGGGTCTCCCGTGTTCTCTTCCTCAATATCTTCATCATAGGGGTATTCCACCTTCAGCGAGTAAAGGTGCTTGCACCGATGTCCACGACTGAAAGACTCATCACAATTAAAACAGAGGTCCTTGGGTGGGCGGTTCGCCATCTCCTGAGTAGAAAGTCGTCAAATGATGGATGGTCAATCCCCCTTTTGCCCTTGTTGGTTCCAGTGCTAACCAGGGAAGGGGAAAAGCCAAAACCTATGGAGGGCCCCTCGTTTGTTCACATACGTGGGCTAAACTCATGGAAGTCGTGAGGTACTGAGAAGACGGAAACTCGACATCCATACGAAGTTGCTCGTGGAGGCCTTCAGTCAAGAAAGGCACCTGGTGTGCCGCAAGGATGGATGGGGCACGGGAAAGGAGCGCCCGGAACTGCTCGAGATAGTCACCAATGGACCCAGTCTGTCAGAGAAAGATGGGATCGTCAATAGGAATCCTGCGAAGGGGAGATCCGAAGAGGAGGTTGCACTAATCTTAAAATCTTCCCACACCAGCTACGGTCAATCTCGCCGGAGCTATAAGAACCATAATTGCACGGAGCCCATAATATGGAACAATGCAAGGCTAATCCAATCCACTTTCAGGGTACGTTGGTTCGCCAAGAACTGCTACCAATGTGTGAGCCAAATGAGAGGGTCCTCCAGACCATTAAAAATCGAAAAATCCATCTTCACAAAACGGGGAAGGCCGCATCCTTCAAAGGGCGTCGTAGGAGACTCATTCCTCGCTTAAGATGAACCTGACACGGCGCGCAGGTCCGGCTGAGGGGCTTCCGACCGAAGGGCTTTGATGATAGCCCTATTGTTGGCCACCATCATGTTCTGAAAAAACTCCAAAATCTAATCCAAGGTGGGGTCGTAGGGGTTGTCGTCGTCCATGGTTGCGGCCCGAATGAGGCAAAAAAAGCTAGGGGGAGTGGGCAAAAAGCTCATGCTGGTCAATGGCAACAGAAGACAGGCGAAAGAGGCTCCCAAGGGCACTGGCGAGGTCACGCAGAGCAAAGGGCGTGCGGGTTGGAGCAGGCTGAGCGGCGATACGGGGTGGTGGAGGCGTGCGGCACGCGTAGAGACACTGGATTGGTGGAACTTGGTTGTGGGGAGCTTGTTGGCGGAAGAGGGCATGTGGTCGGCGTCGAAGGCAACGGAGGAGCGGCAGAGGAGGAGGGCTCTTATACCAAGTTGATATGGGCAGTCAGTTGCGATATTGTTCGCAAGCAATTGCAGGAAAAGTTTCGTAAAGGATTCGCATTAGCCTTGCGTGATCCTCTCGAACCTATCTCGCCGGAAAGAGAGCCGGAGAAGGAGAGTTGATGGAGGACCAATCGGCAGCTATGGCAGGCGCCGAGCGTAGCCACTGCGAACCTGGCGTCGGTTAGGGTGAATAGGCAGAAGCGTGAGTTAGAGAGAGAGAGATAGGAGAATAAGAGAGAGATAATATTGGATAATACTTTTCATAAAACCATCGAACCTATCTCGCCGAAAGCAGCGTCAGAGAAGGAGAGTTGATGGAAGACTGATCAGCAGCCACGAGAGCAGGTGTCAAGCGTAGCTGCTACGAAGCTGGCGTCGGGTAGGGTGAATAGGCAGAAGCATGAGTTAGACAGAGAGAAGATTGGATAATACTTTTCATAAAACCATCAAGCAAAAACCTCCCCAACCCAATAATTGGTTGGTGCCCAAAAATAAAAGTTCCAAAAATAAAATTCCAAATACAAAAAGATAACAATAATAAACAGTTCATGCGACCCTTGTTTGTGATCCCTCATCGTGAGTCCGTAACAGAAAAATGATTAGATCGTCAAGTATGAATACAAATGACATGATTGAAATTTGAATCCAAATTCAATTTTATAACTAAATCGTGTTTGTTATAGGTGTTGTAATATTAAGCTTGATATGTACGCTATAAATAGCCATAGTATTAATCCTAATGAAATACGGTTCATTTGTTTCAACATAGTATCAGAGCCGGGGGAGAAAAAAATGAGCGCCTGACGCATCGTAAGTCGCATCGCAAGTCGCATTGTAATTCGCATCGCAAGTCGCATCGAACTCTTCCTCCCCATCGATCGCCGCCGCATCATTCTCGTTGCACCGCACTCGCCGCCTGCGTCCTCTACCGTTGTGCCACCCTGATCATCAGCGTCGCCGCATCTAGCGGTTTCCACTGTCGCCGACTGCGGCTAGACGGGCCGCAATAGGAAATCCCTCCGTCCTTGGCGTTTGACGCTGTCGCATCTAGCGGCTGCCGCTGTCGCCGACTGAGGCTAGACGGGCCACAGTGGGAAATTCCTCCGTCCTCGACACTATACGCCTCTTCCGCCACCGCATCTGACGACTGTTGCCGCTTCTGATTGCGGCTAGACCGGCCGCAGTGGGTAACTATCGTTCCTTCGGCATTGCAGGCCGCACGACTATACAGCAGCGGGTCTTCAAACCGCATGTCCTTGTCCTCTCGGATCTCAAGATGCGGTGATCGGATCTAGGGCAGGAGGAGGTATTGCTTGTTTCCGTGCGAGATGTGGTGAACGGTGAGGAAGTTAATCCATGACGTCGAAGGAAGGTACGATGGCGGATGTCTTCAAATGTTGGGCCGGGATGAGTTCGCCATATTGTTGAGGGTGTTGGGTTCATCGCAGCGGTCGATGAAGTTGAAACTTCCATCGATTGATTTGAAGCTTGATGGGTCAACGACGTACCTGAGTTGGTCACGTCGTGTGAAGAAAATCCTTGCAGCGAAATAGGTTGGGGGCTTCCTGACAAGGGCGTTGAACAAACCAGAGTACACGGCTGGAGATGAGTGGGAGTCGTCCCATATGATGTGTTTATGTGGCTTATCATCTCGGTTGTCCCATTGATTTCCTCCACGGTAGATGGTCTCAAGATAGTCACAGAGATCTGGAACAAGCTGAAGAACACATATGATGGCGTGAGAAACACTCTGCGGGTCTTCTAGGTGAAGGGAGAAATTGATGATATTGCTCAGGGAGAGAAAACAATGCAGGAGTACGCCTCCAAGTTGGAACGGTTATGGGTGGATTACGATCACGCCTCCGGCGGGATGTGTTGCAGCGATTCACTGTGTCGGGCTTCCAAGATCATCGTGGAGGAGAGGACGATGAAGTTCCTGAAGGGGTTAGATGACAAGTTCGATCAGCGGAGAGCCCTACTTCTTTTTGGTACGACGATTCCTACACTCACCGAGCCCATTTCCGCTATGATTCAGGAGGAGACACGTCTCAAACTTCAGGCAGGGGCAGGAGGGTCCACGACTGTGAAGTCAGCACTAACGGTTGCTGCCCCTGGCATTACAGGACAGAGGGAAGAGACCTGCAAGTGCTACAACTGTGACGAGGTGGGCCATATGAGGCAAGCATGCCCCAAGACGCCCAAGGAGAGAGATTTGGGTGGTGGACGGGTACGTGGCCGTGCTCGTGGTGGCAGAGGAGACTAACGAGCCAATTTGGGCATGACTGAGAGTGCAGAGGAAGTTGGTGTTCTCTATACAGAGGAGCAGACCCTACTTATCATGATGGAGGGCATCAAAAGGAAACAGATGGGCGAGGGGGGCAGAGATGGAGTTGGGGGTCGCTATGTATGCCCACCCAACTGATGGATCTCTCACTCTTGCATCCATATCTTCCTCCAGGGCATCAGATTGGATCATCGACTCAGGCGCATCACGTCACGTGACAGGAAATGTAGGTGATTTTTCATCCTACACTAGTCTAGCTACTGCAGATAGTATCCAGACGGCGGATAGTACGTTCCAGTCAATGGTCGGTAAAGGTACTGCTAATTGTTTAGGTTCAGTAAAACAATCCAATGTCATAAATGTTACTTTTCCAGTTAATCTTTTATCTATTAGTTTTATGATCATTCAATTGAAATGTATTGTTTCTTTTGATATTCCCAAGGTGACTTTAAGGAGAAAGGAACGAGGCAAATACTTGGGACTGGGACTTTGCATGACGGGATGTATTATCTGGATCGGGAAAGATTGGATGCGGCACTTGTATCTATGGTAGAGAAGACGAGAGTGAGAGGACAGGAGATGAGTGCAGAGGACATGTTGATACTTCATCACAGGCGGTTGGGGCACCCCTCCTTTAGTATTGTAGCTAGATTATTTCATGCTATTTTTAAAACAGCAAATAAAATAAAATTGGTGTGTGATGCTTGTGAGTTCGACAAGCTTACTAGGAGTTCGTATGCTAGTACGGGGCGAAAAAGCTCTTTTGTTTTTGATGTAATTCATTCTGATGTATCATGTATGGGGACCTTGTACTGTAAGTTTTTTGAATGGTTATAAGTACTTTGTAACGTTTATTGATTGTGCTTCTCGTGTTACTTTGCTATATTTGATGAAAACTAAAAGTGAAGTATTTACCTGCTTCTGAGATTTTCATAAGCTTGTTCAGACACAATACACCACAGTAATTAAGGTACAAAATTTGGATAAAGGAACAAAATACATTAACAAGGCAATGGAGAAATACTTACCGGATCATGGGATGGTGCACCAGACCACCTATGCCTATACACCGACACAGAACGTAGTGACGAAAGGACGAACAAACATATTCTGGAGGTGACAAAGAGTATGATGCTCAACATGAAAGTTCCTCAAAGTCTGTGGGAATATGTGGTGCTAATAGCGACACAGTTGATCATCAGGATGCCATCACAGGTTTTGGGGTGAAAGTCCCCGTGTCAGCAATTGCAAGGACATAATGGGGGGATACTTCCTTTGAAGGTATTTGGGTGTGTGCGCTTCGTGAAGGACAACAGGTCGGGTGATGGTAAGCTTGATGCAAGGGCAGTCAAGTGTATGTTTTTGGGGTACTCTCGTACTCAAAAGGGGTACATGTGCTGGAGCCCAATGGAGAAAAGATGTTTTGTGAGCATGGAAGTTCACTTTAGAGACTAAAACTGTACTACCGACATGGGGGATCCCCACCCACAGCTGACTCGTCAGATACCGAAATCATGAGACTAGAGAGAGAAAGGATGGTGACTGATCTGAGAGTATGGCCGGGAGGATCTGTGGAGGATGAGCGAGAGAGTAATGAGGAGCGGGAGGAGGATATTGAGGAGGAGAGGTGAGATGTGAGACCTACGACTTAGGGGGAGCTGCTGACATACAGTAGGAGGAAGAAGTTGTCGGCAGTACCAGATCAAGTGCCTGTGCCCAATCTAGCTCCCAGTCACTTGGCTACGTCGCTCCCTACACCTGGAACACCTACATCACCACAAGCCTCAGGTGATATCTTTTTCTCTTCTCATACTTCTTCTCTTATGTTACAGAGGACTACTCGCAGCAATGCAGGAAATCCTCCTAATAGATACGGTTGGGACCTTGCGCCCTTTGTCTTTTACGATCATATCTCCTCTATTCATGGAGCATTCATTGCATATTTGGATAGTATTATTGTACTAACAATTGGCAGGTTGCCAAAGACGATCCTAAATGGAAGTCAGCGATAAAGAAGAGATGAGGGCTCTCGAGAAAAACAAGACTTGGGAGTTGGCACAGCTGCCAAAGAACAAGAAGGTCGATGGGTGCAAGTAGGTATTCACTGTGAAGCAAAACTCAGATGGACAGGTCGAGCACTACAAGGCTCGATTGGTTGACAAGGAATACAGCCAGACCTATGGCATCGACTACAACGAAACATTTGCACTTGTTGTAAAGATAAGCATTATTAGGACTCTGATCAGCCTGGCGATGAATGGTGGATGGATGTTGCACCAAATGGATGTGAAGAATGTGTTTCTTCATGGAGATCTAGCAGAGGAGGTATACATGGAGATATCACTAGGGTTTAGCACGGCCAAAACAGAAGGCAGAGTCTGCAGGTTGAAGAAATCCCTTTATGGGTTGAAGCAGTCACCTCGCACATGGTTCGACAAGTTCGGGAAAGCGATGATTGAGATGGGATATCACCAGATCAATGCAGATCACATGATTTTTTCAGGCAGAATGAAGGTCACACTACCATGCTTGTGGTGTATGTGGACGACATGATCATTACGGGGGATGATGAGCAGGAGATTGGCCGCCTCAAGGGGGCTCTGGGCAAGGAGTTTGAGGTGAAGGATCTGGGTTTTCTTAGGTATTTTCTTGGGATTAGATTGCTTATAAGGCATAGGGGATAATCCTTTCTCAAAAGAAATACGTGTTAGATCTCCTCACTGAAACTGGGATGTTGAGGTGCAAAGCTGTTGCGACGTCAATCGATCAGAGGTGTAAACTGGGTGCAGAGGCTGGGGAACCAATCGACCGCGAGATGTATCAAAGGCTTGTTAGGAAGTTGATTTACTCGAGTCACACTCGCCCGGATATCTCCTTTTCTGGGAGCGTGGTGAGTTGTTACATGCATGACCTAAGGAAGGGTCATATGGATGTAGTGTACCAGATTTTGTGATACTTAAAGAATGCTCCTGTAAAGGGGCTGACCTTCAGAAGAAATGAGCACGTGAAGATTGAGTGTTATTGCGACTCTGACTGGGCAAGCTGTGAGGACGACAGGAGGTCCAATTCAGGCTATTGTATATTTGTGGGAGGCAACCTGCTCTCCTGAAAGAGCAAGAAATAGTCAGTAGTGGCTAGATCGACAGCAGAAGCAGAGCACAGAGCTATGGTAGTAGCGGTGGCAGAGATCCTGTGGTTGAAAGGGATGTTTTTGGAGTTGAAGTTGGATCAAGAAGATAAGATGAAGTTGTGGTGTGACAGTCAGTCAGCCATCAATATTGCAAATAATTCAGTTCAACATGACCAAACCAAGCATATAGAGATTGATAGGTTTTTTATAAAGGAGAAGCTTGATATGGGGCTAGTGGAGTTGAGTCAAGTCTCGACCGAGGGTCAGGTTGTAGACTGCTTAACCAAGGAACTCAATTCAGAGGATATGATCAAGGGTTGTAACAAGATGAGCTTAGTGAATACTTTTCGTCAATCTTGAGGAGTTTTGTAATATTGAGCTTGATATGTAGGCTATAAATAGTCATAGTATTAACCCTAATGAAATACGGTTCATTTGTTTCAACGATGGGTTTTCAACTCAAGTTGTAAAAATGACTTACATGCATAAGATCGTTGAGCATGAGACTAGTAGATGAAGTCGAGAAATGGCGTCAATCGATAATAAGACGATGATGGGCCAAACAATAGCAGAAGTCTCGACATGCAGAACAGAGACACAATAGGCACAATATAAGATTACAGATAAAACTTAGAATTCTTGGACGGTACTGGAACTATATCCAGGCAGAGATGAGGAGATAGCTTGAATGCACAAAGATCTCAAACGATATGTTTGTTAGATTGGAGGCAGAAGCAACCTCTAAGAGCATTAGCTGTGGAGAAAGCAACCACTATAGTCAGCGTTGGGAGGAAGGATAATAAAGACTCATTAAAATAGCTCCAAGACTGAAGCCAAGCTTTTAGAATGAAATAAAGTGGTTGTCACCTAGAGGGAAGATGATGTCATGCTCATACAAGAACTTCAAAAAATCAACTAAGCGCGGATAGAGCACTCAGAGGAGCAGAACAAAGATTGTACAGTAGTGGGCTTAGCAATGGAGGGCCAACACTTGAAGCAATAGAAATTCGCGAGTCCCTAATACAATGAATTGTTTAAGAAGTTATAGTAAATGGACATTAAAAAAATAAACTTTTAACATATTTTAGATGCCCGAAAAAAGAAGGAAGTTTAAGTAAATACCGCATAAATCAGGAACATGTGATGCCCAAAGATAGAAATTTTGCGAAGGTACTGCAGTTGACAAGAATGCAAGAAGTGTCATGATACTTTAAATACTACATTTAAGTAGACAAAGATTTTCATAAGCTAGCAATCTTGCTATTCAGTAGACAAACTTTAAGGAGAGGGTGATAAAGCTCTTAACACTGACAATATGAGTTTTAAATGCATCATAATTGCTTACCAAGGTGAAAATAAGAATCAATAAAATTAGTGGAATGCTTATTCCTATGCAAGAACCCGCCTGAGGGAAACCATAGCTGAAAAAAGACAAACCTACAGCGGCAACAGTTGGTGCAACGACCACTGGATTTATCAATCTGTACAGTAATCACAAACAATAACAGTGCGTCATTTTAGGCACGGCATGACAGAAAAAAAAAATCAACGCAAGTTGCATGATTTTAAAAGATAAATACTGCCATTAAATTCTGTATCATTTTGATTTCCTACGGTAGAACTGGCTAAGGTTAATAATTTTCAGTTGCTGTGACATTCAAGTTACAAATAGTATTAAAGGTGGAAAAATTTAAAATCTTCATGCAAGCTGCCTGGGAAAAAAAATAAAAGTGCCTTATTAACGTTATAATGCATCGCTAGTAGGAATTTTAATTGGTGAAATGTAAACAAAATAAATAACTAAACTAACTTTTAAAAAACACAAAATACAGATAATACACATACAAAAACAATGGTATTGTTATGGGCTTAAGCTTGTCGCCCTATTATGGCATAAATTATGTATTTTACTAATGACATATGACATGTCACACCTTTATTTAATGTCATATTGTGTCTTTAATCATCATGTTATATGTATCGAGTCTAGTCTAGTGTAGATTCTTTTTACACAAGTCTAAGTGTTCTGACTTAGTTAAGTTTATACCCTTTGTAGTTCTATTTAAAAAACCTTTAGAGTCATGAATGAAGGCATCCAATAATTAAGTTTTTTTTCTTGTCTTTATTATGAGATTGTAGTAGTTTTTGCAGTCTTCAAAGTACACCCCGCTTAGGCAATTATGGTTTCAGATTCATAGTATCCTCCTCTGTTATTTCCATCTCCAGCCACCCTTCGGTGAAGCGACCGGCACGCTACGGGTTAACCCGTAATAGCTTGAAATCAGAGCTATCCTTCTCCTTGAAGCCATGTTCTTCGCAGCACTCTGCTGTTACGTGCCGAGAAGGATGCGCGTGTGAGCCGGCGGTCTTCGGAGGGCGGATCCAGCGTGGGGAGGGGAGGCGATCGGTGGCGGCGGCTGGAGCGGGCTAGGGCGTCGGTAAGAGAGAAGGGGGATGAGAAAGAGAGAGATTTGGTGAGAAAATAGATTAATTTCTTCCTACTCATTCCCAGCACAGCCAAGCCAAATAAAGAGTTCCAAAGTAGCGGGCCCCCCGTTGGGCCTTAAACACGGGAATTGTTCAACATAAAATAACTTGAAATTGCGTAGCAAATATTTATAAAAATAACGCGCCAACTAGAGAGAGTCGTTCTCCCCTTGGGCCAAGTTGCAGCGGCGGCGGTAGACTCGTCCCCATCTCGTCGTGTCCTCGATCCCTTCGGTTGGTGCCGGGTTCGTAACATCACCTTTCTCGTCGGAAGACAGCTTGTCCTCAAGCTGTGTCGGCAGCGCCACGAGTGGAGTCGGCGGTGGTTCCCCTACGAAGCGCTTGAGCTGGAAGACGTGAAAGACATTGTGGATGCGGGCGTCGTCGGGAAGCTGTAGTCGATACGCCACCTCGCCGATGCGTTGGGTGACTTGAAAGGGGCCGTAAAACCGTGGCCCGAGCTTGTGCGATCCGTCGGGGCGCCGGAGTGTAGCTTGGCGGTATGGTCGACGCTTGAGCCATACCCATTCGCCCATGGCATGGACTACATCCCGGTGGCCGCGATTGTACGATGCCTCCATGAGGTGTTGGGCTCGAAGGAGCTGTTTGCGGGCGGCGGACAGCAGAGCATCCCGGTTTTGGAGTTGGTCATCCACGGTGGTCGTTGTCGCCATGCCTTGGTCGTATGTAGCCAGCTTGGGAGGATCGCGCCCGTAGATGAGGTGAAAGGGCGTAGTGCGGAGAGCGGAGTGGTAGGAGGTGTTGTAGCAATACTCGATCCATGGAAGCCATTGAACCCATTGCTTGGGGTGTGCGCCGGTGAGACAACGGAGGTACATCTCCACCGTTCGGTTGACGACCTCGGTTTGTCCGGCGGACTGAGGATGGTATGCGGAGGAGAACTGCAATTTGGTGCCGCTGAGGGTAAAGAGTTCCTTCCAAAAACGACTAGTGAACACCTTGTCTCGGTCCGAGACAATCGTCTCCGGTAGGCCATGTAGGCGAAAGATCTCTTGGAAGAAAATTTGTGCCACCCGCTCGGCCACGAGGGGCCGGCCAAGTGGTAGGAATCGCGCTCCCTTGGAAAATCTGTCGACGACGACCATGAGGACCGTCTTGCCTTTGCTTCGGGGAAGGCCCTCGATGAAATCCATGGAAATATCGGCCCAAATTTGGGTCGGCACTGGTAATGGTTGGAGCAAGCCGGCGGGGAGGAGGTGGAGCCCCTTCTGTTGTTGACACACGGTGCACCGGGCAATAAAATCATGGGTGCGGCGGCGAAGTCCCTTCCAATAAAAGGACGCACACACCCGGTGGAGGGTCTTGTGGACCCCCTGATGTGTCCGATCGTGGGCCTCGCGCACGATGGTTGCAATATGTGGTGACGTGGGCTCCAAGTAAATCCGATTTTTGTACAGAATGAGTCCGTCGCGCGCCGCCCACGAGGCCGGTAAGAGCCCCTCGTTCACCCGGCGAAGCAATTCGGTGAGGGACGGTGAGGCCATGATGTCGGCCCGAATGGTATCCTCCAACGGTGTTGTTGGCGAGGAGATGGCGCACACTACGGCGGACTCTGCGGAGGGGCGGCGGGATAGAGCGTCGGCGGCCCGGTTGAGCGTGCCTGACTTAAATTCCACAGTGAAATCAAAGCTTAAGAGCTTGCTCACCCATCGTTGTTGTGGGATAGTAGTCAAGCGTTGTTCCAAGAGATACTTCAAGCTGAAGTGGTCGGTGCGAACGACAAAAGAGCGGCCCCATAAGTAGGGTCGCCAATGTTGGACAGCCTTGGCAAGGCCGATTAACTCCAGCTCGTAAGCAGGTAACCTCCGATGGTGTAGCGCGGTGCGACGACTATAGTAGGCGATGGGATGTCCTTGTTGCTGTAGGACGGCTCCACATCCCAAGGCGGAAGCATCGCACTCAATGACAAAGAGCAATTGGAAATTTGGTAATTGCAAGACCGGGGCCGATACGAGTGCCGATTGGAGCGCTTCAAATGCCCCTTGTTCGGTGGCTGTCCACTGAAAATCCTTGCGGCGAAGGAGGGCCAACATAGGCTCGGCGATATTGCTGTAGTTGCGGATGAAGCGCCGGTAGTAGCCCGTTAATCCGAGGAATGCCCGGATATCGTGTTGCGAGCGAGGTGTCGGCCAAGCGGCGATCCCTTGCAATTTCTCGGGGTCGGCGGAGACGCCATGTTGATGGACGATGTGGCCTAAATAGGCGACACTGGGCTGTCCAAAGGCGCATTTGGATGCCTTGAGTACGAGTCGGTGGCGGCGCAGTTGGAGGAGGACTTCACGGAGATGGATAAGATGCTCCTCCCAAGACTTGCTGTAGATCAAGATGTCGTCAAAAAAACGAGTACAAATTTTCGGAGCATGGATTGAAATACCTCGTTCATGAGGGATTGGAAGGTTGCCGGTGCGTTAGTCAAGCCGAAAGGCATGACGAGGAATTTGAAATGCCCGTGATGAGTTCGGAAGGCAGTCTTTTCCACGTCCTCGGCCGCCATACGAACTTGATGGTATCCGGAGTATAGATCCAGCTTAGAGAAGAATTGTGCGCCATGCAGTTCATCCAATAGCTCTTCGACCACCGGAATGGGAAATTTATCCTTGACCGTCTTAGTGTTGAGCTCACGGTAATCCACGCAAAACCGCCATGTGTTGTCCTTCTTGCGCACATGGAGCGCCGGGGAGGAGAACGGGGATACACTTCGCCGAATAAGGCCCTTCTGGAGCATAACCGAACATTGTTGTTCGATTTCGTCCTTCTGGAGGAATGGGTACCGGTAAGGGCGTACCACTACCGCGGCAGCCCCGGGGAGGAGGCATATGCGGTGGTCGTGTAGGCGGTGAGGCGGTAGTAACTCGGGAATGGTGAATGTATCGGCAAAGTCCCGAAGGAGCCGATCAAGGTCGGTGGCGCCTTTCTCCCGAGAAGGCCCCGAGCCGTGAATGAGGAAGGCGCTGGGCACGGCGGCGGGGGAGACACATTGCCACTCCATCCGTGTCGGGCCGTCGTACCAATGCATGGAGAGGTTGTTAAAATCCCATGTAATGGGTCCCAAAGTGCGGAGCAAACGCACTCCCAAAACGACGTCGAAGCCATCGAGGTCGACAACCAAGAGGTCGATGTCGAAGGTTCGGTTGTAAATAGTAAGGGATACCCCTCGACACAAGCCGGGGCACGCCATGCTATGGTCGTTGGCCACGGAGACTTGGAGGCGGGGCCGTGCGAGGATCGGCAGGTGCAAGTGGCTCGCGGTCTTGCGGCGGATGAAATTGTGGGTGCTTCCTGAGTCCAATAGCGCCGCAAGTGAGTGGCCGGCCAAGGCGATAGGAAGTTGTAGCATGTGGCCGCCCGCGGGCCCCGAAATGGCATTGAAGGATATCTCGGGTGGCTCCGTGCTAGGATCCTCCCCGTCGTCATCAGATGGGTCGTCCACCTCGATCCAGAAAAGGCGTTTGCAGCGGTGATCGGGTCCGAATTGTTCCTCGCAGTTGAAACACAGCCCCTTGGCGCGGCGCTCGACCATTTCGGCGTTAGAGAGGCGGCGCCGAAACGGCTGTCGAGGTGGTGGCGCCTGCTTGGTCGGGAAGGGGGCCAAACTGTCTTGGCCACCCCCGCGGAACGGCGGGTTGGAGTCCCGTCGGAGGAGCTGTTGTCGGTCTAAGAGTATGCGGCGCTCACATGTGCGCGCGATGGTCATAGCGGTGGTGAGGTCCGTCGGTTCTTGAAACTCCACATCCAAACGGAGCCGTTCATGTAGGCCGGCGGTGAAAATGGGAACCTGCTGATCGAGGCGGCATGTCACCGCTCTAGCGAGGAGGAGTTGGAAGCAATCGATGTAGTCCTCGAGAGAGCCCGTTTGCCGGAGGGCGATGAGATCGCCGAGGGAGTTTCCGCGTGCCGCCGGACCAAAGCGGAGAGTACACGCGGATTTGAACTCATCCCACTGTAGGCCCGGCCGTTCGCGCTGAATCTGGCTGAACCACAGCTGGGCGGCACCGTTAAGATGGAAGGAGGCGAGGCTAAGGCGCTCTTCGCCGGTTGTGCGTTGATGCGCGAAGAAGGCCTCGCACTTGGAGAGCCAAGCTAGCGGGTCCTCACGGCCGTCGAAGGCCGGGAACTCCAGCTTGACATACCGCTGAAAAGGGGAGCCGTCCGGGCGATGGCCCGAGTCGGTGGTGTCGCCGGAGGCGTGGGGGTTTGGCTGGGGTTCGACGGAGGCACGGTCCTCGGCGTAGCGTGCGTCCATCTTGTCGAGGCGGTCCATGATTTGCTGGAGCAGGTCCCGATCGGCCATGGGGGACGTCGGCAGAAGCGGGAGACTCGCGGGTTCGGCAAGGCGAGGCGCGGCGGAGCGGAGGGGAGGACGAGCCGCTGATACCAACTTGTTACGTGCCGAGGAGGATGCGCGTGTGAGCCGGCGGTCTTCGGAGGGCGGATCCAGCGTGGGGAGGGGAGGCGATCGGTGGCGGCGGCTGGAGCGGGCTAGGGCGTCGGTAAGAGAGAAGGGGGATGAGAAAGAGAGAGAGAGAGATTTGGTGAGAAAATAGATTAATTTCTTCCTACTCATTCCCAGCACAGCCAAGCCAAATAAAGAGTTCCAAAGTAGCGGGCCCCCCGCTGGGCCTTAAACACGGGAATTGTTCAACATAAAATAACTTGAAATTGCGTAACAAATATTTATAAAAATAACGCGCCAACTAGAGAGAGTCGTTCTCCCCTTGGGCCAAGTTGCAGCGGCGGCGGTAGACTCGTCCCCATCTCGCCGCGTCCTCGATCCCTTCGGTTGGTGCCGGGTTCGTAACATCTGCCTCCAGCTTCATCATCGAGCCAATGACCACAACCAGCTACCACATCTAGCAATTGTGTCATACAATCACGTCCACAGCAGAAAGGTTCTCTAGCTTCGACAAACATCAGCCCTGTTGTCGACCTCTTCACGACAGCAAGCTCATCCAGTCGACAACAAGTGTGTTTCAGCAAGTACGTCAGACGTGTGCGTCACAGTAGGGTCGGCCACTCTTCCAACAAGACAAGCAGTGTGACTCCTTTCCAGCTGTGTCGACTCCTCACCATTCTGCTAGTGCAAGCAAAGTCGACCCCTCGCTAGCGGCAACAACTCCACACCATAAAACTAGTGTTATCTCTGGTCACAGGAACGAAGCCCCTCATCTAATTTTTGATAGAACGCCACTCAAGTCTGTGTTGACCCCTAGTATTCCTTGAGGCCCGGCCCCACCAGCCCTACATTCCCAGCGCTTGTTTCTCAAGCCACCGGGGACCCTGCACGCCTTCCTTTTTGAGCTGACCACACCTCAAAATCATTTTCTCTAGTCCATGACAAAATGGAAAAGGCAATAATGATCTTGGAAGTCACTCACAAGGCAACACTAGCATTTTACGCCACCTCTCTCGCTGAACTCAAAGAACTTATGGTTGCAAACAAAAGTAAACAACAACTATCATATAAGTGGTGATTTTACCCAACCAAACGCAAACGCTGATGTAACGGACATTCCAGCAGTCACCAAGCAACTGTCATTTATTGTTGTGCTCATTCAGAAGTACGCCCCTCTGGCATACATTGACCACGTGAAGATCGTCAGTTACTCTTCTCTCGCACAAATGAAAATCGATACGGCAACCACCGAGTATCTGCAGATTATTCGCCATCATTCAACTCGTATAATGACAGCATATTAGACAAGGCAATGCTACACGACATTGTTTTGGTGAGAGTTGAAGGAACCAAATGATCAATTACACCTTCACGCCCAGAGTTCTTACCATGGTTCAGAGCTTGAGGACAAGCTAGAAGAAAGGTTAGTATGCTATAGGCATCGGCAAGTCCCCCTATTATGGCATCAATTATGTATTTAATTAATGCCATGTCATGTTTTTGTTTAACACCGTATCGCGAACTTAATCATCATGTTATATGTATTGAGTTTAGAGTAGGGTTTTTAAATTTTTTTACAAGACCAACAATTCAGACTTAGTTATAATTATACCCTTTGTAGTTCTATTTAAAGACTCTTGTGGTCATGAATGAAGGCGTCTAAGAATAAAGTATATTTCTCTTGTATGAAATTGTGGTAGTTCTCTCTCTCTCTCGAGCACACCATGCTTATGTAGCCACAGTTTCGGCTCCATAATATTATCCTCCGCCATTATCTCCATCTTTGGCCACCCTCCGGCGAAGCGACCGACATCCTACGGGTTAGCCTATAACAGTTGCATGCATTTGTCAGCATTTGAATAAAAATGGCATGCATCCACCCACCCCCATTTGAAGAATACATATACATACAGAAAAACCGGTCTTAAGGCTTAATTATACTTGCTTAAGAATATATAAAATGCATTTGCTCTATGGAAGCTACAACAATAAACTCCATGATGGCCTTTGGCAGGCATCGAGAAAGAGAGCGGCATTATCTCATTGATGGTCCAGCTGATGCTTTCACTTGTGTGCAAGACAATTGTTAGGAGCTGGCAAACCTCATTGATGGTGGGTTAGATAACGATACCGCAAGGTGGTTGCAGGGCTTTAAAATGGAATTTGTTAATCATAAATAAGCTAACAAGTTTCCGATTAAGGATGCACTTTTGACAGCCCGATACAGCAATCTACACACTGCAACACTTCATTAAATTATATATTCTGCAGATACTAAATACCATAATTTAGCTACTCTACAATAATCAAAACCCTTAAAATATTCACCCGGATACCTGTTATGCAACCATTATGCTTCTTTTCGTGCAGTTTGCCTTAAAGTATGTTTGAAAATTAAAAACCATCAGTTGCCAAAGGTGTCACTAAAACTCATGCGTCCTATAGTTTTATTTATGATCTATTGTCATAGATGGAACTATTAAGAATCAGAAGGAGCATGAAAAAAATGATTTCAGAAAAAAATATTTGCAAGTTAATAAACATGTGGAGAACGTCAACTTAAGTTAAAGAAAAATGGGGAGAACGCCCACAAGAAATGCACTTATAATAAATAGTGGCCGCAAGAAATGCACTTGTAATAACATAGTATGTACATAGCTCATAGTTCCAAAAAGGGAGGATCATAGTGCACAAATTACCTTAGAATAAGTGACATAAGTCCACTATATCCCAAGATGGTTTGAAAAATGGAACCAACAATAATTGCCCCTTGTAATTCCCTCATGATGTGCCTGAATTTCTGCATTTTATAGGTAGAAAGCATTTTGCATTATCATCAAATGAAGATGGGATCTTCTAGGAACAAAAACATAATGTGTTCAAATAATATAAAAGAGAGCGAACTATAAATTTTTTTTAGGTTCAAATTCAGGTTAAAGAACAAATAAGAATTTTCAAAATACATTCACCGCGAAAAATTAAAGACATGAAAGCCGGGTAGTA